>PVHT020000017.1:1656911-1709463 GCA_004024745.2 Catagonus wagneri | reverse complement strand
GTCCCTGGCCTTGCTCAGTGGGTTAACGATCCGGCGTTGCCGTGAGCTGTGGTGTAGGTCGCAGACGCGGCTCGGATCCTGCGTTGCTGTGGCTGCGGCGTAGGCCAGTGGCTACAGCTCCGATAAGACCCCTAGCCTGGGAATCTCCACATGCCGCAGGTGCGGCCCTAAAATGACAAAAGGCAAAAAAATAAATAAATAAATAAATAAAAATAAAGATCACTTAGAGAGGGGCGCATTGAGAGGAGCCGGGGGTCCTTTTGACGGCAGCGCTGTAAAATTTAGGGAGACAGCTAGACCAATACAGGAATATCACGATGGTACTGGACTTATTCTAAATGCCAGGCGATGTAATAAGCATTTCATAGGTACCCTCCCAGCTGAGTTTCACAACAAAACTCTAACACAGGCACGTTCTCCTCCTCGTTTTATACCTGAGGAAACTGAGGCAGAGAGTAGATTTTGTGACATACGCCCAGGGTCACTTAAGTGTAAGCGCCAGAGCTGGGCTTTGAACCCAGACCTGTCAGACATCCGAGCGTACACACCTCACAACATACTATGCTGCTAAAAGTCAGGTTAGTGGGAAAAGGAAGGTGTAGAGCACAGCATCTGAGGCGCTCAAGGTACTGTGCGGTGTCAGGGACACAGAGACAGCACCGGATGCAGGAAACAAGCTTTCGAGGTATCCCATAATACTCGAGCCCGGCTACTCTGTCAAGGCAGAAGGCCACACACGCCAGAGTGAAGCGCTGTGTCCATGCCATCCCCAAGTCCCATTATTTCTTTGGCCCTCTTTTTCACTCTTTCCGAAAACTAGAACCTGATAAATACTACCCTGCCCAGAAAAGAAGAATCCAGGACCGTCGCCCCTAATCCTTAGTATGGCACCCACGACTTTAAAGTCCCACAATAAACAGAACAAACAAGGAGATCACAGGAGACATTCTATCAGCAGGCATTCTTTCCCTGAAGAAACAGCAAAAATCCCTGAAAAGCCAAAACACCAGTTGTGGTCTTCCTTGAGACTCTTACTGCTGGCTTTGCTACCCATTCGTAATCTATTCAACCTGAGACTTGTTACTAGATTAACAGATAACACAGCTTTAATTTATTTGCCGAAACACTTGGCTTCCAAACCCTTATATTATTTATTTACACATCATTGTGAAGATACAGTGCCCGCAGTTTGTGAGAGCAGCATTAGTCACAAATGGGTCTAGGTTATCAGCATTTGAGAATTGCTTGTTACTATGATTGTTTGTTCTTGGTTCCTTTTCTTCCAGCCATCCACCTCCACCGGGCCAGCTGAGCCAGGCGACGCGAAGCCAGGGAGTGAGCTGAGGAGCTCTGTATGATGTGCTAGTAAACCAGCTTTCTGGCAGGGAGAGAGAGAAAACAAAACAAAACATGCCCTCTACGTCACATCTGCCGATTTCCGTGGTGTAAATATACCCACCGTAGCTGATTTCAAGCTAGCAAGGTGACCCCACTGAACGTGAATTTGGGAACAGACACTAACAACAGCTCTCCAGAACTAGCATGAGCCAAACCGTAAAATCTATACAAAGCAATGAAAAGGAATCGGGCCTATCAAGAGAGGAGTGTTTTAAACAAATGACAGTTTACCCACACAGTGGGCTATGAAGCAGTTTGTCACAGATGCTGGTGTGGCTCTATAGTTATTATTCATAAATTTTCTTCTCTTTCAAAATAAATAGATTTATGTCTATTGACATGGAAAATATCTGCAATATGCTATGAAGGTTTTTTAAGAGATCAAACAATATTAGTAATTTTTTAAGAGGTGTGTGTACACTCACAAAGACAGGTAAATTATTTAAAAATATTCACCAAACTATTAATGGTGGTTATCTGTCAGTAGTGGAATTATGGACAAATTTTACATTATTTTTTCATGCTTCTATGTCAATTTTCTTTTGCAACAGGTACAAATTACTTTTATATTCATATATATATACACATGCATGTCCATCTGTGTGTATATATATGTATATATATATATATATATATACATATGAACATTTCTGGTTTTAATTTTAAAAACAGGAGCTTGAACACCTTGTTATTTCTTGAATCCTCTTCTACTCTTTCAACGCCTTCTCCAGGTAGAACTGGTGAGGCCAAGATGTAGCAGCTCATCAGCTGGAACACAGCAAGACCAGGAGCACATCCCTCCAGTGGCACTCAGGGAAGGGAGGTCACTTGTCCAATATTACAGAGCAAATGGGTGCAGCACCCTGACCACAGAATTCTTAGGGCTGGATGCTCAGGCCAGGTCTCCCCACAGCAGCTGCCTCATGGACAGCACCACACCAGGTTACCCCAGCTTAGCCCTTTATAAAGAAGGAACTATAAGGGCAAATAGAATTTTCAGAATTTGCTACTAGGTAGATTTCAGTTCCGTGATCTAAATCATAGCATCCAAATCAATTCCTAGTCAGTATCTTCTGAGAAATATGGGTCTCACTCCTTTATCCAGTTTGTTAGGCTAACTAGGAGCACTATTTCCTATCAATTACACCATAATTTAAATAGACTTGTAAGCCAACCCATGGTGTGAGTGACGGGCTAGCCTAAGAAAGTAACCATCATAAACAATATTGCTTCTATGGGAAAACATGCTCTGGGTTTTTCCAACCGACTTACATACTAATGTCTGGAACACGACATGATTCATTTGTAAATTGGGGGCTGCCAATTGGGGACCAGGTGGTCTGATCTAAACAGATCAGAACCTTATGCTTCTCATATGGAAATGTCTTTACAGATGTGCTATTGTGGTCAATGAATAATTTTAAAGCATTTGGGAAAGGTTAATTATTGATCCTTGCTTGCCTGACCAAAGCAGGATCTACAAAATGCCGCACAAATTCAGCCCGGTCTATGCATTACCAAATAACCCTGCTGGTTGTTTTTCTCTGGCTGGCTATTTTCAAATGGTTTTAGTCGCAGTGTCAGGTTTATTTAAGGAGAGCTCACAAAAAAAGGGGGATCAAATGTTATCACTCAGAACAGACATATAAAGAATGCAATTGCATTTAAAGAGAAATCCATCTTCCTCTTTCTCTACCAACAAAACTGACTAGGGTGTTACAGTTACTATAGCTCCGTTCCCAGCTTCCTAGTTGCTTCCTTCAAAGAACGCCAACAAAACAGTTTTAAAAAGATGTTTCCCCAAGAATGATAACAAACCCCTAACCGCTTTGTTTTGGCGAGGAGGAGTTGTTACTCTAATTTATGCTTCAAATATAGGCCTTTGGCTAAGAAAGCTCTCTAACCTGAAAGATTATGTAATTTATTTCATGACTCTCACTAGGCATGCTTCTGCTCTTGGTAATGATCGTTACACTCTACTACAGACTCTATAGAATCTGTTACGAGACCAAAGAGACCACGAGGACCCACACAAACTGTGAAGACAGTATGAAGCTGCACAGAGTCCAAGACTTTTAGGCTAGGAATCAGAAGGCCCAGGTTGTGGTCTTGCCTCTAAAGAGTAGCGATCGAGCTATGTTTCCTAGAGTAAATCCCTTTCTTTCTCTGAGCCTCAATCGCCTCATCCAAAAAATTAGAGTTCTTCTAACTTCGTGGAATTTTACTGCGATGAGGGAGAAAGACAGGAGGCAGCACACCTTGAATGTCATCTAAAGGGAAGGCCATTTGGTCAAGCGAGATTATCCATCAAGAGGCTCATCTTCCCACCTGAGGGCAGCCCATCAGATTTCTTCTTGCAGGGGCAGTCACCAGGGGTTCACAATTCCTTTTTAACCTAGATCAGGTAACAAAAGGGGCAGCTGAGAAAGTGCCATCAGTTCTTTCTTGAAGGGAAGGAAGCCCAGAGGGTACTAAGATTCTGAGCTCAGAGGTAAAGTAGAAAAGAGAGATTACTGCCCTCCTCTTACAAAAGATGAAACTTCTGGTAGTTTTTGGATTGAGGAAGAGATCAGTGGAAATGGAATCATTTATACTGTTTTTCTTGTTTCAGGTTGTGTTGAAACAAATTTAATATCTAGATTATTTTCATGTCTTTTTTTTTTTTTTTTTTTTTTTTTTTTTTTTTTTTTTGCTTTTGCTTTTCAAAGCGGGGTATGGAGATTCCCAGGCTAGGAGCAGAATCAGAGCCAAAGCCACCGGCCTACACCACAGCCACAGCAACACAAGATCTGTACCGCATCTGCGACCTACACCACAGCTCACAGCAATGCTGGATCCTTAAAGCACTGAGGGAGGCCAGGGATCAAACTCGCATTCTCGTGGATACTAGTTATCCACGAGGTTCATTACCACTGAGCCACAATGGGAACTCCTTTTTTTTTTTTTCTTCAGACTGTGCTTGTAGCACGCAGAAGTTCCCAGGCCAAGGATGGAACCCATGCCTCAGCAGTGACCTGAGCTGCTGCGATGACAACACTGGATCCTTAACCCACTGCACCAGAGGGGAACTCCTTCAAGTCTTTGAGAGGATGACTTTGTCCTAATTTTATTTTATTTGTCGCTCTCCCAGACCAGGTGATGTTCCTTAAGGGCAAGAGTCAAGCACATAGATGCTCTAAAAGGGTTTGCTAAATAAATGAGTAGCACATTTCCAGCAAAATTAACGTCTGCCTGATCTTAACAGAAAATAAATTAGCACAGAAGTTAACAAGTTGCCTGAAATCCTTTCTGGAATGACATAGAACATAATTTTTTTTTAAAAAAACGATGAGATCAGTTTCTTTTCCGCAATTTCTTGACTCCTTAAGTACAATGTCCTTAAACTGATCCTATACTAAAAGTGAGTCCTGAAAACCCAAGGCAGAACTTCCCACCATACCACAGATGTTTAACCTGAGAAAGCATGGCCCGTATTTTGAGATACTTCTGTACGGAGTTATTCATTTTTTTTTTTAACAGTTTTGTTGGAGTATAGTTGATTTTCAATGCCGTGTTAGTTTCAGGTGTACAGCAGTGTGAATCAGTTATATATATATCCATTCCTTTTCAGATGCTTTTGCTAACTAGGTCACTACAGAGTATTGAGTAGATTTCCCTGTGCTATACAGTAGGTCCTTGTTACCTATCTATTTTATATATATAGTAGTGTGTTAGTCATTTACAGAAGGAATTTGGCAAGAGTCGTTAGGAACTTCAACCTAAGTTAGAATTCTAGCTCTGTCAAGTAATTCTGGGAAAGTTATATAACCTGCCTAAGCTACAGATTCATCATAGCTTAGAAGGAGAATAATAATGAAGCCTACTCATGGAGCCCTTATGAGCAGTCAATGAGAAAAGGCATTAATTAAAAGTATGGAGCCTGGCACATAGTAAGCCCTTATGTTACTGTTGCAGATAATAATAATTACATAATAAATAATAATAACAACAAAACAAAAATATATCAAATAGGTCACTTTTGTTACCTGCAACCTCCTTCCATTGTCACCTTTACACAGAAGGCAGGGCAGTCTACTAGGACAAGCATAGACTTCAGAATTAGGCAGAGTCCAACAGGAAGTCAATGCCTGGCCCTTCAACAAATAGCAACTGCGTTGCTGCTGCTGCTCTTATTATTAACTTGCATAGAATACTCTTGAAATCTTTACATTTTAAAAGCAGATCAAGGAACACTATAAATGCTTTTGATACTGACTGAAGCAGTAGAATATTCTAGACTAATCATCTTTACAGGTCTGTAGTCCTTCCTAATAGCAGCAAAAGAAAACCAAACATATGCCTCGTAAGCTCTTGCAATTTTTTCTAATTGCTACCTGGCTTTGTCACAGCTGGAGGACACACTGTCCCAAGATCCCCTGTGCTACTATATGGTTAATTACATCATTGAATCATTGGACTCAGAGAATGAATAAAAGCATATACTTCTTTATGCACAATTCTGACATTATTTGTAAAATAGACTAGCTAATAGAAATTCCGCTGAAACATACTCCTTTCCAGTTGGTTGCCTGTTATTAACAGGCTTATATCATTTGAGCTGTGTATTAAGAATGATTGCTATTTGATCTGATGGCTTCATATGATGGAGAAATAGGTGTTATTTACTAGGCTTACCAGACTGAGCAAATAAAAATACAACATGCCCAGTTAAATCTGAATTACAGATAAACAATACATACTTTTTAGGGTAAGCAATAAATACTTTTTAGGGTAAGCAATAAATACTTTTTAGGTAATATTTCATGGGACAGTAAAAAATTACTCATTGTTTATCTGAAATTTAAATTTAACTGAGCACTCTATTTTATCTGGCAACCCCATTTTTATGCAACTACTGGTCTTACAACTTTCTAAATATATGAATTGGATCACATAAAGCATATCCATTTTGCAGTCAGTACCACTATTTTCTATCACAAAGTCAACTAATTACATTTTTTTAACATTCTAGGATAAACTCCTTGTTTTAAGAAATTTTAATAAAATTTCTATAAATCCAAATAATATGGCATTTACCAGCATTAGGCATAACTGCATCAACAAACCACCAGAAACCACCACTGAATCCATGGCTAAGTATAAACTCTGATGAGGCCACTTTGAAATGAATCTCATGGTGGGAACCAAAGCTCCAAGCCATCCATTGAGGAAGGTTTCTGCCAGTTCACAAAGGTCATATTTACCTGTAGCTAGTGGCATTTCCTTGTTCCTAGATAAGACACAACAAAGGGAAGTGGTCGGTTCCAGGTGAGTGGGAGAGGGTATAAGAAATAAGAAGATAACAGTGTTTGGTTCAGGTGGGAACGTATCAAGCGGACGGTTCACTCTGCTACACACTCAAGAGGCCTCTAACTAGCCATAATGCAACTATCTATTATCACCCATTAAAATCCCAGTCCTCTATCCATCAGATTTGTAGATGGAAAATTCTGACAGTGTAAGTGCCAGAACTTTCCTTTCCCAGAGGAGGAGGGGGCTCAGTGAGGTTGTAATTTATATTTTTTTTCATTTTTTGAAGTTTTATTGGAGTATAGTTGACTCACAATGTTGTGTTAGTTTCAGGTGTACAGCAGAGTGATTCAGTTATACATATACACTTATCCATTCTTTTTCAGAGTCTTTTCCCATACGGGTTATCAGAGAGTATTGGATAGAGTTGCCAGCGCTATACAGCAGGTCCCCGTTGACCATCCATTTCATATAAACGGTGTATCCTCTATGCTGTCTCTAATTAGGAGTCTGTAAGGGAGGTGTTAAAATAGTTAGGTGTCTCTGATGTATTCCTACTCATTACGAAAAATCAGAGAAGCAGTAGCTTTGCGGGAGCATCCACAAGGCAGAGGATAACTGAGGAAGGCAAACACAATCCTGTAAGAAAAAACATCGTACAGGCTCATCCTCCTTAAAGCTACTCTGTGCTCCTAGGGAAAAAACTGTCAGGTTTTCATCAACTAAATCATTTACAAATCATGAAATGGCTCTCACTTTTTAAAGGTGGTGCTATGAATTTCCCCCAGGCTAGATGCCTAGATCTGCTCTCTGGATAATGTGAATAAAATTGTGCATTTAAAAAAATTTTAACCACCCAACTTTCCTTCCTGTTTTTTCAATGGGGGACAGAGAAGAGGAGGATGAGTTAGGTGAGTAAATACTAATAAAAGCCTTCAAACATCTTATCCGAATAGGCTCTATTTTTTTCTGCATGTCACTCCTTAAAGTCAAAAAGTGTGTTTTTTGATGTAATTTGAGGAATCTTAACATATCATTAACTGTGATCCCTCGTTTGCCAAACTTTGCACTGTGAAGTGCCAACTCCCTTATCCCCGCTTTGTCCCACCCCTGGATCATTTGTCTAGTTCCCTAGAGATGAGAAGCCATACTATCTTTGGTTTGGATATTTTCCAGTAACACATGGCCATGAGAGAAGCAATATGTGTAAGCTTGGGAAAGAACAAGATTTGGAGCCAAAATCCTAGATTTCTGTCCTGGCTTTGTCACTTACTGGCTCTGTAACCACAGACAGGTTACTTATTCTCTCTTAAACTAAATGGCCTTCTCTGTAAGAGGGATGGTTCTAATCCAATGAGAAAATGCACGTGGAAGTGATTTGTAAATGTAAAGGAGTATAAAAATGTTATTGATTGTTCTTATTATAGAACTCAAAATGGAATTTCCACCTTGTGCTAACAGGGTGGGAAGAGGGCAAAGGTGGCCTTTGAAGAGGCTTCTGGTGGTTTGCAGAAGGCCATGGTCTGGAATGTTAAGCATCATTCTGCCTTTAAGACTGAAGGACTGACCCCGCAACCCTTATTTATATGCACCCCTCAATGACTTTTCATGAGTCTAAACTAGAAAGTCAGCTCCTTTTTGCACAAAGCTCTTTCTTGAAGAGTTGAAACTCCCCCCTACCCCCTTCTCACAAAAGATGCATCTTTTGCAAGAGGGGATGGGAAATGCAGACAGCCTGTTCCATTTCATATAGCCTGCGTCTTCAGAACCGCCAGATCCCACTGGCCAAATATTTGAGGCCATTGATGACTCATGCGAATTTCAATACCATGTTATAACCGCTTGCATCTCCTTCACTGAGTGTAAAATGGTTTAAGCAGCTGAAAATCACCACCACACCTAGGAAATGAGATTTTCCCCAGTTTAAACAACATAATTATAGGCAGGGTATACAGTATATGACATCATTTGTGAGGTACACTGACACATTAGCTAATGCTAAGGGGTCAAAGACACCCATTACAAGAATGCAGTGCATATTTTTACGTATTATTAAATTAATTCTGAATGCAATTTGGAGCTGGAAATCTTATTATTTTTGTTCCTGTCATGGCGCAACGGAAACGAATCCGACTAGGAACTATGAGGTTGCAGGTTCGATCCCTGGCCTTGCTCAGTGGGTTAAGGATCCGGTGCGGCCGTGAGCTGTGGTGTAGGTCGCACATGCAACTTGGACCCTGTGTTGTTGTTGCTGTGGCGTAGGCTGGCAGCCGTAGCTCCAATTGCATCCCTAGCCTGGGAATCTCCATATGCTGGGGGTGCGGCCCTAAAAAGCAAAAAATAAATAAATAAATAAATAATAATAGTAATAATAATAATACAAATAAATAGAAGTATTATTACCAATGCTAAAGGACAAATACATGTATCATTCATTGTATTCTCCCAGTTGTAGAAAGCAAAGAACTAATTCCTTTTGCAATCTTAAGAACTTGGGTAAGCATAAGGTTTATAAGTTTCTTCTTCTATCTAGAACTTGTAGGGAAAAGGCTGTAGAGACTGGATTAAGATGGCGGAATAGAAGGACTGGAGCTCAACTTCTCTCCCGAAAAACAGCAAAACTACAACCAAATGCCAAGCAACCTTCAACCAAATGGACTGTAAACTTCCAAAAACGATATTCTGCTCCAGAAGACACAGCGGAGACCACATCAAGAGGTAGGAGGGGCGATTACACGATAGAAGCAACCCCATACCTCCCGGGTGGGAAGCCCCACAGACTGGAAAGTAACTGCATCACAGAGACTCAGCTACAGGACTGAGAGTTCTGAGCCTCACGTCAAATCCCCACGCCTGGGGATCGGGCACAGGGAGAAAGAGCCCCTGGAGCATCTGGCATTGAAGGCCAGCGGGGTTTGTGTGCAGGAGCTCCACAGGACTGGGGGAAACAGAGACCCCATTCTTGAAAGGCACACACAGACATTCACGTGCACTGGGTCCCAGGGCAAAGCAGTCTCCATAGGAATCCGGGTGGAACCTGACTGCAATTCCTGGAGGAGCTCCTGGGAAAACAGGGGTGACTGTGGCTTGTCGTGGGGGAAGGGCATTGGAGGTGAAGCTCTCGGGGACATTCAGCAGCCTGCATTTCTCGAGGTGGCCATTTCTGGGAAAAAAAAATATCTAGAACTTGTAGGTACCTGAAATACTCCGGACATCAATCCAGCTCTTCTTTCTGACTTCTTCCCAGCTATATATGGGGTGCAGGACAGCTTGGTGGCAGACTTCTTCTGGAATACTCTTTGTCTCGTGTAGTGACAGTCCGCTGAGGACTCCCAAATATCCTGTTTCCCTTCAGTCCCCTCCAATCAACCAGCCAGGTTTTAAAAGTCTGTGATGGAAAAACTGTGAGAGCAGGAGAGCCAGCGTCACTTAGGATGTTTTCTCCCATCGCAGGATTTTCTGCCACTTTTCAAATCTATTTAAAACATTATTGCAATTGTATGTTCTTTATGTTTTTAGTCTTTAATCTATTAAAGTATTTATGGTTGAAATAAGATATCTTGGATTTGCTTCAAAATAATAAGGAAGGAGGGAGAGCAGGGATAGAGATAAGACAGGCATGGCTATGGGACCTAGCTGATTGGTACCTGCGGGTTCCTCATATTCACCTGTTTTGTACACGTTGGAAATTTTCCATAATAAAAAGCTTTGCCTAAAAATGTTCTTACTCCTTCCCACTGACAACTTTTTTTTTTTCTTTTTAAGGCTGCACCCACTAGGGGTCAAATCGGAGCTGCAGCTGCTTTCCTACTCCACAGCCACAGCGACACTGGGTCCGAGCCGCATTTGCGACTTACACTGCAGCTTGCAGCAACACCAGGTCCTTAACCCACTGCTTGAGGCCAGGGATAAAACCCGCATCCTCACAGAGACTGTGTCGGGTCCTTAACCCACTGAGCCACGACAGGAACTCCCCTCGGACACTTCTTTAGCCTGAGCTGTTTATTCATACAAAATACAGTTTCTCTTTTTTTACACATGTTGCTCTCAGAAATGTCTTGAAATCATAAATTGCCTCCACAAGAGTAGAAGGTCCCTATTCTGCATCCACTGAAGACAATGTTTGAGCACAATTTAGATACAAATGTTGAAAAGACTGAAATTGGTTTCATCCCTGTCTTGATACTAGTGAATGAAGTAGGTAAGAAGTCCTAGGGGAAACTGTCTCTTCATTCGGGACCATGGCTGATAATTTTCTGTTGACAACCAAAACGGGAACGTGTGTGCTGCTCTGTGATACAGGTGGAGTGAGTTAGCCAATGCCCTTTAAAAGACACAAGCCACATAAGTAAATCCAAAACCACAGGAAATATTGTCTCCATCTCAGATCAGGGAGATTTTTGGTTTCGTGCCTTGCAGTCAACGAGCCCAATGTATCATAGCAATAGGAAGAGGATGCTACTAACAAGAGACTTCTCCCAGTGTTTAACCGTGGCTGCCAGCTTTGCAGAAGTTTCCTACCACGGCACCGCTGACAATAGCAGGCATCAGTTATGTGGCCTTAAATGACCAAGGACCATGTTAAAGCATCAGGAAGTGGTTGCCACACTCTGATGGGGGTGGTCATTCAGGAAGAGGGTATAAATTAGAAAGAAAATAATTATAAACTGTACTGTGATCAGCAGCTTTATATAATATGGCTATTGGTGCTAATCGTCTGTCTTCAGGGCCCGGGGGAATTGGGGACTGGTTTTCATGGGTAGCCCTTTTCATACAAAGACTCGGGCTTTCAGCTGTGTTGCTGGTAGTGAGGTTCCACGGCCACCCTCTCCTCCTCACCACCCCCGCCCCTTGGAGCAAACACATGGTGGAAAACCAGCTGGTAGTGTTAGCAAAGCAGGGCGGGGCCCAAGAAGGGGGCAAAGCTAACTGCTCCCCATGGGGATCCAGCCCTGACCTTGGCCTCATTAGCTCTGTGTTCTGACTGAGCTAACCAGCCCAGATGGCTTTAGGAATAAGGTAAAGATCTACTTCAGGAAAATCTGAAGAAATAAATTAACAGGTTGCTAGCTTTAAAGTGCTGGGGAGGTGTGGAAAGGCAGATGTTGGAGTGGATTTCCATAGTGAAAACTTCTAAGAACATTTGAAGTTACATGTGTTTCACTGTTATTACTATTATTTCTAGCTAAAGATGATGAAATCTAGCTTCTCCAAAGAAAAGGTTTAGATTTCTAAAAAATTAGAACAATGAGGCCTTTCCTCTGAATGAAATACATTTTCCTGATATACTTTTCAAGTGAAGGAACAGAACTCATATCCATGGACTATTACATTACATAACCTATTACATTTCATTCTTACATCAGTGCCCCAGCCAGACAGGTGTTGTTACTATCAGCAGCCTGGAAAACTGAGGCCTAGAGAGGTTAACTCATTTGCCCAAGGTCATCTATCTACTAAACAGCGGAGAAGGAAGCTGAACTTAGTTCTGTTTGCCCTTGAGACCCCCCAGCTTTCCGCAGTACTACATCGTTTACCACTTAGAGTAGCATAAAAGAATTATAGGGAGCGTTTGCTAAGAATGCCTGTGCGGTTTAAAACTAACTTAATACTCCTTATCAAATTATTAAATTATATCAGAAAAGATACTTTGGAGCATTTGGATTCCAACATCTGATTGTGTCTTCTGGCAGCTCCCAAAGGTATATCAGTAAAAACCTTTAGCCAAATGGCTCCCAAATTTGTTAGGAGAGGATTTGAAACATCTTTTTGATGTTGGGGGAAACAAGACCCATTCTACACGTATAGTTGGAGCAATATGGTACACTGTTCTCCGTGACCCTGTGCAGTTCAACGACCTAATTAACGGCTAGAAGATGCCTCTGATGCTGGAGGGCAGGGCAGCCTAGTAGCTCCCGGGGTAGGTTTGGCAAATGATAGATGACCTGTGTGAAATCACGCGTGTGCAGCAGTACCTAGATTAGAATACTCGTTTGGGAGAGTGGCTATTGTTAGGACTCACGTTATTGTGCTTCTGTTTCACTCTCCCTTTGCCCTGCCACGGGGAAAATTCCTCCAGGGTTTCAGGCCAGTGTGTCTCAACAGCGCAAGACTGACAGTTGAGACTGGATAACTCTTGGTCTCAGGGGCTGTCCTGTGAATAGCAGGACGTTTAGCAGCAGCGCCTGGACTAGGGTGAGATGAGTCAAGTGAGTGAGGCACCTGCCTTGGGCATAAAATTAAAGGAGAACCAAAACACGCAGCAATGACGATAAATCCTATTTTAATATATTTTAAAAATCAAAATTCATGCCAAAAAATCCCTAATGAACAAAATATTAAAATGTAATCAAGGCAGGATCAGTATGGCTGCTTTTTCCTTCTGTCTCGGGCTCCAAAATGGCACTGTCACTGATCCTCTTGCTGCCTGTTTAGCAGCATCCCTGCCATCTACCCACCAGAGGCTGCTAGCATTCCCCCTCTCACCACCAGTCGTGACCACCAAAACTGTTTTCAGAAATTTCCAAATATCTCCTGAGGAAGAAAAATACCCCAGCTGAGAATCAATGTGATAAGCACAGAGCCATAGGGACACCTTGCATCCCAAAGCAAAAGAAAGCAAAATAAGCAACAATCTATCTGCGCAGCCTTAGCTGAGTGTTACCAGAAACTAGCTAATGGGGAACGTGTGTTGAGCAGGAAGAACAACCTATTCTTCTCTGAGCCTCAAAATTCCAGAACAGCTTATTGAAACCGAGATTCTGCCAGGACAGGTCATATCATTGGTGTGTGTCCCCTTGCGTGCCTTGGAATAACAGCAAGAGTCTAACGCGAGTGTGCTCTTTATTTCTTACCTTAATTGAGTGAATTCCACGGTGCTTTAAATTGACCCTAGGGAAAATTATTTCCTCCATGTTTGGGAAAAATTCACATATTTCTCGTCTCTGGAGATAAACTCCTATCAGAAGGTAATGTGAATACGCAGTCCGTCTAGATATTGGTATCACCACATCAGGGCCTAACATCCGATTCATTTAGGAGGACTTGCAGAATTGCCATAAGAGGCCTCAGGTTGAGATGACGACCCATCTCTGGAAGAGCTCTGGATAACCTGATATAAATCCAGACATTTGGAAATACTTGTTCAGTAGTCTGTGACAAAGAGGGAAGACAAAGGAAAGCAGAACTCCAAGAGTCATTCATCTAAATGAATTAACCCAGTGACACTGTCATAGAATTTTAGCCTCACTGCAGAACCCAAATGAATTCAGGTAGGTAAGCTTTTTTGTTGTGGGATGTTTATTTACAATGAACTGCAGAAGAGGGTTAATCTAATGGGATGCAGGACTGCATTGGATGGTGAAATGCTTTGTGACCAACATCCATTTGAGGTATCAATTAACTTTTAATTCTTGGAGGGAAACAAAGGCAGCCCGGCACAAAGACTAAATTGGGGGTGGTAGAAGGGGCACAGAGCTCATGGAAACGTAGGCCTGCTACCTTTTTGTAGCAGGGAAAGGCCTCCTTATCTAACACAAAGGGGTTGAAGAGTAGGGAGGGAGAAGGGTGAATTGGTGTGTGGCCTGTTAACTCAATGATGTTTCTAAAGCCTGAATGGAAGAGTCAAAGCCACCCAAGTCAAAACAGCGCTAAGTCAACAGCTTGGCTGAGACAGCACGACCTGAATGGAAATGCAAATGGGAGAGTCCAATAACCACTTTGGGTGTCACTTAGTCCACCAGCTCTTGTCTTTCCTGGAACCTTTTCAACTGCTCACAGAAGAGCCCACCTCCTTACTATAGCCCGTCTCCAAAGTCCAGGGAAAACTTGGTATGTGCCAAACCAAATTCAGACAACACAAAAATTATGGGATGGCAATTGCCCTCACCAGCCCCACCAAAAAGGCTATTTACTGCACTCGAGGTGTCCCTAAAGCGTCCTTTTAAGCCACTAGCCATGCGATTTTGAAAAAGCACCAGCTGTGGTCCTACAGAAGAGTCTCACGTTCAACGAGGAAGAAAATCCTTGCCACGACGTGCTGTTGTGGACATGGCCGGCTTCCGACCACCAGACAACACGGGAGCATATAATTAGTTTGTTTTCCAAAGGGGGAGCCACCTCATGCTTTTCTTCAAATTCAATCAAAACATAACACACTCTAAATAGAAACACGTTCATCTGAAACCCCTTTGCCTGAGCAGCTGTCTGGGCCCGGCCTGGCCGAAGAGCCTAATTCTATTCATCTCTGCACTCCAGCCAGTAAATGCTTGGCTTTGTTCACCCCCACCAGCGGAGGCAGTCAGACTCCGTCAATTGGGCCAGGGGCCCTAATGATCTGAGGCAGGTGTCCTCAGAGGCTGCCCAGGTGAGGGGTCAGCCTGTGTACCATGACTCACTCACTTGTCCTCAGTTTACAAAGCCCTCGTCCCCACCCCAACCCCGGCCAATTAATTACTGCCATTAGCACGCTCAGCCGCACCACTGAAAAGAGTATGCTCAGGCCAGCCTGGGACTTTCGCTAAGAGCTCTGAGGACAACCAAGAGCCACGATTTTCAAAAGCAAGAGGGGGGTGCACAGTCCCCTGAAACTCTACAAAATGAAATCATAATAATATGAAAGAAAGACGCAGCTGCTGAGGCCTAACCCAGGAGCAGCCAGAGCACAAAGATGGCTCCTGGGCAAATGCTCATCAGGACTAACAGACTCACATTGTTAAGTTCCCCCCAAATAAGGAGGAGGTTGTGTTCTTGACCTTGATTAATTTAAAAACGCCCAGGCAGGAGATGAGCCGAGTGGACAGAGAATAATAATCACCCCTTATGTCTATTTCAGGTTTTTGCTTCTCGCGGCCCCAATCTGCATATCACCTCATTTTTATCCTCCGCAATCCAGTGAGACACTCAAGGTGAGTGCTAACAGCTCCACACGATAGGTGAGGAAAGTAAGTTCAGAGAGGTTAAGGAGCGGGCCCATAGTCACACAGCCAATCAATGCAAGAGCTCAGGTGTAGAAGCAAATGGAGCCGAAGCCCCAGCTACGATCAGAGAGGCAGAGGTGGTCTTGCCGTTCCCAGGGCAGTGCAGCTGGATGCAACCTAGGTTCGGCAGGAGAAGTTTTTCGCGGAAGGAAACTGGCTTTTTCTTTTTCTTTCTTTCTTTTTTTTTTTTTGGTCTTTTGTCTTTTTACAGCCGTACCTGCAACATATGCAGGTTCCCAGGCTAGGGGTGGAATCGGAGCTGCAGTTGCTGGCCACAGCCACAGCCACGTGGGATCTGGGCCGAGTCTGGGACCTACACCACAGCTCACGGCAACGCTGGATCCCTAACCCACAGAGCGAGGCCAGGGATCAAACCAGAGTCCTCGCAGATACCAGTCGGGTTTGTTAACCACTGAGCCACAACGGGAACTCCAGAAATTGGCTTTGATGGCCTGGAAGCAAGATTGAGCTCTTTTATACAAAGAGCTCACCACTGGCATTGGAAGCCAATTTGCAATGCTCTGTTTACTCTGGCTAACCGGAACTTCAGCGTTTCTAAAAAGACCTTGCAGGACCCCGGAGTTCCTCATGAATGCCGAGATTCCACCTAATAACATTTTCTGAACTCTTTCCACTCCCGTGTAGAAAGACACTTCTTCAGGAGTAAAGCAGCTAGC
Source organism: Catagonus wagneri (assembly GCA_004024745.2). NCBI lineage: Eukaryota > Metazoa > Chordata > Mammalia > Artiodactyla > Tayassuidae > Catagonus > Catagonus wagneri. The sequence continues at coordinate 1,693,121 of PVHT020000017.1, read as the reverse complement.
ACTTCTCTGCCGGCTTCTGGGTCCAGTGGGTATGCGTTATTATAACCTGCCTGAATTCCAGAAAGAATTCCAGGAGGCTGAGTTGATGTCCAGGCAGTCTTGCCTAATGTGGGATCATTCTTCACCAGAGTGGCATCTGCCCAACCGGCACTGAGAGGAAATGGCTGCCTCTTTGTAGCTTAACGACCAAGAATCAGACATTTTCTGTGTTCAAATCCCAGTTTGGCCATTTGCCATCTATGTGACCTGGGGCCAATGACTGAAATCTCTCCAAAGCTCAATTACCTGATCTGTGTATTGGGGGGAATAATGAGGACTCAGATCATGCCCAAAATCCCCTCAGTCTAGAGCCTGACCTATGAGATGTACTCATTATATTTGAACTGTTACGATTATTAGCTATCTTGCTTTGCTATTTAAAGAGGTTAAACTTAAACTGGTAAACGGTGAACACAGTGTCTGACTATGGTAAACGCTATATTATTGTTACCTGCTATAAATATATTATATATATTACATATTATATTGTATAAAATATCGTTGTTGTCTCACCGTGCTCCCCTCCGCACATCCTACACTGCGGTCACACTCATCTCTCACCTCCTCGCCTTTGCACGCGCATCTCCCTTTAACTGGATGGAACTCCCATTCTTGGTTTGCCCTGATCAGGAGGCATGTCTTCCGGGAAGTTTCTGAAAAGTGCCAAGGATGGGAATGCGCTCCCACGACACCTGTGTGCTTTGCCCACAATAACACTCACCACACTCTTGTAACGCCATGTACTCTTCTGGGACAAGGCTCTATCTCCTTCGTCCCCCTCCCCGTGACACCCAGCAGAGAGCAGACCCAGATGCACTTGAAGAAATGACCCATGACGGCAATCACAATTATGACCACGATTACCAATAACAGGGCAGCCTTCCATTTCGTCTGGGGAAAACTACCCAAGGACCCCAAAGATAAAAGCTATTCCTTAGGCCCTGGAAGGGAGAGGGGAGCACAGGTTTGCTTCCTGACTCCTTAGGATGAGTTCCACCTGTCTCCTCTCCCCGCAGGAGCTAGGAGACAGCCCTGGGGAAACCTAACCTGTTACCCTGGATTAAGGGTCAAGTGAACCAAACCAAAGAGGTCTCCATAACAACAGGGCACCATGCTACTAAGTTAGCTAAACTTGGGTAGCCCAGTTGACTAGATTTTAAGTCAGCACTCTGAGGCTCCAGAATTAAGGATGGCTTTAGCACTACCAGCAGCCAGCTGGAGCAGCGACCCACGGTCTGCAGCTCTTCCACCTGCCCCTCGCCAATAATCCCAGCAAGCATCTCTGAGCCTCCTAAGCTGAATCTCATCAGTAATCATTTGCCAAGTGCCAAGAACTCTGCTCCGCGCTCATCCTTAACTGGGTGAGGGAGGGGCTATTATTCTTCCTCTCACAGGAAGAAGTCACTAAGATTCAGGTTCAGTGACCTGCCCAAGGTCGCACAGCTAGTCAAATCCAGGGAGACGTGTCCAGTCTGGAGCTGCTGAAGCCAAGAGTCAGCCGTAGTGACCCTAAAGCCCATATTTGTAACCATGTCACAATACTATCAGCTAAGTCCCTGAGTGTCAGGGACTGGAAAGGCTAGGCGGATGAGGGCGTGGCTTTTTTCCCCTGGAGCTCCTGGTCTAGAAAGACACATAGATATATTCCAAGATAACAGATAGTGACTGGTGCTAGAAGAGAATTCTAATTAAGTGGGACACGATCCCAGAGAAGGGAATGATGAAATGTAGCTGGAAGGATTTGGGGAAAATAACTCCTTTTTACACAACTAAATCTCAAAAGCTGGCCTTCTCCCTTGGACTTTGTAAATCCTATTTATTTCATTCTTGCTCAACATCCTTCCCCATTTGACTTCTCTCTCTTCCCTCAGCGTCCACCCCTGAAGCAACCGCAACATCCTTAAGCCTCCTGTCCTCTCTTAGTTCTTACTGGCATTTTCCCTGCCACATTCCACTCATTGTTGGCAAGCAGACTTGAAAAAGGAGTAGGGGTTTGGATTAAATGACTTTTAAGATTCCTTTCGATTCGTAGAGGTGAAGATTCTCTGAGCAAAGTGCTCAGAGGCAGAGAGCACCTCAAGAGCAAATTGCAGAAATAAGCAAAAATCTATTCGGCACAACCATGAACTCATCTTAGAAACTTCTAAATTGCTTCAGTATTTTATATACGGCAGGATCCCAAGCTAGAGTGCCCAATACCATTACTTTGTTTTTAAACTGTGTTCAATTTTTAACCACTTTTACAATCAAAGTGTGGGTTAGAATCCTTCAAATGGAGGCCCTCTTTATTTTCAAATGCAAATTGGATTCAAATCAAGGCCAAAGGTTTAAACAGTGAGTTAGAAATCAGCCCTTGAGTTCAAAGCTGATTTTAAGTGCAGCAAGATGCCCTTGCTCTTGCCCAGCCCCAGGTTCCTACTCTATTCCCGCAGTCCGAGGGCACTGAAAACAGAGACCCAGAGGTAAGGGTCTTTTCATTGGCTTCCAGGCCCGTATCTCTACCATGTTAACAACAGAATGGTTGGCAACTAGATAATGATTATCTAATTCTAAAACGTTATCTAAATCCAGTAATAGGATTAAAGATAATTCAGTCTTTCCAGCTTTAGGATTCCAGCCACACATTAACCCCTAGAGAACCCCATTGGCCAGTGGCCATTTCTTTGGACTGTTCTTTTGTTTAAAACAGTACTGTCCCTCCAGTAACAAAAGAAAAAAATGAGATAAATTTGACCTGTCAAATTGTAAAATCTTTTGTGCTTCTAAGAAGACCATCAAGGAACTGAAAAGATAAACCACAGAATGTGGAAAAATTTTACAAATTTTACAAATCATATGAATAGAAAGAACTCTTAGAACTCAATAATAAAAAGCAAATAACGCAGCTGGAAAGTGGGCAAAAAAAACCTGATTAGGCATTTTCCCAAAGAAGATAAATAAACGGCTAATAAACACATGAAGATGTTCGATATCATTAGTCAATTAGGAAAATGCCAATTAAAACCACAATGACATACTATTTCACACATATTAAGAAGGGTATAACCACAAAGATAAATAATTTCATGTGTTGGTAAGGAGGTGGAGACGTGGGAACTGTCATACAATTCAGGTGAGATGGTAAAATGGTGCTACCACTTTGGAAAATAGTTTGGCAGCGTCTCGAAAAGTTAAACATAGAGTTACCATATAACCCACAATTACACTCCTAAATGAGTACTACAGAGAAATGACATCTGTCCACACACAAACTAGTACACGAATGTTCACAGCAGCATTATTCATGAGAGCCAAAATGTGGAAAGAACCCAAATGTCTACCAACTGATGAACAGAAAAAAATGTGGTGTATCCATACAATGGAATAGTATTCTGTCCAAAAAAGGAGTGAAGTATCGACACACACTACCACATGGATGAACCTTGAAAATCTTATGCAAAGAAGTTAGACCAAAAGGCTCTATATTGCATGATTCCATTTATATAAAATATTTGAATATTTATTCAGGTAAATCTAAAGAAACAAAGTAGATGAGTGGTTGCCTAGGGATGGAGGGGGGAGGGGACAGTGACTGCTAATGAGTGCAGGGTTTATTTTTGGATTGATGAAAAGGTTCTAGAAAGAGATGGTGGTGACGGTTGCACAATTTTGTGAGTATACTGAAAACCACTTAACTGCTTGCTTAAATGAGTGGTTTTTATGGTGTGTGAATTATATCTCAATGTTTTAAATGTAGAAAAATAGAAGCGTACCTAAGAGCCAGAGTCCACGAGGCAAACCAGCCTAGGGCTGCTGACAATCTCCCTGTGACAGACTCACATTCAGGTGTGGTCAGCAGGAGTTTATCGGGCACCTACTACGACAGGTTGATGAAAATCCTTGAGAGAAGCAGCACAGCCACTTACAAGTTCTGTTTCCTGGGGGCTGAGTTTCATCCCACTGCCATCCAGCTGGATCCTTCCAAACAGTCCAGCTATACATCCCAAGACCTCTCCAAATCCCCTGGCCTTCAGACACTCTGCACTGTTTTTCTTCTGTGACATTTCCATCCATTTTTCCCCCTTGCCTCTGCTCACACTATGCGCTCCTCTCAAATTAACAAGATCCAGCTTACCTTTTAAGCATCACCAGGAGCAAATTCTGTCTCTCCTATGAAGCAGCACTTTGGTACCCCAAAAAGGACGAGTTAGCAGAGAATGAGAACATTTTCACACGGATAATTTTGAACCAGGTCTAATTTACTAAAAACAGGCAATCATTGACACACTGCAGACCCACGTGCAATCCAACTCCCAACTAACTGACTGTAACACATTCAGGTGTAGCCACACTGCAGAAGTGAGCCACTAGTGTACCAGAAGGTCACATTTCTGGAGAAAAGCCAGAATGGCAAACTCGTTATGGAAACAACCACAAACCACACACAATATCTCGGTAAAAGGAAATGCTTTCTAAAGTGCATGCAGGTTTAACAGATCACACAGAACCCAACGCCATAAAACTGTATTTAATCTGGCATTGGGTACAATGTATCACAGAGCTTTCTCTCATCCTGCTTTACAGTGTCTCCTCACATTTTTTTGCAACAAACCCAGAGGGGAAAGAATACTATTGAGGTCAGAGAATTCAAAGGGGTTTCTCTGGGGAAATTTGCCCAGGAATAGCTGAGATAATTTGGTAGAAAGATGATCAATTCATGATATTTAAAAAAAACTGATCAGAGGATAATTGTTTGGCCATTTTTTCTCTAAATGTTATATTTCCTGCTAACAAGAATAAGCATTAAGCAAACATGCTATTTGTCTTTTTTTGCTGCCTTCAAAGCAAAGTTTCTACTTTCTTGAACTGTCATCTCATCAGCCCCTGCAGCTTCAGCCTCCAACAGTGTTATACAAGTCAACCTTCGTCCTTTAAAAGTGTGTGAACCATTCTAAATGTAATAGTTTGCATATGACTGGGTCACTATGCTATATAACAGAAATTGACACAACATTGTACATCAAGTATACTTTAATAAAAATTTTACAAATTTTGAAAAAAAAGGTCACTAAAAAAATGCATGAACCAACCCCTGTTTGCACAGAACTTGTCATCCATTGATTCTTTGAGACTTGTTGCTTCACAAGATTGAAAAGTCTCAAAGCTCTGGCTTGATGATGACTGAAGTTAAAGGTGCACCAGCCTCAGCTTGATCCCAGATCCATGACATGAAAAGTATGTCTACACTGGCCTTATAATGGGGAGGGGGGGTTGCAACCATCATTAGTGCCCTACTTTTTCCCTTATATCATCAGTTCAAAGCTGAATAGTTAATGATAATGAAATAACAGGACTAATCTTTGTAAAAACAAACATAGCAGAGCTCCCTCCTCCCAATGGTGACACCATCGTATCTCAAGTCCAACAGAAGCACTATCAGCCATATCTCTGATGATCAGTCTTTGACTAATACCACATGCAAGGCACTAAAGTATGAGTTTAAAACCTACACATCAGTTGGCTTATATTTATGGAATGCAAAATAATGTTTTCTGTATATCTCATATGCTTTTGTATAATACATAAAGTTAAATACATAAGGCTTCAAATGCTTTCATATTACTGAAAAATAAATTTCTCCCTTGCAAGAACTGTGGCGTCTGATTACTCTGTCTTTGTCTCTTACTATATGCTTGGTAATTAGCTACTGAAGCATCTTCACATAAAAATGCTCTCTCACAAGTCAGAAGAAAGATTGTTCTGAATTTCTTACATTTTCCTGCTATTCTCTATGTTGTTTTCTCTCACTTGAATTTGACCCAATATAATTTCAAAGCCTTCTTCAATGATTTCCCCTCAATTATTCCCCTTTACGAAGTATCACACTTCTGTGACACTTAAGTTCCTAATGTTTCTCAGTTGGCTTTATAAAAGAGACGTTTGTGAGCATGCATCCGTTTTTGTTTTTTACTGTAGGCAGGCTTTAGTGCCTAGTCTAAAGGCTTTCAAATTGTTTGCATATTTTGAGGTATTAACTGTGTAGAAGATGGTTTTCCTGCCTCCTTTTCCTTCGAACGATGGAGAAAGGACCACAAGAGGATTAGAATGGCTATATTTGCTTAAGAAATCAGGCAAGGGCATCGTGCCAGGATGACATAAATCAATGAGGTCTGGCTTTGTGCAGTGTCTCAAGGTACCTTCTAAAGAGGATGACTTTGACAAAACAAAGTATTCTTTGTTTTGAATCTTTTAGGATTTTTTAGGAATCTTTCTCTTGGTTTCCTAGACCTTAGTATGATCTGGATTTATCTCTGGCTGTTTATTTAACAATCCAGTCAGTCGTAATTGAGGGCTTCTTATGTGTAAATCCCCCACTGTGGGGGACACAGAGATAATTAAAACATGAGCCTTGTTGCTACAAAGCTTGGTATAAAGAACAGGTATAGAAAGGATTAAATGAGTTTATCTTTATAAATCTTGGAATGGTTCCTGGCATTTACTAAAGGTTGGTTACATGTTGTTAAATATATTTTTAAAAAGAACGGGCACAGAGAAAGATAACTCTGATATGAAGCAAAATTCACTGAATAGAGACACACATTGTCGATGGAGAACTGGAAAAGAAGAGATCCATCCTAGCTGGCTCTTTCTGGCGAGGCACTGGTGGAGGTTTTAGCATTTAAGTGGAGCTTTCATGTGCAGGTGGGACTTCCTTTGAAACCCATGTTGGTAGGGTGGTGACAACAGAGTTTGACTAAGGGGGTAAAAGTCTGAAAAGCTAGAGCTCTGCTCCCTCACAGCCCCGACCCACTCACCTTGGCTAGCATAGTTTTTGACATTCCTTCCATCTAAGTTTTCCTTTGCATCAAAGTTTCTGCTGTTAAAAATGAAGTTTGAAAACCACTGGAGAAGATTCTCTTAAAGGGCTGTTCCAGAACTAACCTTCTATGAATCGCAGAAGAGATGAGGCATGACTATAAAAGACAAGACTTGGCTTTACCAAACTTAACAGTGGAAGGGCTGAGCATTTGCTGTGTACCTAGGGTATTACTGCCCACATTACTATTGAATCCAAACAGCAAACCTGTTCAGGTAGATACTGTAGTATCCTCATTTTATAGGCAAGAATACTAAGATTGGAGCAGTTAAATAATTTTCCCAAAGGTATGCAGCTAATAAAGTGGCAGAGAAAGGATTCAAACCCGGGAGTGCAGTGCCAAATGGCAAACTCCTATTTACCATTCCATGCCTCCTTAAAGCATATCAGAGCTCATGCATTCCGAGCAAGGCTGAAAACACACCCACATATGCCAACCAGGTTGTCATAGCCATTTAGGGAACAAACACTTATTTTAGAACCATCTCTAAAGCTGGAAGCACTTTCTTCTGAAGGTCCTCAGTTTGGGCAAATCCTCACTGTCAGAAGCTGGTGATTTCTGAAAACAGTCAAAGTGACCGGGAGTCAGGTCTAATGAAAAAGCGCACAATCACACTGGGCAACACCAAGCCGGTTCACAACACGGTGGGACTAAGAAGGATGCACCCACGCGGTGCCTGAGTCAGCTCTGAAGTAGGATCCCCAGACATCTGCAGCTGTGCTGTCCGGAAAGTACATCTGGGCACCCAAGGTGATTACTTTGAAAGATGAAACTCTTCTGCTGTGTAAAATCTAGCGTGTGCTTTTTGGGTTTTTTTATTCAAAGGTTTCAGCCACAGGCCACGAAAGAACAAACAAACCCTTCTCTGCCCTGCCTCTCAGCACCTGAACAGACACGGTCAAGTGCCTTCACATCTCTGAACATCAATTTTCTATATAACGGTGACAGTAAAGCCCAACATGAAAGACTGTTTTAGGGGTGAGAAAAGGGAAAAAAATGTGTAAAGCAGCTAGTACCATTCCTGAACCCAAACAGCACTCCAAAAAAGGCAGCTATTACTGTCTAGAACCATTCATGAAATATTCTCTGCAGACTGGGGGGGGCTAAGATGGTTTCATTCAAACCAGATATGTTTCGGAGTTTTTCCCCTCGAGCGCCCTAGCTGTGAAATTTATTTTCACATGGCACGGCACGTTTAGGCATGGACAGTAAGCAATGAGGGCATTCTGAAAACAAATCAGGCTCCTCGAAGAAAACAGTTCTTGAAAATGCAATCCACCACTGCAGTATGTAACTCATTCAGGCTGCTAATAAACACTCTCCTAGTACCTGTGGAAAGCACAAGGTGTAGAGAGAAATTTTCTGACCGCAATAACTGCATGTCTTTCACAGCAACTGTCTTTCAAAAAAAAAAAAACTACAAAGTTTCCATGTCAGTGAGAAAGCAGGTGAGCGGGGAAAGAAATGTAAAGCTTTGTGCATACAGCTTGTTTGCCATGACATGGGAGGTCTGCTTTTGAAAGCAAGCAACGTGTTCATTTCTTAAGAAAACCCAGTTCTGTGGGCTCCTGCTAAGTGTTTTGGGGCTCAGCAATTATCCAAAACTCAGATTACAGATTCAAACCTCTCTCCCACCCACTCCCCCACCTCCCTGCCAAACAGGAAATCTGACTGTGCCTGCACGATGCCTTCATCCCAGCAACCTTGCTGCGAGTTGGGCCAGAATATTATGTGAAACAAGTCACAAAAGAGAAAAGCTTAAGGCAGGTGCAGGAACAAGACGCTGCGCTCCTTGGAGAGGGCCTTAGGTAAGTAGCTACAAGAGTTGTACATGCCAATCAAAGACGGGCAAGGGTCAAGTTCCCTTTTTGTGCCCAAACAAAGACTAATTGCATGTTCATAGCTGTAGAGTCTGTGGGCACTAATTCGAGAGAGGAACTATAAAAACCTTGGACTCCCGCCTCCCCAAAGCGGCCAAGGCAAAGCAGAGGGCTCGAGGAGCCCAGTGGCTGTCAACCAGCTGGGCCTCTCCCTGCCTTCTCCACAGCAACCGGGGGCTCCCACGTGGCTGCCATTTCAGAAATGAAAATAAGCCATTTTGTGGAAACTGAAAGGATAGCTGTGTGTACATAACGCCAAGCCAATGAGCAGCAATGGAAAAGGCTCTGAGCCACTTAGCTTCCTTTGAAGCACAATGCCCAATACTGTTGGCTTTACTTTTTCATTGAATCGACCAAATTAGCTGGCTCTTTTGACATCTTGTAGACATGACTGGTCAGCGCAAGTTGCCCTTTTCTTACATTCGAAAACAAAGGTCTGTTAAGGTGGTTTGGTCCTGTAAGGAACCATTTTGAATCAAGTCACTATTAAGGCCAAGCGACTGGTGCAGCCGGCTTTTGAATTTATGATTAGTAATAGCTTACATTCTTAAAACACTGTCTCGTTTCCCAAACACTTTCATTCATTCATTCATTTTCTAAACATTGATTGGTACTTCTGCTACAGGCAAGGTGCTTGTGCTTGGCCCTATGGAGAAAAGAAACATGTGGGCCAAATAGGAACGGCACTCATTAAGCAAGGTGCCCATTCTACAACCGAAGAAACTCTGAATCAAAGCAGTGAAGTGACTCGCCCCGATCACAAAGTCATTCAGTGACAAAGCCCAGAGAGAACAGAGGCCCTCGGGCCCCTGCTCTGGGCCCAGCCAACTGCACCACACTGCCTCTCCATAAGTGTGTATAAGGAGCCTCCAGGGGAGGGCAGTGCATGCGGCAGAGTCCGGAGGGCTTCAAGCCTGTACTCTTTCCCAGTTAAACACTAAACCCCTCTTTCACTGAATTCCCATACATAAAGCAGATGGAAGTGGGGTTGCTCTGGTGAAGTGGGGACAGGAACACTGGCACAGCAGAGCCCAGCCCTTCCGCTGACCAGCTATGTGACCTGGACAACTTACTTAATCTCTAGGCCTTAGTTTCCCCATCTACACAAGGAAGGAGTTGGACTCACTAAAATCTGTGAGCCCTAACCTTGGCTGATCATCACAGACCCAGGAGGAGCTAGCCCATTCTCCTTGCCTCTGTCTCCATATGTGGAGTTTATAGAACGTGCAGGTTTATTTTTGGCTCTCTATTCTGTTCCATTTGTCTGTATGTCTGTTTTTATGCCAGTACTATACAGTTTTGATTACTATAGCTTTGTAACATCGCTTGAAATCAGGAAGAGTGATGCCTCCAACTTTGTTTCTCTTTCTCAGGAATGTCTTGGGTATACAGGGTCTTTTGTGGTTCATATAAATCTTAGCATTGTTTTTTCTTATTTCTGTGGAAAATGCCATTGGAGTTTTGATAGTGATTGCATCGAGTCTATAGATGGCTTTGGATAGTATGAAATTTTAACAATATTAATTCTTCTGATCCATGAACACAGGATATCTTTTCACTTGTTGGTATCTTCTTCAACTTCTTTCAATACCTTGTAATTTTTAGTGTACAGATCTCTTACCTCCTTGGTTAAATTTATTCCTAAGTATTTTTTTATTATTGATGCTACTGTATATGGGATTATTTTAATTATTTTTCAGATTAGTTTGTTGTTATGTATGCTTCTGATTTCAGTCTATTGCAATATGCTGTTATCATTGATGTATATGAAGAAAATTCAGTCTTATGCAAATGTGTTTTGGAAAAGGGAGCAGCATTTTCATTGCCTTTTGAGATAATTGTGGATAGTCTTCTTTGATATTAAACCAAAACTCAGCAAATGATAGTTTCATAAAGAATTCATTACCTGCAATGTGGAGTTTGAAACAAGATCCACGAACTTTACAGACTCCGTTACACCAAAGTCCATTGATCTGTTTTATATTTTGCATTGATCTTTGACTTGTGCATGATGTCATAATATCATACATTGATCATTTCAAAAATACTGATTTCTGAGTTGTGAAGTTCTTCCAAATACTTACATTTTTAATGATACAGCATTCAAAAAGTCACATTTGTAAATATTGTCACCAATAGCATCAGAAAACTCTAACTACTGGAAAACTGTCAAACTCACAGCCAGTAGACCCAAGTTTTCCAAAATTCTAATTTTGTTGAAAAGCTCAAAATCCATCATTGGTTAACAAATATTGTCAGCTGTTTTCCTTGTAGTAACAGGCTTCCTTCCTTCCTTTTGAGAAAATATCTTTCAAATACCCAAGTCTGAATAACCACAATTTTTCCATGAGTTGTCTTTTTAGGTTAAAAAAAATGGTGGTCTTCAATTTTTAACAGAGTGGCTAGTTCAGTATGCAATTCAAACAATTGCACAAGTGCTTTCCCTAAAGAAAACCATCAGACTTAAGTGTGCAGCTGAAGTGATTTATGTATACAAGCACTTAAAAGTCAAGATTTAATAAAATTAATATTTATTTTTTTTACTGCTTCTTCAAGGACATTCTTAAGTGAAACTGGCTTTTTTTTTTCTTTTGAGTGCTTGGCAGTGAAGAGTACAATGACTGCATAGCTTGGTGCCACTGCCTTGATTCATGCTAACATGCAGAAATTTTCTCTACCATTGCTTCTGCACCTTCACTGCAAATGTCAACACAGTGAAAAAGGCTTATAAGATCTCAGTATTATTATAAAAAGTATTGGCCTCACAAACTCCCTTGAAGGGTCTTGGAAAGCCCCAGAGCACATGGACCGTGTTGGTGGAACACCTAGACAAGAGCATCCTGCATCCAAAGTTTTATTTCATTTACTCACTCCTCACAAGTATATATTCTTGGATATACTTTATATATGCCAAGTAGACTATCCATATATAGTATTTAATCATAAAAAAGGGAATGTTTTTACAGCAATTGCAGATGTCGGTCACTACACAGTATTAACATTTTTCTTTTAAAATAGTATATGGCGAGTACTATATACGTGTTGTCAAATAAAATACATATGTTTCAGGCACTAATCTGAGGACAAGGCTCAGTTTAATCTCAGTCTTCTGACACAGACTTGGCATAAAAAGCTATTAACTGCAATAAAGAATGTATCAGAAAATAATAAACTGCAGCAGATGGACCTTTCAATTAGTGTGGTACAAGGCTTAAAACCTATCAGAGTAAAAATAAAAGTAACAACAGCTATCAGAGTAGAAGCTGCAGACAGTCTTCCCTATCAGAGATATACCTCCAAATTCCAGAGTCTTCTAAAGTCTTGATGACAGGCCACCTGTGCTTGTTTCCGTTCTAAAAATTTTATTTCATGAGATTTTCCCCTTCCATCCTCCTCGCTCCCCTCGCCATCTGACACAGCTTCACAGAGCCCGTCCAACTAGTTATTATTACTTATAGTAAATTATGTTTCTTTTCTATTTGCATTAACACTCTCATCATTGGTACCTAACGTTTCATTAAAATAAGGGAGAAGCAGTTAAGTACAAATCCAGGATATTCTAATCTCTGGGGCAATGCGCCACGGTCCACTTGTTCCGAGGTGGGATAAATGCTGAAAGTTGCCAGGTATCATCAAAAGTTTATTTACATTCATTGTCTGCTTGTTTCCCACACAAATATATTCTGTGTTTAAAATGTATAAAGCCGAGCCAGGCCGTCTCGCGCTGCTGGCAGTAAAATATGGTTTACCACATCTCTCTGAGGAACCCCTGACAAATAAGCTCTTGTTGTCCAACTTTCACTCTACTGAGGGTAATGATTCAGTGGTTCAGAAGGTTAATTCCTGGAGATAGTGTTGTCTTTGGCTTGAACAGATGTGGGTAGTGCTTTAATGTGGTTATCAAACTCGGCTGCCCTTCATCCTTTGCTCTCGGGAGCCCGGGGCATTGTTCCACAAGGCATTCCAGCCCCCCTCTATGGAGATCCAGCAGAGCTGAACATGCCACAGCTTTACTCCTGCCAGCACAGGCTCCTCGGGGTCACTGTGGCTATTGACAAGATACAGCACCGAAACTGATAATGACAAACTTGATCTTTAAAAGATCTGTAAATATTTGTAAGTGCATAAAGATTTGGAATGCCTTGTGATGCCCCGATTCAAAAAAAATCTGTAAAACTACTCACTCATTAGATGTTCACATCCCTCAAGAGCTCTAGAGTCTGGCCTCTCAATGGTTTACTATACACCCTAATGTCTTTTGGGGCCATATCAATCTCCAAAACACCTGGAATACTTGCCTATATAATTAAGATGGATAATTGGGACGTTCACACCTACCACATGGAATCAACATTGGGTGCAAGTTCAAATACCCAATGTGCTCCATTTTGCCAGGGCTCATTTGTAATGATAAAATCCATTGTCACCAGCTGAGTGGAAGAGAGAACCCCCTCCCAGCCTGGGAGAGATCATTTCTGCCAAGCACAGATCCCTATTTTTCGGGCAAATTGCTATCCTCGATGCTATTGAAACAGTGACATCCCACAAGCACAGTGTCAATTCAAAATCACCCTTTTGGGAGTTAACAACTTGCCATGTGTCCAAGCACTGTAGGAAGAAAGACAAGAGTGCCCCGCTCTTGTGGAATTGAGTCACACTGAGAAGCCCAGACTCATATCCAGAGACCATTTAAGAGCAACCAGTACCAGGAGGAAGACGGCTTGGTGCTATCATGAACGGTATCATTTTGGACAATACCTCGGAAGGCCGGGAAGGAGAGAAAGTGATAAGAGTGACTGATCATGATGATCAATACAACTTAATTGAGGTCTCACTGAGTCGGCCCCAAGTTAGGCGCTGAGAACACAAAGATGAGTAAGACAGAGTCATCGTCCTCAAGTGGAGGAGGCAGACCAGGAAATAGCTCATTTCAACATGACAGATAAGGGTTAAAGAAAGGCCTGTACAAAATTCTAGAGAAGCCCGAAGTAAGGAAGACCCTCCTGAGGAGGAGGTCAGGAGAATTCTCACAGAGAAGCATGCATCGTGTAGGGATTTGACAGGCAAGCAGGACTTCTTCGGGATAATGAGGAGCAGGGGTGTCGGCAGAGGGCCTCAGCGGTGCGAAGCATCACAGCCTACTCAGGAAAGTGAGAGTGTCTGGAAGTAATTACTCTATTCATTTAAACAAACGATGTAAATGATGTTCAAAGAGATTAACGCTCTGTCCTAAGGTCTCAGAGCTGGTAAATGATAAAACAAGGACGCAAATTCGCATCCACCTGACGCCTCTGTGATGCTTTCAATCTGCATTCTGCCTGCACAAAGATTTGGAAACAAGTACCAGTTAATTCAGAGCATCCGTAAAATCTTTGAGCAGTATAAACTGGTAATAAATTCACTTCTGTGTAAGCTATAAACAACCCGCAACATCCCACAGCAAGGAAATCTACTTAAGATTTAGCATATTTAATTGCGAGACTGTTAAATTTCAACATGTATGTCATTTTGGATACATTTTGTCACAGCCAAAGGAAAAGAGAATACATGCCCGCAAAGGAGAAGAAGGAAATGAGAAGAACTGAATCATTAACAATTTGATTTAAACCATAAGGACCTGAGGAACATCCTGCATCAAAATGGGACCTCAGGAGTACCTTAGTGGCTCAATGGGTTAAGAATCCAGTGTTGTCACTGCTGTGGCTTGAGTTCAGTCTCTGGCCCCTGAATTTCCACTAGCCACAGGCATGACCAAAAAAAAAAAAATGGGACCTCAGCAAATTAATCTGTCAAGCAAGCCTCCTTCCTCTGAGCCTCAGTTTCCTCACCTATTGTTTACAGTTCTAGATAGGTTTGGTTCTCACCAGGCACTGGAGTCCCTCAGATATAACCTCACATGACACACGACAAAGAACTATCTTGCATCACACAAGACTTTTTTTTAACCCCTGGATTTACTGAGGTATAATTCACAAATAAAGCTAGATACATTCAAAGTGTATAGTGTGGTGACTTGATATACATATACACTGTGAAATGATTTAGCACAAGTTAACTCATACATCTATCCTTTCACACAGTTACTTTTTCTTCCTTTTGTTCTTTCTCTCTTTTTTTTTTGGTGAGAAAACTTATGATCTACTCTTTTAGCAAATTTCAAGAATTTGAAAATACAATTCACTGTTGTTAACTACAGTCACCAGGCTATACATTAGAGCCCCGGAACTTCATCCCTTTGACCAACACATCTCCCCATTTTGCCCTATTTCCCGCCCCTGGTAATGACCGCTCTACTCTCTGTTTCTAGGAGCTCAACTTTTTTAGTTTCCACGTAGAAGTGAGGTCATTCAGTATTTGTCTTTTTCTATCCAACTTCTTTCACTTAGCATAATGTCCTCCAGGTTCGTCCATGTTGTCACAAGTGACAGGATGTCATTTTTATGGCTGAATAATACTCCATTGTATATATAGATGTGGGAGAGATAGATACATACATACATAATCAATCACATTTTCTTTATCCATTCATCCACTGACAACTCTTAGGTCAGGTCCATATCTTGGCTTTTTTTTTTTTTTTTTGTCTTTTTAGGGCCGCACCTGCAGCATATGGAGTTTCCCAGGGCAAGAGTCGAACTGGAGCTATAGCTGCTGGCCTACACCACAGCCACAACAACGCCAGATCCAAGCCACGCATGCAACCTACACCACGGCTCATGGCAACACTGGATCCTTAACCCACTGAGTGATGTCAGGGATTGAACCTGCATCCTCATAGATACTAGTCAGATTCGATTCCGCTGTGCCACAATGGGAACTCTGTATATCTTGGCTTTTGTGAATAAGGCTGCAATGAGCATGGGAGTGCAGATATCTCTTCGATATACTGCTTTCATTTCCTTCAGATATGTACCCAGTAATAAGATTGCTGGATCACGTGGTAGTTCGGTTTCTGATTTTGTAACGCTGTTTTCCATAGTGTCCGCACCAATTTACATTCCCACCAACAGTGCACAGTGTTCCCTTTTCTCCACATTCCCTCCATCATTTGTTATTTGTAGGCTTTTTGACGATGGCCATTCTGACAGGTGTGAGGTGATACCTCACTGTAGTTTTGATTTGCATTTCTCTGATAATTAGTGATGTTGAGTATCTTTTCATGTACCTCTGGGGCATTTTTATATCTTCTTTGAAAAATGTCTATTCATGTCCTTTGCCATTTTTAAACTGGACCTTTTTTTTTGCTATTGAGTTGTATAAGTTCCTTATATATTTTATATATTAACCCCTTATCAGACATATGGCTTGCAAATTTTTTGCCTGTAGATTGACTTTTAACTCTGTTTCCTTTGCTACGCAAAAGCTTGGTTTGATGTAGTCCCACTAGTTTATTTTTGCTCTTGTTGTCTGTGACTTTGGTGTCATATCCAAAAAATCATTGCCAAGATCTATGTCAAGGAGTTCCCTTTGTGGCTCAGTGGTTAACGAATCCGACTAAGAACCATGAGGTTGCAGGTTCGATCCCTGGCCTTGCTCAGTGGGTTAAGGATCCGGCGTTGCCGTGAGCTGTGGTGAAGGTCGCAGACGCGGCTCGGATCCCGCGTTGCTGTGGCTGTGGCGAAGGCTGGCAGCTACAGCTCCTGTTAGACCCCTAGCCTGGGAACTACATAAAAAAGGCAAAAAGACAAAAAAAAAAAAGATCTATGTCAAGGAGTTTTCCCCAGTTTTCTTCTATGAGTTCTATGATTTCGGGTCTTATACTAAGCCTTTAATCCATTTTGAGTTAATTTCTGTGTGAAGCATAAGATGAGGTCCAGCTTTGCATGTGGATATCCAGTTTTCCCAGCACCACTTATTAAAGAGACTATCCTTTCCCCATTGGTATTGATAACACATAACTTTTGAAGATCCTATTGAGCTTTCATATCGGTAAATCTTTTTTATGAATATTGGAATCTTGAACCTAACTCCACCTTACATATACACTAGGTTTTTTTGGTTTGTTTTTGTTTTTGTTTTGGCCACTCTGTGGCATATGGAGTTCCCAGGCCAGGGATCAGTTCCAAGCTGCAATTGCAAACTACGCCACAGCTGCAGCAATGCCAGATCCTTTAGCTTGCTGTGCTGGTCAGCGGATTGAACTTGCATCCCAGCACTCCAGACACATTGCTGATCCTGTCATGCCACAGCAGGAACTCTCACATACACTAGTTTTAATAAACGCTGCATTTTCCACGAATGCAAATGATGCATATACCCAGGAAAGACTGCACTATACTTCAGTTCGATCCTTTACCAAGAGCCGCCCATCATTTCATAATGCTACCAGCTGTGGTAACACTTATGGTGTTTTGGTCACTGATTATACTTGGAGTATCAGTCTGCAGCCAGAGTTACTGCCTTCATACTGAATTACTTGTAGGTGCACGCATCTGGCTACTTCATTACATCTCATACTATAATTGATCGTGAGCCTTTGTGTATGGAAAACCATTTTATTTCAATTACTTTCTATATTTCCTTTATATTACCATTAGGAAACTTTAGATTTTTATGTTTCATTATGGATGTAAGTATGTTATCACGAGTTTCAAACTTTACTATGCATATAGACTACACGGGGGTCTTGTTAAAATACAGAATCTGACTCAGTGAGCCCAAGATTGGGGTGCAAGATTCTGCATTTCTTTTCCTTTTTTTTTGTTTTTTGTCTTTTTAGGGCTGCTCTCACGGCGTATGGAGGTTCCCAGGCTAGGTGTCGAATTGGAGCTGTAGCTGCCGGCCTATGCCACAGCCACAGCAACCCTGGATCCGAGACGCATCTGTGACCTGCACTGCAGCTCACAGCAACGCCGGATCCTTAACCCACTAAGCACAGTCAGGGATCGAACCTGTGTCCTCATGGATGCTAGTCAGATTCGTTTCTGCTGAGCCACGATGGGAACTCCAGAAATTATTATTCTCTAGTTTCCAGATGAGAAAATGAGGCTCAGAGCATAAGCTAAGTAAAAATAAGGTAAGGTGTGAAGCCCAAAGCTGAGACTTGAACTCAGATCTGTCCAACTTCAGAGCTCTTGCTAGGCCTGCGGCAGAAGCTTCTTTGTAACCCTGTTCAAGGATACATGTCTCGGTGTTCTGTCCAATTGCAAAATCCCAGGACGTCTGAGTTGCCCAAACAAGACATGCTCAGTTCCGTTCAGCACGTGGGAATTCAGGGACCCGCTCC
This sequence comes from Catagonus wagneri, assembly GCA_004024745.2. NCBI lineage: Eukaryota > Metazoa > Chordata > Mammalia > Artiodactyla > Tayassuidae > Catagonus > Catagonus wagneri. The sequence goes on along the minus strand of PVHT020000017.1, from coordinate 1,675,119 downwards.
TCTGCCCTCGGCCTGGACACTGGGCTGGGCTCCACCCTGGGCCTGCCACTGCCCTCTGTCACAGGGAGAGAAGGCTGCTCAGTCCACCGTGGCTACGAGTCTCCTTCTTGTCTCCTCGCTTCCTACTCATTATGTAGGAAAGAGTCGTTTCAGAGGAGGAAACCGGGGCCGAGGGAGATTAATTGCCATTTGCCCACCTCAGAACTGGCCACGCAGACACTGAAAGCAGACCAGGCTGCCTCCAGAGCGCATGCCCCGCTGTTACACTCTGCCCGCCCATCGTGGAACTTAGGGGACAAACAGAAGCTAGAGCCCTGCTTTTAAACAAAAATTCCCTTGCCACAGCCCAACTTGTTTCTCCTTTGCTGACTTTCCAAAGGGGCTGGAAGGGACTTTTGCAATGTATCTACCTGATGTCTGAACAACCTCTTAAGGGGTCAAAAGGAAAAAAACTTCCATGATTTGGTTTCTATAAAATCGAACACCTGTAGTAATTGTTGGCTTTTTTTTTTTTATTCCTGTAGAATTAGCTGATGGGTTGTTAGTGCTGTAAGGACATAAAAGCAAAGAGATTTTGAAAAAAAGGTCTGAGTTCAGTAAAATTAAGCATCTCTGAGCCCCTGAGAATGGATAAGAAGCAGAGTGGCAGCGAGCCACGCATTCTACAACTCCAGGGGGCACCAGATCCATTGTTTTGTGTGCTAGGGGTGCCAGTCATGTACAACATATGGAAATGATGCCCCCTGGAGTTGTGCCACGTGACAGCCTTGGCTAAGCTTCAAAAAGCCTGGCTCCTAGGCAGGACTGGATTATGTTTTGGGGTTGTTTTTTTTTCTTTTTTTTCCTCTTCTTTTTACAGCCACAACCTGTGGCATATGGAAATTCCTAGGCAGGGGTCGAATCAGAGCTGCAGCTGAGGCCTACACCACAGCCACAGCAACACGGGATCCTAGCCGCATCTGCAACCTATACCACAGCTTGTGGCAACGCCAGATCCTTGACCCACTGAACGCAAGCAAGGCCACAGATCAAACCCTCATTCTCACAGACACTATGTCAGGTTCTTAACTCACTGAGCCACAATGGGAACTCGTGGATCTAAGTTTTGAGAGCACACCAACAACAGCTAACGCTAATAGCTAATTATATGTCACGGCTTGTTCTAAGCGTTTTACAAACATGACCTAATTAACGTTCACAACGACCCTTTGAGGCAGCTGCTATTACCAACACCGTTTTCCAAATGAGGAAGTTGAGACTCAGATAACGGTTTTTCCAAGGTAACACAGCTAGTAAGTGGGAGAGCTGGGATTTGAACAGGACCTACTGGACTCCAAAGTCTATACTCATAGCCACTAAGCCACACTACTGCAAGCACTAAAGGCCCTACCTCCCCAGCCCCACGTCTCAGTGCATTTCTGCAGGCTCAGTGCTCTGCCCTCCCAGCAGCTCCAGTTGCTCCCCTCTCCGTAAAGCAGGAGCCGAGTGGCTGCCAGCCACTGGGAGAGCCCCCATCCCATCAGCGTGGTAAACACGGGCAGAACACAGATCTGAATCTCAAATAGTTCCCAAAATACCAAAAGCAGGAGTTTCCTGGTGGCCTAGCAATTAAGGGTTCAGCATTGTTCCATCCCTGGCCTGGGAACTTTGGCAGCCAAAACCAAAACCAAACCAAAACCCCAAAATACCAAAAGCATTTGCAAGTGCTTTGGTGCTATGAGAGCCCCACGTGCCCGTGCTCACAGGTGTGTGCACACTCTCACACATGCACATGAACACGTACGTGTGTGGTCAAATGTATTGTGTTCGGCCACAGATATTTTGGTGCCTCTATCTGCGCATGTGTGTACATTTCTGTTCTGGTGACTGCGTGGCTCTGACGATGGTGTGTGCACCTAAGCGTCTGGGCATGGGTGTGCCTGAGTGAACCTTCTGTGACTGTACACGTGTGCAGCTAAATGTGTTGTGTCTCAACGTCCGTGTGTCAGCGCTAACATCTGGATGAGTACATGCATCGAGGTATCAGTGTGCTGCCAAGCACGTGTCAGCAGCTTCTCCGCACGGCTCTCTGTGTGAGGCGGTGTGTTCGTAGGCCTGTGTTTGTCACTGTGTGTATACAGTATTTGCATAAATGTCTGTGTGCACCTGTGTGTTTGTGTGCATCTGTGTGTGCACGTGTGGCTTGAGTTCATGGGTACCTGCACATGGATGTGTATTTAGGTGCATTACTGTGTTTACATGTGCTTGTGTGAACAGTGTTTTGCTCAGTGTAGACGTCTACACAGATCTGTAGCACATATCTATGAGTGGAGGTATATATCTATACACATATCTGTATGTTTGGGTGTATAAAATCCACACTGATTTTATCAATGTCTGTATGTACAAATAAAAACACCCAACTTCAGAAAAAGCCCCAGCTGGGGATCTCCTTTCATCAGACCACACTGCTGCAAAGCACACCCACTCGCTCCAGGACTACTGCCTCAAAATACTGCCCCTGGCAATTTCAAAATACACACAGATGATCCTCCTGACACGCTGGCCTCTCAGTTCCTTGAACTCCACTCCTCCAACTGCATCCTTGACTTCACCTCAGCCATTCACTCTCACAGACATACTTCACGCATTAGGTTATCTGTCGCCACTCCAGAACTTAGTCATTTAAAACAACCACGATTTGTTATTTCACACGACTCCATAGATGGGCTGGGTGGTTCTGCTGCGGCCCTCACCTGGGCTCATGCATGCTCCGGACGGTGAGTTGGCTGGGTGTTTCTCCATGTGACCTTTCATCCACAAAGTGTTTAAAAAAGTAAAAACACACAAAGACAATGGATTAAAAACAACAGTCAACATGGTGGTGGCAGCGTATCAAGGCCAAGTAGAAGCTGCCAGGCCTGTTGAGGCTGAAACTCAGAGATCACATGGTATCACTTCCTTCTCTTTCTCACGGTAAAGACAGGTCACAGGGTCAGCCCAGCTTGAAGGGACAGGGAAACAGATTCCACTCTTGAGGGGAGGAAAACTCACCTTGTAGTCATTGTTCATCAACTAGGTCTAGGCCGTGCCATGACTGTAAAACTTCCCTCATCTCCATTTCATCACCACCCTCTCTGGCCACCACCTCCTATCTCTTCGGCTGAATCCCTCTTCAGCTCAAATCCAGGAGCCCTTCAACACTGCTCGCCTATCTGATGTCCTCTCTCCTCTCCTTACCCGGCTTAAAGTACTTTGGTCACACATTAGAATCTGGGGCACTTATGTAAGCAACTGTTTTGGTTAAATCCAACTCTCCACCACGATTCCCCTGGTTTCACTTTAAATTCATAAACACTAATGTCAGGGTCGATGTTAGACTCGCCCAGAACCATATTAGAGTCTCTGAGTCCATTTATTCTAACGTCGTCCTTGAATATTTCAGGATTTCTTCTCTCTTCAAACTTCTAACAGCCACCCCTATGCCTAGCTGATGACTTTGCTTTCCGTTTCCCTGAGAACATTTCAGCACCTCTGGCCATCTATGCTATTTTCTGTGCTGTTATTAGGGAGGAAACTTCTGGGCTCCCAGCTGAGCTCAATCTCTCCACCTGTTCATGCAGTCCCATTCTTTCCACTTCCTCAAGGACTTTCCTTCACTAATTCTTTCTTCTCTCTTCTCCATCCTTCATCTTCCCCTCTCTACCGGATCCAGGAATTCCAATCATCATACAAGCACGCCAGGATCTCTCTCAATCAAAAAAAAAATCTCTTGACCTTACTTACCTGGCCCCAGGTGGAGGAGCAGTGGGACAGAAAGCCTGGTTGAAAGGGGTTCAAGAAACAGAAGAAAGGAATTGAAAACAGTGAGCATAGATTAACTCCTGAGTTTTGCCATAAAGGAGCACAAAGGAATGGAGCACTACTCCTCCACCCTAAACTAGACTTCTTGGGCTCACCTGTGACCTCCAAATTTTCAAATACAATCATCAGTTCTCCTGCTTTGTGTTATCTGACTCATCAGCAGCATGTGGCTCAATCGATCCTGCTGGAAACACTCTCTGCACTTGGCATCCAGGCACCACACTCCACTATCCCACTTTTCTTAGTTTCCTGACCATCATTTCTTTCTCATCTCCTTTGTTGGCTCTTCATTTTCTGACTTCTTAATTTTGTCATACCCCAGGACTCAATATTTGAAACTTGTTTTTAAATGGCTGCATCCGCGGCCTATGGAAGTTCCCGGGCCGGAGATGAAATCCAAGCCACAGTCACCGCCTATTCCACAACTGTGGCCACACTGGATCCTTAACCCAATGCACCAGGCTGAGGATCGAACTTGCACCTCCACAGCGACCCTAGTCACTTCAGAGACAGTGTTGCATCCCTCCACAGTGGGAACTCCTTGAACATTTTTTCTTTAATATACTCACTCCCTTGGTGATTGTATCCAGTGTTGTGTCTTGAAATATCATCTGTTCTCCAACAATTCACAAAAATGTTTATATCCAGGTCAAGCTTCTTCCCTGAACTCCATGCTTGCACAGTAAAGTACATTCTTGTATGTCCATTTGGATGTGTAATTGTCATCTCAAAGTTAACATGTCCAAAACTCAACTCCCACACTTCCAGAATATCAGCTCCTCCTATATGGTATTTGCCGTTTGCTAATGGCAATTCCATACTTGGAGCTGCTCAGGCCAAATGTCTTGGAGCCCTCTTGACTCCTCCCTTTTTCTCACAATCCTGATCCAGTCCATCAGCAGATTCTGTTGGCTCTACTTTCAAACTATATCCAGAATCCACTTATCACCACCTCACTTCATATCAGGGCCCAACCCACCAGCATGTCTCGTGGGGACCACTGCAGCAGTCTCCTAATTAGTTGGTGAGCTTTCAGATTATTTTCAAAGAGCAGCTAAAGTGATCCTATTAAAACAGAAATTAAATCATGTCATTCCAGGAGTTCCCTTCGTGGCTCAGCAGTTAACGAACCCAACTAGGATCCATGAGGATGTGGGTTCGATCCGTGGCCTCACTCAGTGGGTTAAGGATCTGGCGTTGCCGTGAGCTGTGGTGCCCCCCAGTTCTCCAACTCAGAGTAAAACAGTAAAAGCCAAAGTCCTTGTCCTGCTTACAAAAACCTACCAGGGAGTTTCTGCTGTGGCATAACAGGTTGGGTGGTGTCTCTGCAGTGCCAGGACACAGGTTCAATCCCCAGCCAGTCACAGTGGGTTAAGGATTCAGTGTTGCTACAACTGTGGCTGGGATCTGATCCCTGGCCCGGGAATTCCATATGCTGCGGGGATGCCAAAAAAGGGTGGAAAAAAAAAAGACCTACTAGTTCTGGTCTGTCACCACTCCTCTATTACCCTTGCTTTCACCCAGCCCACTGCAGACGCACTGGCCTCCTCGATCCTGCTTCAACATGCCAAGTACTCTCTCACCCAGGGTATCTGAACTGGCTGTTACCCACCCTCAGAAGCTTTTGTCCAGGCAGCTGCAAGTTTCACTGTCTCTCCTCTCCTTTAGATCTTTACTCCAAAAAAGTATCTTCTAAGTTGAATCTTTCCTGGCCACCCTTGGGTAAAATGTCAACCCCCTAAGCAGCATTTTATATCTTTCTTCCCTGCGTACATTCTCTCTTGAACACTTACAACCACCTAAACAACTCTATAGGTTTAAAAAAAAAAAAAACTCTCTCCCATCCACTAGAACATCATATCCACAAGGTCAGGGACTGTTTGTTTTGTTCAGTGCTGCATCCTCAGTACCTAGAAGAGCTCCAGTCACATAATGTAATGTGTGCTCAATAAATGTTATTGAATACACTGAGTGAATGAATACATCTGTGTGAATCCATGTTGGCATCTGCACATTTGCATATGTGTGCACATCTGTGCATTAACCTCTCCGTATATGCTGGGGTGTGTGTGTGTGTATGTCTCTGTTGGCCCAGTTAGTAAGTGTGGCTGGGCTGAAATTTGAATAATCATAGACAGTATTTACTGAGTGTTTGTGCTGTGCCTAGCACTATGCTAAACATTCTACATACAGCATTTCATTTAATCCCACCCATGAAGCAGATGGAGTTTACTATTTAAGAACACTGTCTGGAACCAGGCTGCCTGCATTAGAATCTCAGCTCTTCTGCTTACCTGGACAAGGCACTTACACTCTCTGAAACTCATTTTTCTCATCTGTAAAATGAGAGCAACAATAGTACCTACTTCATAAGGCCGTTGTGAGGATTAAATGAGAAAACACATAGAAAGCATTTAAAACCAAGCCTGGCACACAGTAAGCACCATATGAACATTTGCTAACACTCTCAATTTTCAGATTAGTAAACTGAAGCTCTGAAAGGTTAAATTTAACTTAATTACAGCAGTAATAGCAGCATAATAGCTTCCATTTACAAAGTGCTCAGTGTGAGCTAAGCAGGCTCTTTCTATATGTCATAATATAGATAGATATGCATATACACATAAAAATGGACACATACATTTGCTTATACACGTGTGTATATACATACATTTTATTTATTTTTTCTTTTTACAGCTGCACCTGCAGCATATGAAGTTCCCAGACTAGGGGTCAAATCAGAGCCACAGCTGCTGGCCGACGCCACAGCCACAGCAACATCGGATCCGAGCTATATCTGCGACCTACACCACAGGTCGCGGCAACACCGGATTCTTAACCCACAGAATGAGGCCAAGTATTGAACCCTCATCGACATGGACACTATGTCAGGTCCTTAACCCGCTGAGCCACGATGGGAACTCCTATAGATACATTTTAAAATAACACAATAAAAAGGCTAAGAAACTCGGAAAAAAGGAAATGGTAACTATGCGAAGTGATGGATATGTTAAGTAGCTTGATCATCTTGAATATTTTGCAATGTGTATGTATATCAAACTATTAACTTATACACCTTAAATACATAGAATTTTAAATTGTCCACTCTCCCTCAATAGAGGTGGGAAGGGGGTGGCACAGCTCTAAATGGAAGATGCAGGCCTGGTTTGTGTGACGCCTGAGCTGGTACCCTCAGCCACCTTGCACTGATGTGGGGGTGTGTTATGTCAGTACACACGTGTACATGTCTTTGTGCGTGATCTACATGCAAGGAAATGGGAACGCCCGTGGCTCTCTGTCTCTGTAATTGTAAGTGTCTGTACTCCCCGGGAAAGTGAGCATGTTTTCAGGGATCATTCTGGTCATCTCCTCACATGTTCTTCTCCAGTACAGCCAGCAGAGGGGGCTCAGGAATTTTTTTCTCATCTTGAAGAAGTCAAACGTATATAGAATATTAACAACACAGGTTCCTTTGAAAAATGCCAGTTTCTGAAGGGGGGGCGGGGGGCTATGGCCTATGGCCGGCTTTTCATACTCAGTAGACAGAAAGCAGGCAGCCACTCGGGCCTTGACTCTTTCCACTCTCAGGGTCGTTTCTGTCTGAGAGCAAGCACCCGGCTCCAAAGGATGCCAAAGCACTCAGCTGCCCAGCATCGTGACACTTCCACGGCCCACTTGCTATCTAAAGCCCCCCTCCACAGCTCCATCACCAGCAACAAGTACCCGTGTTCCCTTCCTCCTTCCCTGCTCTCCCGCGTCCCTCTGGCTGGCTGTTCAGATATAATTTCACCAACATTGACAACACCTCCAAGGCCAGGCTTTGTCTCATTTAAACCTCCCAACATGCCTAAGAGGCAAGAACCATTATTTTAGCCTCCTCATTTAGCAAAAGAGAAATCAAGGCTCACAGAGGAAGGCACTTTGCCTAAAATCACACCACCACCAAGGGGCAGAATAAAAAATCAAACCCAGGTTCCTCTGAGTCCAGAGCCTACTCGCCCTTCCATGGGCTACGGCAATCGATTGGAGCCCACGTGCTGAGAGCCTCCTTATTTTGACTAACTCCTCCACCCCAAATTCTCAAACATGAATGTGCAGCAAAATCACTTGAGGGTATTCTTTAAGCAAAAACAAAGCACAAATAAAACCCACCAAATTTACAGGGCATCAATTTCCATAGCAGGCCCAGGAATTTGTCTGTGTGATAAAGACCCATGTGACTTCTCATGCAGGTGGTCACCAAGCCACACTGAAGGAAAACCTCCTACAAGGCCCACTCAGCCTCCCTCCAGTACCACAAGTTCTTGACCAGCCCATTCAACAAAGTTTCGGAATGGTTCCAAAGCCACGGTGACTGTTGATGGAGTACCTGCCGATGCTGAGCCCATTACATTTAAGTCTATAATCTATTTTGAGTTCATTTTTGTGAAAGTTATAAGGACTGTGTCTAAGGGTTTTTTTTTTTAATGCATATCCAGTTATTCCAGCACCATTTGTTGAAAAGACTACCCTTTCTCCATTGAATTGCCTTTGCTCTTTTGTCAAAGAATAGTCGACTATATTTAGGTGGATCTATTTCTGAGCTCTCCATTCTGTTCCATTGATCTGTTTGTCTGTTCTTTCATCAGGACTACACTGTCTTGGTTACTGTAGCTTCAGAGTAAGTCTTGAGGTTGTAATAAGAGCCTGAGTCCTCCAACTTTGTTCTTCTTCACGATTTTGTTGGCTATTTTAAGCCTTTTGCCTTTTCATATAAACTTTAGAATGAGTCTGTCGATATCTACAAATAACTTGCTGGGATTTTGATTTGGATTGCACTGAATCTATAGATTAAGTTGAGAAGAATTGACATTTTAATAACACTGAGTCTTTCAAACCACGAACACAAAATATCCTCCCATTTATTCTAGACCTTTTTTATTTCTTTCATCAGAGTTTTGCAGTTTTCCACATACAGATCCTGCAAGAGTTTTGTTAGATTTATATTTGAGCAGTTGAAGTTTTGTGCAATTGTAAATGGTATTGAACTTTAATTTTTAATTCCAATTGTTCACTGCTGATATACAATGCCTTTTTTTCTTTTTCTTTTTCGGGCTGCACCTGCGGCAAGTTCCCAGGCTAGGGGTCAAATCAGGGCCATAGCCACCAGCCTATACCACAGCCACAGCAACGCCAGATCTGTGCCACATCTGCAACCTACACCACAGCTCACGGCAACGCCGGTTCCTTAATCCACTGAGAGAGGCCAGGGATCAAACCCACGTCCTCATGGATACGAGTCAGGTTCGTTACCACTGAGCCATGACAGGAACTCCTGCAATGACTTTTATATATTAACCTTGCATCCTGTAACTAGCCACTTTTTAGTTTCAAACGGATTTTTTGGTCAGTCCTTTGTAATATTCTACATGGATGATCATTTATCTGCAGACTCAGGCACTTTATATGCATTATACCATTTAATCCTCAGACAAGCTAAGCCAGATCTTACTAACATACCCATTTTGCAGAGGAGGCTTAACTACCTTAATTCAACTGTGCAAGGTCCCAAAGCTTAGAAGTGAAGGCACTGAGACATAACTCAGGTCTACCTATATCCACAGCCTGTAATTTATGCACCCCACCACGGGGAGTTGCATTAAGTAATTTGCTTCAGCAAAAGGTAGCAGAACACCCCACAGAGGGTAGGAGAGTCAGAGAAACAGGAATACTATACGTTGCTGGTGATACTGTCAAATGGTGCCACCATTTTGGAAAACACTTTCGCAGTTCCTCAAAAATTTAAATATAGAGTTACCATGTAACTCAGCAATTCCACTGCTAAGTGTATATTTAAGGAATTTGAAAACATATGCCCACACAAAGGCTTGTATAAAAATGTTCATAGCAGTATTGTTTATATTAGCCTAAAACTGGAAACAATTAAAATGTCCAACCAGTGATAAATGAATAAATGAAACTTGGTCTATCCATACAATGGAATCTTACTTGAGTAAAAAGAATGAAGTATTCATACATGCTTCAACATGCCATAAACCTCGGAAACATCATGCTAAGTAAAAGAAGTCATTCATAAAATACCATGTGTTGTATAATGTCATTTACGTGAAAATAACCAGAATTGGAAAAACCTAAGGGTAGAAAGTAGATCAGTGGTTGCTTCAGGCTGGGGAGGATAGGATGGGGGAAATAAGGAGTGACTGCTAACAGGTTTGGATTTTTGGGTGATAGAGGAACTCTTTTGGAATAAGACAGTAGTGATGGTGGCCCAACATTGTGAACATACTAAAAACTACGGAATTGTATACTTTAAACTGGTGAATTTTTATGGTATGTGAGTTATATATCAAAAAACAATCTGATTCTCAAAAAATTAAAAATCGAACTACCAGTAGTTCTCCTGTGACACAGTGGTTAAGGATCTGGCATTGCCACTGCTATGGCTTGGGTCACTGCTGTGGTGTGGGTTAGATCCCTGGCCCAGGAACTTCAACATGCCACAGGCACAGTCAAAATAAATAAATAAATAAATAAATAAATAGAATTACCAGAGTTCCCGCCATGGCACAGTGGGTTAAGAATCCAACTGCAGTGGCTCAGATCACTGCAGAGGTGGAGGTTTGATTCCCAGCCCTGCACACTGGTTAAAGGATCCAGCTGTAAGTCACAGCTGCAGCTCGGATTTGATCCCTGGCCCAGCAACTTTCATATACCTCAGGCACAGCCATAATTTTTTTTAAAGAAGTAGAACTACATGTGATATAGTAACACCACTTCTGGCTATACATATGCAAAAAAAAAAAAAAAAAACTGAAAGCAAGGTCTCAAAGAGATGATTGCAGCACTACTCACAATAGCCAAGAAGTAGAAGCAACCCAAATGTCTACTGACAGACGAACAGATAAAGAAAATGTGGTGTATACGTACAATGGAATATTAGTCAGCCTTTAACAAAAAGGAAATGTGTCACACGTTACAACATAGATGAACCTTGAGGACATTATGCCAAGTGAAATAAGCCAGTCACAAAAGGACAAACACTGAATAATTATAGTATATGAGAATAGAATGTCAGTTACCAAGGCCCAGCAGGGAGGAGACAAAGGAAAACTATTGTTTAATGGGTATAGAATTTCAGTCCTGCAAGATGATAAAGTTCTCTAGATCTGTTTCAAACCATATAAATACACTTGACATTACTGAAATGTATACTTGATAGTGGTTAAGACTGTAAATTTTATGATATGTGTTTTTTACCAGAAAATAAGGTCTGAACAAAATGAAGTCTACGAGTGCTGGGAAAACATTCAATTTAAGTGGTATGAACAATTACCAACACTTCATATGTTCACTTCAACTTCCAAGGGAAAAATCAAGGCTCTCATATATTGGAATTATCATCCCAGTTGAGGTTTTCATTTCAGACTTTATGAACTGCCCATTTATCCCTGATGTGGCATTCATAGTAAGAACAAGATTTTCTATTGAAAATCTTTGATGAAACAATATTCTTTGGCTATTTTAGCACAATTCAAGCAGATATAGAAATGTAAGGGAAAAATTGAGTACTCAAAATTTATTCTGCAAAATACTAGAAACAATTAAACCTAAAATGTATCAAAAGAAAAGTTGCTTAAAAAAAACAATGCTTGGCTATACAAATATGAGACAAAATAAAAGAGACTTTAAGACACAAATTGTTATGAGAGGTGTAGGATATTACATGATGATAAAATGGTCAACCCATCAAGAAGATATGACAATTAAAGAAAAAGAAGGTATGACAATTATGCACTAAACAAGAGCACTGAAATACTTGAAGCAAAACCCAATGGAACTGAAGAGGAAAATGGATACTTCAACAATATTTGGAGACTTTAATATCCCACTTTTAATAATTGATAGAATAGCCAGAGAAAAGATAAAGAAATAAAAACTTAAGAACACTATAAACAGATCAGACCTATAGACTTGTATAGAACATTCCACATAGTAAAAGTAAAATATACATTCTTGTAAAGTACATATAGAACATTCATGAGGACACACCATATATTAAGTTACAGAACTATTCTCAATTAATGTTTTAAAAATGAAATCCTGGGAGTGCCCACTGTGACACAAAGGTATCAGCAATGTCTCTGCAGTGCCAGTAAGAAAGTTCAATCCCTTGCCCAGCACAGTGTGTTAAGGATTGAATGTTGCTGCAGCTGCGACATAGGTTGCAACTTTGGCTCAGATCTGATCCCTGGCCCAGGGATTCTATATGCCATGGGGTGGACAAAAAAGACTGAAAAATCCACAAAATCCTACAAAGAATGTGGAATGAAATTAGAAATCAATAACAGATAGAAATTTGGAAATCCACAAATATGCGAAAAATAAAATTATTTCTAAATAATTAATGGATCAGAGAAGAAATTCAAGGGAAACTAGAAAATACAATGAGATGAATGAAAATGAAAATACAACATACCAAAACTTATGGGATGCAACAAAAGCAGGGAGATTATACCCGTAAAGCCTAAAGTACAAAAAAGAAAGAAGGAAGGAAGGAGAAAGAAAGAAAAGAAGAGAAAATAAAAGATCTCAAATCATTAACCCTAACCTGCCACCTTAAGAAAATAGAAAATGAAGAAGAGTATACTAAACCTAAGCAAAAGAAGGAAGACTATAGTGAAGATAAAATTTTTAAAAATAGAAAATATGCAGAGAAAAATCAACAAAACCAAAAGTTGTTTCTGTAAAAAGATTAACAAAATTGACAAACCTTTAGACTGGAAAAAAGCTATATATTAGTATACAAATCAGGAATGAAATTGAAGATGTTGCTAGTGTTCCTACATAGATAGAAATGATAATAAAATGCTATGCATAATTGTATGCTAACAATTAGATACCCTATATAAAAACGGATAAATTCCTAGAAACACACAAACTATCAAAACTAACTCAAGAAGAAATAGAAAATGTGAATATACTCTGAAACAAGCAAAGAGATTCAGTCAATAATCAAAAACTTCAAATAAGGAAAAGCCTAAGGTAGGTGAATTCACTGACAAAGAACATTAAACACGTTAACATAATTAACACAAATCCTTCTTACACTCTTTTAAAAAATAGAAAACACTTAATAATACAAAAACAATAATACTCTAGCAGCAGTACCAAACAAAGAGATCATAAGAAAACTACAGACCATCTTTTATAAATAGATGCAGGAGTTCCCTTTGTGGCTCAGCGGTTAACCAATCAGACTAGTATCCACAAGCACACGGGTTCAATCCCTGGCCTCGCTCAGCAGGTTAAGGATCCGGTGTTGCCAGGAGCTGTGCTGTAGGTCACAGAAGTGGCTCGGATCCAGAGTTGCTGTGGCTATAGTGTAGGCGGCCGGCTACAGCTCCGATTTGACCCCTAGCCTGGGAACCTCCATAAGCCCCAGGTGTGGCTCTAAAAATAAATAAATAAAACAAAAGTCCTCAGCAAGATACTAGAAAACCAAATCCAGCAGCATATAAAGATTATACACCAAGTCGTGTTTGTTCCAGGAATGTAAGGTTGGGTTAACATATGAAAATCAATCAATATAATACATTATATTAATAAAAGGAAAAAAATACATGATAATCTCAATAGATACAGAAAAAAAAGCACTTGATAAAACTCTAAAATCCTTGCAGGATATACACTCTCAACAAAATAGAACTTCCTCAAATTGATAAAGAGCATCTATGAAAACCCCAGAGCTAACATCTTAATTAAGCAATTGGGACAGAATATTTTCCCCGTAAGATCAGTAATAAGACCAGGAATATCTGCTCTTGCCGCATTGTACTTAAAGTTCAGCTCAACAAGACAAGGAAGAAATAAAACTATCTCTACTCACAAATTTCAAAGTATTATATATAAAACACCCTGACGAACACACACACACACAAACTGTTAAATCTAATAAATGAGCTCAGGAAAGGTGCAAGATACAGAATCAATATACAAAACTTAGTTGTATTTCTATACACTAGCAATGAATGATCCAAAAATGAAATTAAGAAAATAATTGTGGAGTTCCCGTCGTGGAGCAGGGGAAACGAATCTGACTAGGAACCATGAGGTTGCAGGTTCGATCCCTGGCCTCGCTCAGTGGGTTAAGGATCTGGCATTGCCGTGAGCTGTGGTGTAGGTTGCACACGCAGCTCAGATCCCGCATTGCTGTGGCTGTGGCAGAGGCCGGAAGCTACAACTCCGATTGGACCCCTAGCCTGGAGGCCTCCATATGCTGTGGATGCGACCCTAAGCAGACAAAATAATAGTAATAGTAAAGAAAACAATTGCATTTACAATAGCATCAAAAAGAATAACATATTTAGGGATAAACTGAGCAAAGTAAGTATAAGATTTATACATTAAAAACTATACAAACTTGCTGAAAGGAATTAAAGGAGACCTAAATAAGCAGAAACACATCCCATATGCATGGATTGGAAGACTTACTATTTTTAAGGTATTAATACTCCTCAAAATGTTCTATAAAGTCAATAAAATACCTGTCAAAATTCCAAATGTCTCTTTTAAAGAAATGGATAGCTGTTCATAGCATTCTTATGTTAATGCAAGGGATCCCAAATAGCCAAAACGATGTTGGAAAAAAAAAAAAGCACAAAGTTGGAGGGCTCACACTTCCTGATCTCAAAATTTATTAGAAAGCAAACAAAAACTGCATGGTATTGACATAAGGAAAAACACATAGACTGATGGAAAAGAATAGAGAGTCTGGAAATAAAGCCATATATCTACGGTCAATTAATTTTTGACAGAGGTGCCAAGTCAATTCAATGGGAAAAGAATAGCCTTTTCAACAAAAGGTGTTGGGACAATTGGATGTCTACATGCAAAGGAATGACTCTGGGCCCCTAACTCATGTCATGCACAAAAACTACCAAAATTATTTAAAGAACTAAATTTAAGAATTAAATCTATAAAACTCTTAGAAGGAAACCTAGGTGAAAATCTTCATAACTTTGGTTTAGGCAACAGTTTTTTTAATACAGCATTCAAAGCACAGGCAACAAAAGAAAAAATAGCTAGAAAGGGCTTTATCAAAATTAAAAACTTTTGTAGGTCAACATACAGTATGAAGAAAGTGAAAAGACAACCCACAGAATGAGATAAAATATTTGCATATATCTGATTTTTAAAACTTGCATATAGACTATATGAACAATACACCTCAATAATAAAAAATTAAAAAGCCAATTTAAAATGGGCAAAGGGGAGTTCCTCTGTGGTGCAGTGGGTTAAGGACCCGGTATGTCACTGAAGTAGCTCAGGTTGCTGCTGTAGCATGGGTTCCATCTCTGGCCCAGGAACTTCCACATGCCATGGGCATGGCCAAATAAAATACAATAAAATGGGCAAAAGATTTGAATAGACATTTCTCTAAAGATGATATACAACTAGCCAGTAAGTATATGAAAAGATGCTCGACCTCATTAGTCATTAGGGAAATGCCAAACAAGACCATAATGAAATACCACTTCATATCTGCCACGATAGCTACAATTAAAGAAAAAGAAAACAGAAAATAATAAGTGTTGACAAGGATGTGGAGAAATTGTATGCAAACGTATGACCATAATTCACAATAGCCAAAAGTTGAAACAGCTCAATATCCATCAACTTACGAATGGATAAACAAAATGCAGTCTATCCATAGAATGGAATTCCATTTCACCATAATGGTAATGAAGTACTGATACATGTTACCACATGCATAAGCCTTGAAAACATCATGTATTTGGCTAGGTGAAAGAAGCCAAATACATAAGGCATGTATCGTGCTATTCCGCTTACATGAAATGTCCAGATTAGCAAATCCACAGAGACAGAAAGTAGATTAGGAAAGAGAGGCAGAGTGAGGCAAACATAATTTACTTGTTCAAGGTGATAGGGCTACTAAAGCAGCAAAGTCAGGATCTGAAATCACATCTTTCTGATTCAGAGGCTCTTAACAGCTCTTAACAATTCATCATTTACTCAGTATTGATTATACACTTAATCACCTGCTAAGCACCAAGAACAAAATCATGAATAAGTCATAACAAACCTACCCTCCAGGTACTCATAGTAGAGAATGGAAAGCAGATGTGAAAACAACAAAAAAGCAGCAACCTAAGACTAAATTAAGGGCAACCGTAGAAGTACCTAAGAGGGGAGAGTTGTGTTAGCTCATGTCTTCTGAAAAGCTGAGGCCAAGACAGAATTAAAGGAGCAAGGATTTTATTAGAGGAAATGCCGATATGAGAGAAAATAGGGAGGGGGTCAGAAAAACACTGGGAGAATCATCAGACCATGATGCAAATCTGACATGAATGAAGTAAAGAGGGAGAAAAGGTTACATGGCAGCATGCAAGACTACCATGCAGCCTAAAGGAAGTTTGAGAAAGCTTTTGATAGGATCTCCATAAACCAAAGTCAAAATCAAAGAGCCATGTCTCCCAGGAACAAGTCTGCCTTAGCAACCCCTTGTCTTCGGTCACTGACTGGGAGCACCCTATGAGACATATGGCCTTGATGCAAACCTGGAGATGGATTTCAGAGAAGCACAGAAGTTAGGATTCTTGGTCAATTATACTCACTGCAGTTGGAGGTTTTCAAGGTGCAGTCTTTATGGTCACCATAACGGTTAAGTGTCAAGGAAGGCTTTCTGGTGATTTTTGACCTGGATTCTAAGATTATAATCTCCTGATGGATAGGGACAGCAGAAGGAAGAAAATCAAGCACAGTGTAAAAAAGGAGACTGAGTGAGCAATCGTGGAACTTACGAACACTTACACTAGCTAAGGGACTTAGTCCTTAGAGCTTTCAACAGAATTTTTCTTGTCCTAGCTGTGTCCCCAATGTCTTACACTTATAATCTAGATCTAATTAAATATGTTACAAAACACAGTATAATCAGATTATCATTGAATGTTGCATTGCTCAATGTAATTCAGCTCATCATTTAACACATGGAAAATTTTGTGCATTAATATTCAGTCATTCCAACCAGAGTACTTCTAAAAGATTTGTGAGTTCATTTACATGTTTATCTACTCTTTTCTCCTTGAGAGTAGGACTGTTCTTCCGCCTGATGATTAGAATGAATTGGATATTTTGAACTCATCAATCAGATTTAGAAATGATCTCTTAATTGACAAAGGTGTTTAACAGTTAATTGAACATTTCTACTGTGAATTTCCATTTTTTTAAAGTACAGAAATAGCTCAGCAGGGCTGCTGACAAGTAAAGAATGTCACACAGGCATCTGCACAGGGTCCCCCAGCTGCAGTGTTGGGGCAGCCACTTCACACTAGGAACTCTGTCTGGTCTGAAGGGCTGGTGCAAGGCCTCTGCATGCAGCTCCCTGTGAGCAAGTGAAACAACGAAGTACAAAGAAAAAGAAAAAAAAAGATGGGAAATAAAGAAGACCATAAAAGACTGAGCAGCCTTCCCAAGGTCACACACAACTAGACTCAGTAACACTGAAAGCAACATGAAGACTGGGTAAAAGAGGAAGAACATTCCATCACTTTGTTAGCATCATTAAGCCCACTGTGTCTCTCTCCACCACAATGAGCAACCAGAAGGCTCTTCAGAAAGAGAAATTAAGGAAAAAATTCCATTTACCACTGCATCAAAAGGAATGAAATACCTAGGAATAAACCTACCTAAGGAGGCAAAAGACTTGTACTCTGAAAACTATAAGCCATTGATGAAAAAAATCGAAGACGATACAGATGGAAAGATATATCATGTTCTTGGATTAAAAGAATAAATATTGTCAAAATGACTATACTACCCAAGGCAATCTACAGATTCAATGCAATCCCTATCAAATTACCAATGGCATTTTTCACATAACCAGAACAAAATTTTTTTTTTAATTTGTATGGAAACACAAAAGATTCCAAGTAGCCAAAACAATATTGAGAAAGAGAAATGGAACTGGAGGAGCCGGGCTCCCCAACTTCAGACTATACTAGAAAGCTACAGTCATCAAAACAGTATGGTACAGGCACAAAGACAGACACATAGATCAATGGGACGGGATATAAAGCATAGAAATAAACCCAAATGCTTATAGTCAATTAATCTCTGACAAAGGAGGCAAGAATATGCAATGGAGATAAAACAGTCTCTTTAATAGGTGGTGCTAGGAAAACTGAACAGTTACATGTGAAAGAATGAAATTAGAAATTTCCCTAACATGATACACAAAAACAAACTCAAAGACCTAAATTTGGAGTTCCCATCATGGCTCAGCAGAAACAAATCTGACTAGCATCCATGAGGGTGCAGGTTTGATCCCTGGCTTCACTCAGTGGGT
>PVHT020000017.1:1646440-1656811 GCA_004024745.2 Catagonus wagneri | reverse complement strand
AAAAAAAAAAAAAAAAAAAAAAAAAAAAAAAAAAAAAAAAAAAAAAAAAAAAAAAAAAAAAAAAAAAAAAAAAAAAAAAAAAGAAAGAAAAGAAAAAAAGAAAAAGAAAGAAAGAAAAAAAGACCTAAATTTAAGGCCAAATACTATAACACTTTTCAGAGGAAAACATAGGCAGAACATTCTTTGACATAAATTACACCAATATCTTTTTTGATTCATCTCCTAGAGTAATGGAAAAAGCAAAAATAAACAAATGGGACCTAAATAAACTTAAAAGTTTTTGTACAGGAAAGGAAACCATAAATAAAATGAAAAGACAAGATACAGAATGGAAGGAAATATTGTACCACAAGGGATTAATCTCTAATATATGCAAATAGCTTATTACAGCTCAGTATCAAAAAACAAAAATCCAATCAAAAAATGCCAGAAGATCTAAATAGACACTTCTCCAAAGAAGACAGATGGCCAAAAAGCACATGAAAAGATGCACAACATTGCTAATTATTAGAGAAATGCAAATCAAAACTACAATGAGGTGAAATCTCACAAAAGTCAGAATGGCCATCAGCAAACAGTCTACAAATAACAAATGCTGGAGAGGGTATGGAGAAAAGGGAACCCTCTACACTGTTGGTGGGAATGTAAATTAGTACAACCACACTATGGAGAACAGTATGGAGACTCCTTAAACAGTCTCTTCAGACATTTATATTCCATCTTCCTTCCCCTCTCCCTCTTCTACCTTCCAAACCCTCACCTTACAGATGCCTAAAAGTTATAATAATGTACAGAATAGAGCCTTAAAGTCTAAAACACGGTTACTTTAACTTGGAATAGAGAAAATAATGTCTTTTATTGTGGAACATTTTCAACTATAAAAACTGATTTCCCATATCTTCACTTAGAAAGTCATGACCTTCACTCATCTCTAGTATATCCAGAATTGGTGCCAGCCAAGAGGCATTATATTTCTTCCAATTTTCAAATATGTGTTTTAATAAAACTATTTGTTGGGAGTGGCTAATATGCATACTAATTTAGTACCCATAACCAATTAAATTGTACCATCACCTGCAAAAATTGCTATTTGAAGCATACAATAAACTTGCCATTTGTCTTTCTTCTACAGTTCCATTCTGGCAGTCTATCTCTCTCTTCGAATTTTCCATTAATTTCATTGGCCTTTTCATCTTATATCCAGAAATTATGTACTTGGCGAAGTGTCAATTCACCAGAAACTATGTACTTGTTATTCTGGCTCCTCCAAGAAGGAGAAGATATGGAAATGGATTTATTGGAGAAAATACCTATGAGGGAAAATACACCTTGTGTTATTGCTCAAGAGCTGTTAGACAGTAATACAGGTCTGACTCTGTGGAAGAGAGAGGGAAGGAAGGAAGGTTGGTTATGAAAAGTCTCACACTGCAATGCAGTTCTAAGGAAATTTCAGCAAGATCAACAGAGAGTCCTTGAGCCAAAGTCACCCTTATGAGGAGTCCTATATCTCCCAGGAGAGGGTCTGCTTTAGTTTCCTTGACATACTCAGTCATTGCCTAGGAGTAGCCTATGGAAAAATTGGTTTCATGCAAATACAGTGGAGGATCTATCCAGAGGAAACCATGAGTCGAAAGGACACATGTACTCCAGTGTTCATTGCAGCACTCTATACAATAGCCAAGTCATGGAAACAACCTAAATGCCCATCGACAGAGGTGTGGATAGGGAAGATATGGTACATACACACAATGGAATATTACTCAGCCATTAAAAGGAACGAAATACCAACATTTATAGCAACATGGATGGACCTAGAAATTATCATGCGAAGTGAAACTAGTCAGACAATTAGACAGCAACACCCAATGCTACCGCTTACATGTGGAAACTAAAAAGACACAACGAACTTCTTTGCAGAACAGTGACTTACAGACTTTGGAAAACCTTTGGTTTTTCAAATAAGACAATCTGGGGGTGGGGGAATGCACTGAGGGTTTGGGACGCAAATGCTATCAAATTGACTTGTGATGATTTTTGCACACCTATAATTGAAATAAAATTCATTAAAATTCAAAAAAAAAATACAGTGGAGGATTTCAGAGCTCAGGAACAGAGATCACCATTCAATCAGGCTTCTTGAACATGGAGATCTGAGTGGTGCCTTTCATGACCACGACAGTACTCTTACAAGAAAACAAAGGTTTACATCTCATATTTTACACTCCTTTCTAAAAGCATACATATTGCAAGGAAGTCACATTTAGGGAAGAGATGATTTGCCCCAGGCCAGAAACTCACTGATTCATTCAAGTCATACTTCAGGGATGCAGTTACGTGAATGGCCTTTGGCTTACACAGAACTGGATTCAAACTCTACCTCCCCCACTTAGTGGTTTTGTGAATTTGGGCAAGTCTCTTTAAACCTGAGTCTCAATGTCTTCATCTTCTAGGGGAAGATAATGATAACCATGCTGGCCAAATAAGGCCTATTGGGAGGATTAAATGAGGTAACCTCCTAGGTCCCCTCCCATAGGGGAGGGGATGGCCTGGACACTGGCTTCTTAACACAATACATTACTTACTCCCTCCCCTTCCTCAATCACTTGATGCAAAGTCTAATGAGAAGAGTCTCAATTAATCATCCCTTTGCCCAAGAAGGCTAGCTTTCTTCCCTCAACCTCAGGGTTGTGGGCATCTACTATTTAATCTATCTGCCTTCAAGTACCAGCAACCCCTACGCCATATTCTGAGAAATACTCCTCCCTTTAATCAAAACCTAAGTTCCATGAAAATCACGACAATCTTATGTGACCCCACATGGCTTCAGACTCCAGCCAACTTGGATCAATCAGAGTCCCTCCTGAAAACTTTTTTTTTTTGTCTTTTTAGGGCCACACGCACAGCATATGGAAGTTCTCAGGCTAGGGGTCAAATTGGAGCTACAGCCGCCGGCCTACACACCACAGCTACAGCAACAGCAATGCGGGGTCCGAGCCATGTTTGTGACCTACACCACAGCTCACGGCAACGCCGGGTCCTTAACCCACTGAGCAATGCCAGGGATCGAACCCATGTCCTCATGGATACTAGTCAGGTTCATTAACGGCTGAGCCACAATGGGAACTCTGCTTCCTGAAAACTTTTAAAGCCAGATTTGAGGAGCAAATCAGTAAAATTTTCTAAAACCAGAACTGAGGGGCAAATCAGTCAAAATCATAAAATGTATCAGTCCCACATACTCCCAACAGCCACGGTTACTATCAGGAGGAGGAAGGCAGTGTGCAGTAAGAGAGGATGACTCTGACCCATACACTGCTGTATAGATTAATGATGCAGGGCCACATTGGTACTCAGTTCTCTGGATCTAGTTGTTCCTGTGGTTGGGCTGTTTAAACTGTTCTCTGGATTCTGATATCTCTTTTTACCTAAAGGAATTTGGTTTATTCTCACAACTAAAAGTCCTAACAATTCCTGTCATGGCTCAGTGATAACGAACCTAATTAGTATCCATGAGGACGTGGGTTTGATCCCTGGCCTCAAGCAGTGGGTTAAGGATCCAGCATTGCTATGGCTGTGGTATAGGCTGGCAGCTACAGCTCTGATTTGACCCCTAGCCTGGGAACTTCCATATGCCACAGGTGCAGCCCCCAAAAAACCAAAAATAATACAAATAACCAACATCCCATTGTTGGCTCTTTTGGCTGGTCCATATTCTTTCCCAAGTAAGAAACTACCTCTCCAGTGAGCCTTCCTTACAGAGCCAGTTAACATCCCTCAGAAGAAACAAGTGCAGGAGTTTCCTGGTGGCTCAGTGTATTAAGGATCTGGCATTGTCACTCCTGTGGCACAGGTCACTGCTGTGGCATGGGTTCCATCCTTGCCTGGGAACTTCCACATACTGCAGGAGCAGTCAAAAAGAATAAAGAAAAAAAAAGGAAACAAGTGTAGACTTCATTTTTCTGTCATAGCCTTTTCTTTCCCCAAAATCTTAGGGTCAATTATTGAAGAGCATAGGCTTTGGAGTCTGAAAAACTTGGGTTCGAATCCAAGTTCTTCTATTTATTGGACATTTGATTATAGGCAAGTTAAATAATGAGAGCCCCAGTTACTTCAGTTCTAAAATGGGAATTCATATTTATCTCAAAGTGTTGCTGTGAATATTCTTTCAGTTAGTGCATAGAAGCACTTTACATAGTGCCTGCACTAAAGCAAGCCACAGTGGGCAAATGAAAAGAAGTGGCTGTCCTTTTCTGTGTATGGGAAGAAATAAAACACCAGCTGGTCACCTTTAAACAAGGTGGGAAGCTTCAGAATTGCCATCTATCTCTCTGGCAGGAGGCCTCCAATGGGAAGAAGGCAGGTCAGGGCCAAAAGCAATCTAGTTACAACTGGACTATCAGAGAGAAAGACTGTTTCACCCACCAGTCACCAGCCAGATTACTATACCCCAACCTGGGATTACTGAGGCCAACAATACTGAGCAATCTAGACTCCTATTGATAAAATGAGCATAAAAGAAAAAGCTAACAGACACAGACGATGAGGACAATTCCTTTCAGAAGAAGAATGCCAGTAAATAACTGAAGAAGAAATGATAGAAACAGAAAGGTATCATCTTCCGGAACATAATGAAATAACTGATTCAAGCCAGAATCATCAATGTATTTATAAACCACGGGTAAAAAGCTGATGGGAAACTGGATGGTCCCATGATGCCAAAGCATCACTCCACTGATTACATATTAATCACTATGGAGAAAACATTACAATGGAGGAATTAGATTGTCAGCACCCAAACCCACCGTTCAATCTTGTCATCACTAATAGTGGGACTTACGGGGGCCAGACACTATGTGCCTCCTGATGTGTAAAGCATCATCACCTCTAAATTATTCATATAAAAATATTTAACCAGATTCAGATCAAGCCTTTAGATATAATATGAATTTTTTAATGAAATACAAGGGATAAGAAAACAAGTTAAACAACATCATGAGAAAACCATAGGAAAAATGTAGAAAGTGGGACATTTCACAGGATAGATGACCTGGTATCTGAAACAAGTCAGTGTCATGGTCTTTTATGTTCTGCCCACAAAATTCCAACGTGGAGGATGGGGTAGGGGAAGATCCTTACACACATCCCATAAGCAACTCTAGACACCAGCTGGGTTTCCTACAATTCAACTCAATTCTGAAACTATCTACTCAGAGATGGCAGCAGATTCCACAGATTAAGGGTTCAATCTTACAAGACTGCCTCGCCTTTCATAGTTGTTACCTATACTTTTAATCTATGGGCTGTAAATTTGAGGTTCCTACAACCCTCACCATGGGTTCAATTAATTTGCTAGAGCAGCTTTCAAGATTCAGAGAAACATGTTACCAACTAGATCAACAGTTTATATAACAGGAACAGGATATAACAGGAACAAGCTAGAATATTCATAAAGCAAGGCATGGGAAAAGAGCTCAAAGCTTCCATGCCCTCTCCAGGTGCCACTCTCCCCAAATCTCCACAAGTCCAACAACCTGGAAGCTCTCTGAACCCCATTCTTTCGGGTTTTTATGGAGGCTTCATTATATAGGCATGACTGATCAAACCATTGGCCACTGGCAATTGATCCAACCTTCAGCCCTCTTCCCTTCCTCAGAAGGGACTGAAAGTTCCAACCCTGTAACCACTTGGCTGGTTCCCCTGACAACCAGCCCCCAATCTTAGGTGCTTTTCATGTGATTAACATAACAAAAGACACCTTCGCATTCTCATCACTTTAAGAAATTCCAAGGGTTTTAGAAGCTCTGTGCCAGAAAGGGGACAAAGACCAAATACATATTTCTTATTATAAATCACAATACCACACATGGAGAAAAAAAGGTGGAGAGATAGCAGAACTGTTCTAGAGTAGAAGAAACTTGAGAGCGACATCCAGCAAGTGACATTTGATTGAAATCTGGTTTGAATAAACCAGCTATAGAGACATTTTTGGTATACTCAGAGAAATTTAAATGCAGACTGGATGTCAAAGGGATATGAAGTCTATAATTTATTTTAAAATATTTCAGAAATAGATTAAGTGAATATAGCAAAATTATAATCGTTAAATCTAGATGATGATATATGGGTATTCATTGAACTATTCTTCTTCTCTATATGGATGAACAATTTTTCAAAATAAAAACATTTTAAGATTTTTTTCATACAGACAAAAGCTGAAGTAATTCACTATAGCAGCAGAACTGCAACACAGGAAATGTTAACGGAAGTCTTTCAGGCAGAAAGAAAATATTACCAGATGGAGATCTGGATATATACAAAAGAATAAAGGATACTTGAAATAAAAAAAAAATACATGAGTAAATATAGAATTTTTAACTTATTTTTTAAATCAATTTAAAAAGTAACTTTTCTACTTGGACCCAGACTATAATTAAGCATGGCTTTAGGCAGACTGGAAAATTAAAATGCATCAACAACCATTGGTAGTGGGTGATTACCAATAAAAAGTTATTCTCATTTCCCTTAGAAATTTGGAGGTCCTGAAAAGTCTAGTCCTTACATTTTCTCACAGCAGCAATTGTCAACAGTTGAACAACTGAGTTGAATGACGGCTGGCCTTGAACTCCTTTCATAAAAGGAAAAACTGCAGAATAATGAGACTAGTATTCACCTTCTTACACAAAAAGAATGACAATTTTATAGTTGAAGGAAAATTAGATGAAGGAAGATAGGCTTCAGAAGTACAAAAAGAAAGACCAGAGGGAGGCACCAGAAGCTATTCCACCTATAAGTTCATGGCTAATCTGCTAGGACACCAGGTTTGAGAAGCAATGTGGTTTATGATGGTGCAAGCCCTTCAGGGAAAATGAAAGTTTTTTGCTTTTTTAGGGCTGTTTGCCTGCACTGAACGTTTAATACGATTTATTGGGGTTTGCAAGATTTAGTATTTTTAATTCTTTAAAATAAATTTTCCCAGGGTTGGGATAGGTGGTACAGGTTCACTAGCTAAAGGTCTGCTGCTTTTGTGAAGACGCGTGTTAGCATTTTCAAAAGAGACAGAGTCATTTTCCAAAAAAAAAGCCATTTTGGAAAACTTTAGAGAAATAAAAAAGCATGAAAGACAATTTTTTCCTCATTTTTTCCCCAAATTTGGATATTTTTTCCTCTGTGAGATGGCCATAGAAACCGTGGAATTCTTTAATGCCAAAGTTAAGGAAAAGAATGAAATTTTTATTGCTTTAGAAAGTCAATGGTCAGAAAGACTACTTTCTGGCCCCATTCTATACACAAGTGAGTGACATGAAGAAAGCATCACAGGGATGATTGGCATCTCACAGTCTTGTGCTTTGCCCCTCACTGCACTGTTTGTAATCTTATTGTGAAAGTACACAGAGTCACACAGTTGAAAGTATTTCCCACACTCAGTGGTCTGTACCTGCATATATATATATATATATATATATATATATATATATATATATATATATATATAAAGCGAAGAAAAAGAATTATCCACACTTCTTTAATGAAAAGGCAATATCCACAGTTAACATCATGCTTACTGGTGAAGGACTGAATACTTTCCCTCTAAGGTCAGCAACAAGACAAGGTGGTCTGCCTCTGATCAGTCCAGTCAGCATTGTCCTACAATTCTAGATGAGGCAATAAGGCAAGAAAAAGATACAAAAGGCATAAAAGTTGGAAAAGAAGAGGTAAAACTATCTCTGTTAGCAGACTATGCAATCTTATATATAAAGAGCCATGATGATTCCATGAAAAAAAACTACTAGAACTAATAAATGAGTTTTAAACCTCCCAAAACACAGATCAATATACAAATGCCAACTGAATTTCTATACATGTGAGGAGTTCCCATTGTGGCACAGGGGAAACGAATCTGACTAGTAACCATGAGGTTGCAGGTTCGATCCCTGGCCTCACTCAGTGGGTTAAGGAGCCGGCATTGCCGTGAGCTGTGGGATAGGTCACAGACATGGCTCGGATCTGGTGTTGCTGTGGCTGTGGTGTAGGCTGGCAGCTGTAGCTCCGATTCAACCCCTAGCCTAGGAACCTCCATATGCCATGGGTGTGGCCCTCAAAAGACAAAAGACAAAAAAAAAAATGAATTTCTATACACTTGCAACGAACAATCCTAAAATGAAACTAACAATTTACAATAATATCAAAAAGAATGAAACAGAAATGCATTCAACAAAAGAAGTGCAGACCTGCACACTGAAAACTACAAAACATCACTGAATAAAAAAAGGAGACCTAAACAGGGGACGGTGTCCGAGACAGTGAAGTAGGAAGACCCTGAGCTCACCTACTCTCACAGGCACACCAAATTACAACTACTAACAGAGCAGCTATTGATGAGAAAAACCTGAAGACTAGCAAAATAGAGCTTCTGCAACTAAAGATATAAAGAAGGAACAACAATAAGACAAGTAGGAGGGGCAGACGCAGTCGAGTCAAGACCCATATCCCTCAGTAGGTGAGCTACAAATGGGACAATAATTATAACTGCAGAGGTTCTCCCCAAGGAGCGAGGGGATTGAGCCCCAAATCAGACTCCTCAGCTTGGGGGTCCTGCACTGGGAATAAGACTTCCAGGAACATTTGCCTTTGAAAGGTTAGCAAAGCTTACTTCTGGAAGAGCCAGAGGGCTGTGAGAAATAGACTCCACTCATAAAAAGCACACACAAAATCTCATGCACTCCAAGACCCAGGGCAGAAGCAGCAATTTGAAAGGAGCCTGAGTCAGACCCATTGGCTGAGATTGGAGAGATTCCAAGAAAGACAGGAGGCAACTAAAGCTCAATTTGGTTGGGGTTGCAGCATAGGCAGCAGTCATTCTGGGAAGGCTGCGGTACCACAAGGACAATGGTGCTGGAAAGTAACATTGGGGAATCCTCCCTCTAGCTTATTAGTGCTAGGAACCAACCTGCCCATCAGCCTGTCTGCACCAGTACTGGGACACCTCAGGCCAAGCAACTAGCCAGGCAGGAACATAGCCCCACCCACCAGTAGGCTGGCTGACTACCTTGAGCCCCACACTATCCCAGGACCTGGCCCTCTCTGTCAGCAGGTCAATACCAGCCCCAGAACTCCCTGGCCTGAAGCCCCACAAACCACAGGCCAAAACTAGCTTCAAGAAACATTGTACCCCTCAGGTAGTTGTCCTAGAATCTGGACCCACGAAGTGGGACAACACTAGATCTGGGAACTGGTGAGCTCTGTGATCATGCACACAGGATCTGGCTCCAACAAACAGTAGACGAGCACTAGCTCTGGGACCTCCTGGGGCTCTGCAGCCGGCAGCATTGTGACCCATTCCCATTCACCAGCAGTTGGCAACCTCCATTCACACAAGAGAGGGCCTTACAACTAACTAGACCAAGTACCAGCCATGTCTGTCTGACTGCTCAGAGTATTCATCTCGCTACAAAAGAAGAGTCCAAGCAATACATACAGGGGACAACCCCAGAGCACATAGCTCTGGTGACTGGGGGGAGTGTGCTACTGGAACACACAGTACATAACTATAGAAGTATACTAACCTACTAAACAAAAGCAACCTACTAAATACAGAGAAATAAAAACAGCAAATTGGGCAAAATGAAGCAACAGAGGAATATGTTCCAAACAAAAGAATAAGATACCACTCCAGGATAACTAAGCCAAGTAGAGATAAGAAATCTACTTAATAAAGAGTTCAAGGTAATGATCATAAGGATGTTCAAAGAACTTTGTTTTTTTTTTCTATCTTAACAATGAATTTTATTTCAGTTATAGGTGTACAAAGATCATAAGTCAATTCGATAGACCCACAGTGCATCCCCCTACCCCCAAGATTGTCTTATTTGAAAAACCATGGTTTTCCAAAATCTGTGAGTCATTGTCTGTTCTTCAAAGAAGTTCATTGTGTCTCTTTAGTTTCCACATGTAAGCGGTAGCATTGGGTGTTGCTGTCTAGTTGTCTGACTGGTTCCACTTCGTATGATAATTTCTAGGTTCATCCATGTTGCTATAAATGTTGTTATTTCGTTCCTTTTAATGGCTGAGTAATATTCCATTATGTGTATGTACCATATCTTCCCTATCCACTCCTCTGTCGATGGGCATTTAGGTTGTTTCCATGACCTGGCTTCTTCCCTCTCTAGAGTTAGGTTGTTTATTTGAGCTTTTTCTTGTTTCCTGAGGTTGGCGTGTATTGCTATATACTTTCCTCTTAGTGCTGCTTTTGCTGAATCCCAGAGGTTTTGGAGTGCCGTGTCTTTGTTGTCATTTGCTTCTAGGTATTTTTTAATTTCCTCTTTGATTTCTTCAGTGATCCATTGGTTGTTTTCTTGTTTTTGTATCCATTCA
>PVHT020000017.1:1634374-1645440 GCA_004024745.2 Catagonus wagneri | reverse complement strand
TGTCCTTCCCCCACAAAAAGCCACAGTCACCCCTGTTTTCCCAGGAGATCCTCCAGGAATTGCAGTCAGGTTCCACCCTGATTCCTATGGAGACCGCTTTGCCCTGGGACCCAGTGCATGTGAAAGTCTGTGTGTGCCTTTCCAGGATGGGGTCTCTGTTTCCCCCAGTCCTGTGGAGCTCCTGCACACAAGCCCCGCTGGCCTTCAATGCCAGATGCTCTGGGGGCTCTTTCTCCCTGTGCCCGATCCCCAGGCTTGGGGACTTGACGTGGGGCTCAGAACTCTCAGTCCTGTAGCTGAGTCTCTGTGATGCAGTTACTTTCCAGTCCGTGGGGCTTCCCACCCGGGAGGTATGGGGTTGCTTCTATCGCGTAATCGCCCCTCCTACCTCTTGATGTGGTCTCCTCTTTGTCTTCTGGAGTAGAATATCTTTTCTGGAAGTTTACAGTCCATTTGGTTGAAGCCTGCTCGGCATTTGGTTGTAGTTTTGCTGTTTTTCGGGAGAGAAGTTGAGTTCCAGTCCTTCTATTCCGCCATCTTAATCCAATCTCCTCAGGATGTTCAAAGAACTTTGAAGAGGAATGGATGAACATGGGTGTTCCCATTGTAGCTCAGGGGGTTAAGGACCTGACATTATCACTATGAGGATGTCGGTTCAATCCCTGGCCTCACTCAGTGGGTTAAGGATCTGGCATTGCCATGAGCTGTTGTGTAGGTCGCAGATGTGGCTCGGATCTGGCATTGCTGTGGCTGTGCTGTAGGCCAGTGGCTGCAGCTCCAATTCGACCTCTAGCCTGGGAACCCCCATATGCCATGAGTGTGGCCCTAAAATACAAAAAATAAAAATAAAATAAAATGTTTTCAAACTTAAGGGAAACAAAATAATCACGTACATGTATAGATTGCTATATATAAATATCATGGTAACCACAAACCAAAAATCTATAATAGATACGCACAAAAAATAAAGGAATCCACAGAGTTCCCTTGTTATATAGCGAGTTAAGGATCCAGCATTGTCATTGCAGCAGCTCAGGTCACTGCTATGGTGCAGGTTCAATCCTTGGCCCAGGAACTTCCACATGCCACAAGCTAAAAATAAGAATTAAAAAAATAAAGAAATCCAAATGTAACACTAAAGACGGTCATCAAATCATAAGGGAAGAGAACAAAAGAAGAAAGGAACAAAAAAGAAATAAAAAAGCAACTCCCCAATGATTAACAAAATGGCAGTAAGTACACATATATCAATAATTACTTGTATGTAATGGACTAAGTACTCCAATCAAAAGACACAGAATGATTAAATGGATACAAAAACAAGACCTATATATATAAGCTTTCTACAAGAGACTCACTTCTGATCTAAAGATACACACAGACTGAAAGTGAGAGGATACAAAAAGATATTCCATGCAAAGGAAAACAAAAAAAAAGCTGGAGTAGGTAGAAATATTTATATCAGACAAAATAGACTTTTACAAGTCTTTAGACTTAAACAAAAGTCTTTAGACTTTAACAAAGACTGTAACAAAAGACAAAGGAGAATACTACATAATGATCAAGGGACGAATCAAAGTGAAAGATATAACAATTGTAAATATACATGCAGCCTACATAGGAGCACCTAAATACATAAGGTAAATATGAACAGAGATAAAGGGAGAAATTGACAGTAACACAAGAATAGTAGTGGACTTCAACACCCCACTTATATCAATGGACAGATTATTCAGACAGAAATTCAATGAGGAAACACTGGCCTTAAACAACATATTAGATATACAGACAGAATTCCATCCAAAAGCAGTAGAATACATATTCTTTTCAAGTACACATGGAATATTCTCCAGTATAGATCATATCTGGGGCACAAAACAAATCTCAGGAAATTTAAGAAGACTGAAATCATATCAAACATTGTTTCCAACCACAACACTATGAAACTAAAAATTAACTATAAAAACACAAACATTGGAAGTTAAACACTATGCTACTAAACTACCAATGGATCCCTGAAGAGATAAAAGAAGAAATTGAGAATTATCTGGAGACAAGTGAAAATGAAAAGACAATGATCAAAATTGTTAAGACGTGGCAAAAACAGTTCTAAGAAGGAAGTTTATAGCAACACAAGCCTACCTCAGGAAAGAAGAAAAATTTCAAATAAACAACCTAATCGTATACCTAAAGGAACTGGAAAAAGAAGAACAAACAAAACCCAGTTACTAGAAGGAAAGAAGTCATAAAGATCAAAGCAGAAATAAATGAAATGGAGACTAAAGTAAACAAAAGAAAAGACCAGTGAAACTAAGAGCTTGTTCTTTGAAAAGATTAAAAAAAAAAGACAAATCTTTACCCAGAATCATCAAGAAAAAAAGAGTCCAAATCAATAAAATCAGAAATGAAAAAGGAAAAGTTAAAACTGACACCATAAAAATACAAAAGATCTTAAGAGATTATTACAATTATGCACTGATAAAATAGATAACTTATTAGAAAAATGGAAAAATTCCTAAAAATGTACACTCTCCCAAAACTGAACCAAGAAGAAATAGAAAATATAAACAGAACAATTACAAGTAATGAAACTGAAGGAGTTCCCATCATGGCACAGCAGAAACAAATCCAACTAGGAACCAAGAGGTTGCGGGTTCGATCCCTGGCCTCACTCAGTGGGTTAAGTAAGGATCCAGTGTTGCTGTGAGCTGTGGTGTAGGCCACAGGCCCGGCTCAGATCCTGTGATGCTGTGGCTGTGGTGTAGGCCAGCAGCTGTAGCTCCAATTTGACCCTTAGCCTGGGAACCTCCACATGCCATGGGTGTAGCCCTAAAAAGCAAAAAACAAACAAAAAGTAATGAAATTAAACAAACCAGTAGCAAAAAAACAAAACAAATCAAAACTCTCAAGAAGCAAAATTCCAAGACCAGATGGCTTCACAGGTGAATTCCACAAAATATTTAGATAGGAATAAGAATCCTCAAACTATTTCAAAAAACTGCAGAGGAAAGAATGCTTCTAAACTCATTCTATGAGGTCAGCATTATCCTGATACAAAAATTAGACATATTTTTAAAAAAGAAAATTATGGACCAATATCACTAAAGAACATAGATGCAAAAATCTTCAACAAAATCTTAGCAAACCAAGCTCAACAATACATAAAAAGGCTCATAGGTCATGATCAAATGGGATTTATCTCAGGAAGACAAGGATGGCTCAATATCCTAATATAATATAAGGAGGCTCAAAATCCTCAATATAATAAATGTTATAAGCCACATTAACAAATTAAAGGACAAAAGAATATGACCATCTCAATAGATGCAGAAAAAGCTTTTGGCAAAATTCAACATCCATTTATGATAAAAACTCTCCACAAACTGGGTATAGAGGGAACACACCTCAGCATAATAAAGGCTTTTTATTATAAGCCCACAACTAACATAATACCCACCAGTGAAAAGTTGAAAGCATTTCCTCCAAAAACAGGAACAAGACAAGTCTGTTCATTCTTGCCATTTTTATTCAACATTGTTTTGGAAGTCCTATCTACAAAAATCAGACAAGAAATAAAAGAGTACAAATTGGAAAGGAAGATGTAAAGCAGTCACTGTTTGCAGATGACATGATGCTATACACCCTAAAGATGCCACCAAAAAACAACTAGAATGCATCAATGAATTCAGTAAACTTATAGGATCAAAATTAATATACAGAAATCTGTTGTTTCTATACACTAACAACAAACTATTAGAAAGAGAAATTAAGAAAACAACCTCATTTACAATCATATCAAAGAGAATAAAATACCAAGGAATAAATCTAATGAAGGAGTGATAAGACGGGTACTAGGAAAAGTATAAGATGCTGATGAAAGAAACTGAAGATGATACAAACAGGTGGAAAGATATACCATGCTCATGGATAGGCTAAAGCAATATTGTTAAAATGACCACACTACTTAAGGCAATCTATAGGTTCAATGCAATCCCTATCAAAATACCAACTTCATTTTTCAGAGAAGTAGAATTATTCTAAAATTTGTATAAAAACACAAAAGACCCCAAAAAGCCAAAACAATCTTGATAAAAGAGAACAAAGCTGGACATATCATGCTCCCTGATTTCAAACCATACTACAAAGCTACATTAATCAAAATCATGGTAGTGGCACAAAAACAGACACACAGATCAATGAAACATAATAGCCCAGAAATGAACCAAACTTAATTGGGCAATTAATGTATGACAAAAGAGGCAAGAATATACAATGGAGAAAGATACCCTCTTAAAACAAATGATGTTGGGAAAACTGAACAGGTACAAGCAAAAGAATCAAACTGGACTATTTCCTCACACCATGCACAACAATACATTCAAAATGTATTAAAGACTTACACATAATACCTGAAATCATAAAAACCCTAGAAGAAAAAATAGGCAGTATGCTCTTTGACACTAGTCTTAGTAATTTTTTTGGTTATGTCTCCTCAGGCAAGGCGAACAAAAGCTCAAATAAGCAAACAGG
Source organism: Catagonus wagneri (assembly GCA_004024745.2). Classification (NCBI taxonomy): domain Eukaryota; kingdom Metazoa; phylum Chordata; class Mammalia; order Artiodactyla; family Tayassuidae; genus Catagonus; species Catagonus wagneri. Next base: position 1,640,910 of record PVHT020000017.1, on the reverse strand, counting down.
ACTACATCAAACTAAAATGTGTTTACGCAGCAAAGGAAATTATCAACAAAACAGAAAAGCTTTTACTGTTATTGAGTGAGAGAAGTTATTTTCAAATAATATATTCAATAAGAGACCAATATCCAAAATATATAAAAAACTCATACAACTGAACATCGAGAAAAAAAACACAACCTGGTTAAAAAATGGGCAGAGGATCTAAATAGACACACAGAAGAAGACATACAGATTACCAACAGGCACATGAAGAGATGCTCAACATCACTAACCATGAGGGAACTGGAAATCAAATGTATAATGAGACATCACCTTACACCTATAGAATGTCTATTATCAAAAAGACAACAAATGACAAGTATTGGTGAGGATATGGAGAAAAGGGAACGCTTGGGCACTGTTGGTAGAAATGTAAATTGGTGCACTCAGTATGGAAAACAGTATGGAGATTCCTCAAAAAATTAAAAATGAACTACTATATGATCTAGCAATTCCACTCTTGCGTATTTTTTCAAAGAAAATGAAAACACTAATTAGAGGAGCTCCCTGGTCACCTAGTGGTTAAGGATCCGGAGGTGTCAGTGTTGTTGCTTGGGTCACTGTTATGGCACTGATTTGATCCCTGGCCTGGGAACTCCTGCATGCCATGGGCATAGCCAAAACACAATAAAACAAAACACTAATTAGAAAAGATATATGCACCTCTACGTTCATCACAGCATTATTTATAATAGCAAAAATTATGTAAGCAACCTAAACCCACTGATAGACTAATGGATAAAGATGAAGGGGTATATATATAACAGAATATTACTCAGCCATAAAAACTAATGAAATCTTGCCATCCGCAACAACATGGATGGGCCTGGAGGATATTATGCTAAGAAATAAGTCATACAAAGACGGACAAATGTTGTATTTCACTTATATTTGTAATCTAAAAACCTGAAGAAATGAACAAACATAACAAAACAGAAACAGAGAAATAGATACAGTGAACAAACAGGTGGTTGCCATAAGGGAAGGGGTTGCAAGGAGGAAAGAGATAGGTGAGGGAGATTAAGAGGTACAAACTTCTAGTTGCAAAATAAATTTATCACAGGTATGAAATGTACATTGTAGGGAATATAGTCAATAATTACGTAATAGTTTGTACTGTTTACAGATTTGAAATCCATAAAAATATCAAATCACTATGTTGTGTACCAGGGACCAATACAGTGTCATAGGTCAATTATAACAACAAAAAACAAACAAACAAACTCATAGAAGTGATCAAATTATTAGAGGTGGAGGCGTAAGGAGAGGGGGAATTGGATGAAGGCAGTGAAAATGTACAAACATCCGTTTATGAGATAAGTACTAGGGATACAATGTGCAACATAACAAATATAATTAACATTTCTAGGAGTTCCCGTCGTGGCTCAGTGGTTAACAAAACCTACTAGCATCCACAAGGATGTGGGCTTGATCCCTGGCCTTGCTCAGTGGGTTAAGGATCGGTGTTGCCATGAGCAGATGCGGCTTGGATCTTGTGTTGCTGTAGCTGTGGTGTAGGCCAGCCGCTACAGCTCCAATTGGACCCCAAGCCTGGGAACCTCCATATGCCACAGGTGTAGCCCTAAAATGACAAAAATACAAAAAAAAAAACGTTTCTGTATCTTATATATAAAAGCTGTTAAAGAGTAATATCTAAGAGTTCTCATCACAAGGAAAAATATATTCTTTCTATTTCTATTTCTATATAAGATGACGGATGTTCACTAAACTTATTGCTGCAATCATTTCATGATATATGTAAGTCAAATCATTATGCTGTATGCCTCAAACTTTCACAGTGCTATATGTCGTTCATATTTCAATAATACTGTAAGAAAAAAATAAATAAAACTTCTAAAAATAAAATTAAAAATAAAGGAAACCTAAATAAATAAAAAGATAATCCATGCTCAGGGATTGGAAGATTTAGTATTGTTAAGATACCAGTACTCCCCCACAGATCTACACATTCAACAAAATCTCACATGCTTTTATGCAGAAACTCTAAAGCTGATCACAAAATTCATATGGAAAAACAAGGAACTCAGAATAGCAACAATAATCCTGAAAAAGAACAAAGAGGACTCATACTTCCCAATTTCAGAAAGCTAGAGTAGTTACCACTGTGTAGTACTGACACAGGTATATGGATCAGTGGAACAGAACTGACTCTTCAGAAACAAACCCTTACGTCTAGAGTCAGCTGACTTTTTTTTTCCCTTTATCTAGAGCCGCACCCGCAGCATATGGAGATTTCCAGGCTAGGGGTCTAACAGGACCTGTAGCTGCCAGCCTTCCCCACAGCCACAGCAACGGGGGATCCGAGCCACGTCTGCGACCTACACCACAGCTCACGGCAACGCCGGATCCTTAACCCACTGAGCAAGGCCAGGGATCGAACCCGCAACCTCATGGTTCTTAGTCGATTCGCTAACCACTGAGCCACGACGGGAATTCCTGAGTCAACTGACTTTTGATGAGGATGGCAAAACACTACAATGTCAAAAGAATAGCCTTTCAACAACTGTTGCTGTGACAACTAAACATCCACACACTATAGAATGCAGTTGAATCTCTACTTCACACCATATCCAAAAATTAACTCAAAACGGATCAAAGATCTAAATGTAAAAGCTAAAACTATAACATTCTGAGAATAAAACATAGATATAAATCTTCCTTATCTTGGATCTTGGATAATGATTCCTTAATATGGACATCAATATTGTAAGGAAGAAAAGAAAAAATAGGTAAACTGAACCTTATCAAAATTAAAACATCTTGTGCTTTAAAGGACAAGCTCAATAAAAAGAAAACCCACAGAATGGGAAAGAAGATTTGCAAGTCATGTACCTGACAGGGGAGTATTAAAGAACTTTTACGACTCAATAATAAAAAGACAAAGAAACTACTTTTTTTCTTTTGTCTTTTTAGGGCTGTACCTGCGGCATATGGAGGTTCCCAGGCTAGGGGTCTAATCTGAGCTGTAGCTGCTGACCTACACCAGAGCCACAGCAACTCGGGATCCGAGCCACGTCTGCAGCCTGCACCACAGCTCATGGCAACACCGGATCCTTAACCCACTGAGTGAGGCCAGGGATCAAACCTGCAACCTCATGGTTCCTAGTCGGATTAGTTTCCACGGTGCCACGACGGAACTCCAGGAACCAATTTTTAAATAGAAAAAGAATCTGAAAAAATATTTCTCCAGAGAAGATACACAAATGAACAATAGGCACATGAAAAGATACTCAACGCCATTAGCCATTAGGGAAATGGAAATCAAAATCACAATGAGACACCACTTCACACACACTAGAAAGCCTATAATCAAAAAGATAACAATTACAAGTGCTGCAGATGATGCGGAGAAATGGAAGTACTCACACACCAGTGATGGGAATGTAAAATGGTGCAGCAACTTGGGAAAATAGTCTGGTAGTTCTTGAAAGGGTTAAACATAGAGGTATCATATGACCGAGGATTCTATTCCTAGATATATGACCAAGATAACTGAAACATGTTCACACAAAAATTTGTACACAAATGTTCATAGCAGCATTATTCATAATAGCAAAAAATTTAACGGTACTGTGGTTATGCAGAAAAAAAAGTCCTTTTTGTTAGAGACACATAGAAATTATGTACAGTTAAAATATCATTATATCTATAATTTATTTTTTCATTTTTAAAAGTTTCATGGAAGTATAGTTGATTTATAATGTGTTAATTTCTGATATACAGCAAAGTGATTCAACTATATATATATATATATATATATATATATATATATATATATAACTGAATATCCATTCTTTTTCAGATTCTTTTCCCATACAGGTTATCAAAGAATATTGAGTAGATGTCCTGTGCTATATAGTACCTTGTAATTTTTTTTTTTTTTTGTCTTTCGTCTTTTTAGAGCCACACTAGCGGTATATGGAGGTTCCCAGGCTAGGGGTCAAATTGGAGCTCTAGCCGCTGGCCTTGGCCACAGCCACAGCAACGCTGGATCCAACCTGGGTCTTTTTCCCACACCACAGCTCACAGCAATGCCAGATCCTTAACCCACTGAGTGAGGTCAGGGAGCGAACCCGCATCCTCATGGTTGCCAGTCGGGTTCATTAATCACTGAGTCACAACAGGAACTCCTATAGTAATTTATTTTTAAATATTTCAAAAACAAGTAAAGCAAAAACAGCAAAATTTTTACCCAAATTTCCTGGCAACTATATTGATGTGAAATCTGAGCATTTCAAAATAGAAGATTAAAAATGATAAAAAATTAAACCAGTAAACTTTAAACACAAATCACTCTTAATCACATGATCAGGAAGTTTAATGCTTCTACTTTTTTGGCCATGCCCACAGCATGTGGAAGCTCCCTGGCTAGGGATCGAACCTGTGCCACAGCTGCAAAAGCTGCCAAAGCAGTGACAACGCCAGATACTTAACTTGCTAACCAAGAGGGAATTCCTTTAATGTCTCTATTAATAAATATTTCTTGAGTTCCCATCATGGCTTAGTGGTTAACGAATCTGACTAGGAACCATGAGGTTGCAGGTTCGATCCCTGCCCTTGCTCAGCGGGTTAATAATCCGGCATTGCTGTGAGCTGTGGTGTAGGTCACAGACACGGCTCGGATCTGGCATTGCTGTGGCCGTGGTGTAGGCCGGCAGCTGGAGCTCTGAGTCGACCCCTAGCCTGGGAACTCCAAAAGCTGCGAGTACGGCCATAAAAAGCAATATATAGAATAATAAATTTCTCATCTTATCAGGCTGAAGTGGAAAGAAGAAACAAAATTACTATTGAATTTCTGAAATTGATGGAGAAATAAAAGTTTGAATATGTTTGTTAATCATTTAAAGTAAAGCAATAGAGTAGAAATCTGAAGCAGAATGAAGTAGAAGTAGAATTTTTTAATCTCCCTAAGGAATAAAAACGCTAAACAATATGAAATTTGCTTGTCCCAGCAAAATTGAGGGAACAAAATTAAGGAAATAATAAAACAGAAAATATTTTTTAAAAGATAGAAGGAATAGGGAGCAAACAAGCTACTACAATAAATGTGAATAGGCTGATTTTCCTTATTAAAAAACAAAAAACTCTCAGACTAAGTAAAATAATTCTTTAAATATAGCTGTTAACAGTTTACCAGATGAATACTTAAAATAATTTAACATAAAAAGGTTAATCATAAAAATATGGACAATGATATACCAGAACTACTCAAATAAAATGAAAACAGGAAGGCCAAATTAATCTCAAAGTTGACTATTAAGCCAAAAGCATTAAATCAGACACAAAGGGATATTTCATAATTAAGGGTAAAATTACAAAAAGATAACACTATCATTAACCTTTATGGAACTACAGAGCACCACTATTTATTCTTTTAAAAAGAATTCTAAGTACCTAGATATTACACAAACCTATAACTACATGGGAAATTTTAACACACCTCTTAGAATTTTATTAGATCAAGGAAATATGTAAGAAATGTGTTTAAATAATGTATTTGATAAGCTTGCTTTCAATCACTACAGAATTTTATATCCTGAATATAACATGTTTTTTTAAATGTTCTTAGAACACCTCTGGAAATTGACTGGCCTCAAAGAAAAGCTAAGGACTTTTAAAATCTTACATGCTACATTGCTGATCACAATTTCAGAACAGCATAAAAAATTATAATAATTTAAAAGGTGTGAATTTTTAACCATCTAGAGGAAATCAAAACTGTATCATGGACAATTCGAAGGCTACAGAAAATGATCAAAACCTGTAAGATGCAATAAAAAAATCATAGGTTTTCAACAGGAAAACCCATAGTCTTAAACTATTTCATTACTAAAGAAGACTGAAAATACATAAGCAGCACATTTAACAAAAAATGAACTAGTAGAGTTCCCACTGTGGCACACTGTGTTAAGAACCTGACTGAAGCAGCTCGGGTTGCTGTGGAGGCACAGGTTCAATCCCTGGCCTGGTGCAGTGGGTTAAAGGATCTAGTGTTGCTGCAACTATGACTCAAATTCAATCTCCCGCCTAGAAACTTCCATATGCTGCAGATGCGACCATTAAAAAAAAAGAAGAACTAGAAAAACAAAGTGTGGAGGTGCCATTGTGGCTCAGTGGGTTAAGAACCCAACTAGTACCCATAAGAATGCAGGTTTGATCCTTGGCCTTGCTCAGTGGGTTAAGGATCCAGTGTTGCCCTGAGCCACAGTGTAGGTCAGACACAGCTCAGATCTGTTGTTGCTGTAGGTGTGGTGCAGGCCAGCAGAGGTAGCTCCGATTAGTCCCCTAGCCTGGGAACTGGGAATTTCCATTTGCTGCAGGTGCAGCCCTAAAAAAAAAAAGGGGGGGAGGGTGGCAAGCCAAAAGAATGTATGATGAAGAAAGCAATTTACAATGAAACAGAGAAGGCGGATCAAGATGACGGAAGAGCAAGATGTCTCACTCACCTTCGCCCACAAACACATCAAAAAAAAAAAAAA
>PVHT020000017.1:1607285-1633374 GCA_004024745.2 Catagonus wagneri | reverse complement strand
TCCAGGCTGTGGGTGGCCAGGTACGTCTCACGTGGGCTGGGGGCAGTGCGAGGCTTAGTGCAACGTGGTACCTCTTGCGTGATCTACAGGTGGAAGGGACAGACTGCGGCAGTCTTCTCTGAGGCCAGAGGGAAGCATGGCCTGCCACCACTGGGGGCCTGTGAATGGGCTTTGCCAGCGGCTCCAGTGACCTCAGGGGATGGCAAAAAAAAAGGGGGGGGGCACTGCGACCAAGCACCATGTTGTTGCTCTCCCGCCCCTGGGAGCACACCTGCCCTGCAGCTGCTACACCCAGACGCTTGATCACTGTCCCTTCCCAGGAACCCACAACTATGAGCAGCTGAAGCAGCACCCCCTGTGGGGACCTAAGCAGGACGAGGTGCTTCTTGCACGGTCTACAGGTGGCAGGGGCAAATTGCCGCAGCTATCAGTAACTCCAGAGGTGGGCATGGCCTGCCACCACTAGGGGTCCGTGAACAGGCACCACCTGTGGCCCCCATTACCTCAAGGGCACCACAGAGGAGGACACTGCAGTGGAACACCACCTGTTGTTGCTCTCGAACCCCTGGAAGCACACCAGCCCAGTTGCTGCCACTGGCGACTGCTCCAGGCAGTGCCCACATGCTTGGTCTCTGTCACTTCCCAGGATCCTGCAACTAGCAGCAGCCTGTCCAGCACCTCCTGTGTGGGCTAAGAGAGACAGGGTGCTTCTCGCATGGTCTGCAGTTGGCAAGAGCAAACCACTGCAGTTATCACTGACTCCAGAGGTGGGTGTGGCCCGCTACCACTAGGGGTCCCTGAACAGGCACCATTTGCAGCTCCAATCACATCAGAGAAGGGCATTGCAATTGAACATTACCTGTGGTTGCTCTCACTCCCCTGGGAACTCAAATAGCCTACTGCTGCCACCGCCAAATGCTCTGGGCACCTTGTCAATCTGCATAAGGCTCATTACCACTTCCTAGGGCCCTGCAACCAGGAGTAGCCAGCAGCACCTTCCTACAGGTCCTTGCTGCTATTAAAAGCCCAGCAACCAGGCAGTGACTACTAGCCCTACTCATTGCCTCCTTCTGCATGTAAACACACTTAGCACCCTGGGGATAACGGCCAGCTCACTCCAAAGAAAGAGATAGCAAATATTTAAACCTCCACGCCAAAAAAAAAATTGTAACCCCCACAAAATACAAAGGGATGCTCTTGCATAGAAGTAGCCCCCCAAGACTTCAGTTTGGCTTCCCTAAACTCACAGAAAAAGAAAAACATAAGCAAGATGAAGAAGCTCAGAAACCATTCTCAGTTAAAGGAACAGAATTCACCTGAAGTAGCAGTCAAAGAAACAGACTTCTGCAGTTTGATAGACATTGAGTTCAAAAGCGAGGCTGTGAAAATACTGAAGGAATTAAGGCTGAATATGAACAAATTAAGAGTGGAGATAAAAAATAATGCAGATTCCTTTAGAAAGAAACAAGAAAATATAAGGAACACAAAAAATTAGAAAATCCATTTGCAGAGATGCAAACTGAGCTAAAGGTACTAAAGAGCAGAATGAATAATGCAGAGGAGTGAATTAGTGACTTGGAAGATAGAATAATGGAAATCACCCAATCAGGACAGCAGACAGAAAACCAAATGAAAAAACATGAAAGCAATATAAGAGATCTATGGGATAATATAAAGCAGGCTAATCTACACGTAACAGGAATTCCAGAAGGAGAAGAAAAAGAAAAGGGCATTGAAAATATATTTGAAGGAGTTCCCGTTGTGGCTCAGTGGTTAACGAATCTGACTAGGAACCATGAGGTTGCAGGTTCGATCCCTGGCCTTGCTCAGTGGGTTAAGGATCCGGCGTTGCCGTGAGCTGTGGTGTAGGTTGCAGACGCGGCTCGGATCCTGCATTGCTGTGGTTGTGGCGTTGGCCAGCCGCTACAGCTCCGATTAGACCCCTAGCCTGGGAACCTCCATATGCCACAGGTGTGGCCCTAGAAAAGGCAAAAAGACAAAAAGAAAAAAAAGAAAATAAATTTGAAGAAATTAGGGCTGAAAACTTTCTGAATCTAAAGGAAACTGATATCAAGACACAGGAAGCACAGAGGGCCCCAAACAAGTTGAACCCAAATCGGCCCACACCAAGACATATTATTAAAAAATGGCACAAGTTAAAGAGAGGATTCTAAAGGCAGCAAGAGAAAAACTAAGTGTTAATTATAAGGGAACCACCGTAAGGCTATCAGCTGATTTCTCTATAGAAGCCCCACAGGTCAGAAGGGAGTGGCAAGACATATTTAAAATCCTGAAAGGAAAAAATTTGTTTCCTAGAATACTCTATCCATCAAGAATATCATTTAAAATAGAAGGGGAAATGAAGAAATTCTCCAACAAACAAAAGCTAAAAGAGTACAGCAATACTAACCCATCCTAAAAGAAATACTGAAAGGGCTTCTTTAAATAAAAAAGAAGTAAGAAGAAATAGGATGGAGGAAACCACAATTGTGAAGCAATCACCTTAATAAGCCAGCATATAGATCTAAAAGAGGAAAAAAAAAAAAAACACTGTACAAGTGATGATAAACACAAGGAATAGCAAAAGGATACACATTAAGATGTTAAAAAGGACTACAAAATCATAGAATGTGGGGAAGAAAAGTAAGAAAATATAGATTCATTTTTTTTAATAATGTGTTTGAGACTATATGACTGTCAGGCTAAAGCAAGTAGATACAGGAAGGGGTTCACATACTTAAAAAACAGGGCAACCACAAATCAAAACCAAACATACATTCACAAAAAACTAAAAACAAAAGTACTCAAGCATAAAATAAATTAAAATCATCCAATCAAAAAAGGAAAGGAAGAAAGGAGAAACAGAGAATCAACTGGAAAACAAGGTTTAAAATGGTAATAAATACATATCTATCAATAATTACCTTAAATGTCAATGGACTGAATGCTCCAATCAAAAGACACAAACTGGCAGATTGGATAAAAAAGCAAAAACCTACAATCTGCTGTCTACAAGAGACTCACCTTAGGGCAAAGGACACATGTAGATTGAAAGTGAGGGGATGAGAAAAGATATTTCATGCCCATGGACAAGATGGGAAAACAGGAGTTGCAATACTCATATCAGACAAAATAGACTCTAAAATGAAGGCCATAAAGAAAAACAAAGAAGGACACTATTTAATGGTAAAAGGATCCATTCAAGAAGAGGATATTATAAATGTCAATATATATGCCCCTAATATAGGAGCACTCAGATACCTATAACAAATACTAATAGACATAAAAGGAGAAATTGATGGGAATACAATAAGAGTAGGATACTTTAACACTCCACTCACATCAATGGACAGATCCTCTAGAAAGAAAATCAGTAAGGCAACAGATATCCTAAATGACACAACAGAAAAATTAGACTTAACTGACATTTTCAGGACATTACATCCAAAAAAATCAGAATATGCATTCTTCTCAAGTGCACACGGAACATTCTCAAAGATTGATCACATACTGGGGCACAAAGCTAACCTTAACAAATTTAAGAGTATAGAAATTATTTCAAGTATCTTCTCTGACCACAGTGTCATGAAAGTAGAAATCAACCACAGGTAAAGAAATGAGAAAAAACTAACTACATGGAGACTAAACAATATGCTACTGAAAGACCAATGGGTCAATGAGGAAATCAAGAAGGAAATTAAAAAATACCTAGAGACAAATGATAATGAAGACACAACCACAACAAATCTATGGGATGCTGCAAAAGCAGTGCTCAGAGGGAAATTCATAGCAATAGAGGCCTTCCTCAAAAGAGAAGAAAAATCTCAAATCGACAACTTAACCCATTACCTAAATGAATTAGAAAAAGAAGAACAAATGAAACCTACAGTCAGCAGAAGGAAGGAAATCATAAAGATCAGAAGAAATAAAAAAAATAGAGATTCAAAAACAATAGAAAAAAAATCAATAAAACCAAGAGCTGGTTCTTTGAAAAGGTAAACAAAATTGACAAACCTCTGGCCAGACTCACCAAGAAGAGGAGAGAAAAAACCCAAATAAACAAAATAATAAATGAAAAAGGAGAAATCACAACAGATACTGCAGAAATACAAAAAAAAAAGAGAGAATATTGTGAACTGTATACCAAAAAAATTGACAACCTAGAAGAAATGGACAAGTTTCTAGAGACTTACAGCCTGCCAAAACTGAATCAAGAAGAAATAGATCAACTGAACAGTCTGATCACTAGAAATGATATTGAATATGTAATAAAAACACTCCCTACAAATAAAAGTTCAGGAAAAGATGGCTTCACAAGTGACTTCTACCAAACATACAAAGAGGAAATTATACCCATCCTCCTTAAACTTTTCCAAAATGTTGAAGAAGAAGGAATATTCCCAAAGACATTCTATGATGCCACCATCACCCTGATACCAAAACCAGACAAAGATACCGCAAAAAAAGAAAATTATAGGCCAATATGTTTGATGAATATAGACACAAAAGTTCTCAACAAAATTTTAGCCAACCGAATCCAACAATGTATAAAAAAGATCATACACCACAATCATACACCACAACCAAGTGGGATTCATCCCAAGTTCTCAAGGATGGTTCAACGTATACGAATCATTCAATGTCATACACCACATTAGCAAAAGAAAAGTCAAAAACCACATGATCATCTCAGTAGTTGGAGAAAAAGCATTTGACAAAGTCCAACATCCATTCATGATAAAAATTCTTAGCAAAGTGGGTTTAGAGGGAATATACCTTCACATAATAAAAGCCATTTAAAACAAACCCACAGCAAATATAGTACTCAGTGGAGAAAAGCTGAAAGCCTTCCCACTAAAATCTGGAACAAGACAAGGATGCCCACTCTCACCACTGTTATTCAACATAGTATTGGTATTGGAACTCCTAGCCACAGCACAATAAGACAAACAAAAGAAACAAAAGGTATCCAAATTGGAAGAGAAAAGGTAAAATTGTCACTATATGTGGATGACATGATACTATATATAGAAAACTCTAAAGACTCAACCCAAAAACTACTCAAACTGATCAACAAATTCAGCAGAATAGCAGGATATAAGATTAATATTCAGAAATCAGTCATGTTTCTGTATACTAACAATGAAATATTAGAAAAGGAATACAAAAATACAATACTTTTTAAAATCGCACCCCAAAAAATCAAATACCTGGGAATAAATCTGACCAAGGAGGCAAAAGACTTATATGCTGAGAACTATAAAACATTAATCAAGGAAATGAAAGAGGATACAAAGAAATGGAAAGATATTCCATGCTCCTGGGTTGGAAAAATTAATATTGTAGAAATGGCCATACTACCCAAAGCAATCCACAGATTCAGTGTAATCCCTATCAAATTACCCATGACATTTTTCACAGAACTAGAACAAACAATCCAAAAATTTATACAGAACCACAAAAGGCCCAGAATTGCCAAAGCAATCCTGAGGAACAAAAACCAAGCAGGAGGCATAACTCTCCCAGACTTCAGGCAATATTACAAAGCCACAGTAATCAAGACTTGCATTACTGGTACCAAAACAGACATACAGACCAATGGAACAAAATAGAGAACCCAGAAATAAACCCAGACACCTATGGTCAATTAATCTTCAACAAAGGAAGCAAGAATATAAAATGGGAAAAAGACAGTCTTTTCAGCAAGTGGTGCTGGGAAAACTGGACAGCCACATGTAAATCAATGAAACTGGAACACACTGTCACACCATGCACAAAAATAAACTCAAAATGGCTTAAAGACTTAAACATAATACAAGACACCATCAAACTCCTAGAAGAGCACATAGGCAAAACACTCTCTGACATCAACTGTGCAAATATTTTCTTTGGTCAGTCTCCGAAGGCAGCAGAAATAAAAGCAAAAATAAACCAACAAGACCTAATCAAACGGACACGCTTTTGCACAGCAAAGGAAACCATAAAAAAAAAAAAAAAGACAACTTACAGAATGGGAGGAAATAGTTTCAAACGATGCAACTGACAAGGGTTTAATCTCTAAAATATACAAACTTATACAACTCAACAGCAAAGAAGCCAAAAATCTAATTGAAAAATGGGCAAAAGACTTGAACAGACATTTCTCCAAAGAAGATGTACAGATAGCCAACAAGCCCATGAAAAAATGCTCAACATCACTGATTGTTAGAGAAATTCAAATCAAAACTACTAGGAGGTACCACCTCACAACTGTCAGAACGGCCATCATTAACAAGTCCACAAATAACAAATGCTGGAGAGGGTATGGAGAAAAGGAACCCTCTTGCACCATTAGTGGGAATGTCAACTGGTACAACCACTATGGAAAACAGTATGGAGGTACCCTAGAAAACTATACATAGAACTACCATATGACCCAGCAATCCCACTCCTGGACATATATGTGGACAAAACTTTCCTTGAAAAAGACACATGCACCCACATGTTCTTTGCAGCATTATTCACAGTAGCCAAGACATGGAAACAACCTAAATGTCCATCGACAAACGATTGGATTAGGAAGATGTGGTATATATAAACAATGGAATAATACTCAGCTATAAAAAAGAACAAAATAATGCCATTTGCAGCAACATAGATGGAACTAAAGACTCTCATACTAAGTGAAATGAGAAAGAGAAAAACAAATACTGTATGATATCACTTATATCTGGAATCTAATATAGGGCACAAATGAACCTTTCCACAGAAAAGAAAATCATGGACATGGAGAACAGACTTGTGGTTGCCAAGAGGGAGTGGGAGGGACTGGGAATTTGGGGTAAATACATGCAAACTACAGATTTTGGAATGGATAAGCAATGGGATCCTGCTGTATATCACTGGGAACTATGCCTGATCACTTATGATGGAGCATGATAATGTGAGAAAAAAGAATGTATACATGTACGTGTGACTGGGTCACCTCGCTATGCAGTAGAAAATTGACAGAACAGTGTAAATCAGCTAAAATGGAAAAAATAAAAATCATTTTAAAAAAATAAAATGAAACAGAAATCAAATTCCTATTGTGGCTCAGTGGTTAACGAACCCAACTAGCATCCATGGCCTCACTCAGTGGGTTAAGGATTTGGCGTTGCTGTGAGCAGTGGTGTAGGTTGCAGACGCGGTTTGGATCTGGCGTTGCTGTGGCTGTGGCCAAGTCCGGCGGCTTCAGCTCCGATTGGACCCCTAGCCTGGGAACCTCCATATGCCACGGGTGCGGACCTAAAAAGACCAAAAAAAAAAAAAAAAGAAAGAAAGATATTAATATATTAACTAGATTTTGAGTAGATATGATTAGTAAAAACCAAAGACTTCCTTTATAAAAGCAACTACAAAAATCTTGCAAAACTGACCAAGAAACAAATAAAACCAGACCATACAATGTAAGTAATGGTAAAGTGGATGCAGGAGAGAGTTTTCAAGTTATAAGAAAACAGTATGCACAACTTTATGGCATTGAAAATTAGGTAAAATAAACCATTTTCTGGGAAACTATAAACTTGCATAATTGACTCAAAAAGCAACAAACATTATGAATAAATCAACAGCCATAGAAGAATTCAAAAAGTTTATCAAAGATCACCAAAAAAATTGCATTAAAGCTTACAACCTCTCAAATGTTCAGGAAATTGGTAATTATTGTGTTAAGATATTCCAGACTATAGAAATAGACAGCTTAGCAGATAATTTCATTCTGACTTTTGTAACATCTCTTGAAGATAATTCTAATTCAGTCTCACTTATGAATTTAGAGGCAGATATCCAAATAATTAGCAAACCAAAACCAGCATTGCAAAAGTTCATTACATTAACTGGTTAGATGAGATTTTTTTTTTAAATAATAAAAAGTCATTCCATTAGATGCCAAAAAGGCATTTGATAAACTTCAACAGTCATTCCAGATTGTAAAACCTCAGAAACCTAAGAATAGAAACATCTTTATCAATACAAAAACCAATATCAGAAACCAATGCAATATCATGACAGAGGTCAGGGCCCTATGAACACTAAAATCAAAACCATGACAGGGATGCCACTGCCTCTGTACTGTTCTCAACCTTTTGTCTGGTGCAATGAGAAAATAAAAAGAGATGAACAATAAATGTTAAAAAGGGAGAGCAGATGATACAACAGTCTCCAAGAAAATTTAATAAAGGGTACAGTGAGGCGGCCTGTTATAAACTGCATAAATCCAATCCATCACTTTCCTTTATATAAGCAATAACTTATTAGCAAATGTAATGAAAAAGTCTCATTCATGATAACAATAAAAATTACTCTCATTCTCAATCACAATAACCGTTATGAAATACCCAGGAATAAACAGGAGATAACAAGAAAAGTGTTAAGACTCGTACTAAGAAAATAAAACGCTGGTGAAAGACACGAGAAAAGACCTAAATCCTTTGTGGAAGACTCAATTTGGTAAAGATGTGAGTCTCCAGAGAACACATAAAAACAATGTAATTCCACTCAGAATTCTATTTTTTCCAAATTAGTGACAAAATAAATCACAGATTTTTCACAGATTTAAATGAGAATAATAGCTATAATTATTGTGGACTTACTATGTGCCAAGCATTGGGCTAGATCCTTTACATTTGTCAACTTTAATTAGTTTAATCCTTGAAATGACTCTATTTCTACCCCTGTTTTACAGATGGGGAAATCAAGGCACTGAGAGGAAAAGTGACTCGCCCAAGGTCACACAGAGAGAAATTAGTGAAGCAATAACTCAAACACAAACTTTCCTATCTCAATGCCCATGCTATTTTTAAATTTTATTTTTGACAAAAATTATATCTATTTAAGATATACAACATGGCGCTTCGATACAGGTATATACTGTGAATGATTACCACAATCAAACTAATTAACATATCCATCACCTCCCCAATTACCTTAGCGTGTGTGTGTGTGTGTGTGTGTGTGTGTGTGTGTGTCCATGAGCAAACCCATGCATGTGCCATGAGAAGACATGAGATCTACCATTAGTCACTATGTGCCTTGCCTATTTAAGTGTGTGACAAATTAAAACCGTAAACGTATCAGGAAAAAAATACGTAGAAGAGGGGTTTTGTATTTTGTTTCTAATCATGGGATAGAAGGCCTTTCTTCACTTGACATCAGGGCCAGGAAATAATAAGGAAAAACCTAGCATTTCTTCTTACATAAAAACCTAAAACTTTTGTATAGGAATTAAAAAGACACCAGAAACAAAGGTGAAGAAAGTGATAAACAGGAGGAAATATCTGCAATATTTATGACAAATAATTACTAGCCATACAATGCAGAAAGCTTCTACATACCGAATTTAAAATAACCCACAAAAATAATATCACAGCAAGTTCACAGAAGAACCTTCAAAATATTAAGAAATAAAAAGATACTCAATTTTATCAAAATCAAACCAATTCAATTTTATGGAACCCTCAAAAAAGATAAGATAGATTTATTTACACTTACATTAAAAAATGTTTATGAGGTGTAATTGAGTGAAAAAATACTACTGTGTAAACAATGACCAAAGAATGATCCCAATCACTAAATTGTAAATGTGTGCTTAGAAAGAGTTTGATAGCGGTGATTTAGAGAGTAGGATTATAAGGTAGGAGAAGGTAGACAGAGTTTCACTTACCGTTACATGTGATTTTACAGGTTTTTTTTTTTTGGAATGTAAATGTACTTTGATAATTCTTCTGTGTTATTTATTATAATAATATTGATTAAAAGTAGTGTGCATTGTAAAAACTACACACACAGAGCAGCTTATATATTACATATTATAAGCATTAAGCATTGTATATACTATATATACATGAAACAAGCAAGAAAATGTGCAAAACACAAGGTAAAAAAATGCTTATACTTGTACTGAGGGTAGGGGATCTTAGAAGAAACACTCTTAGCTGTGAACAGTTATCTCTGGGGTTTAAGGATGCAGAGGCCTTTAATTCTTGTTTAACATAGTCCATTTCGGGATCAGTGTGACACTAAGAGGTGGAAAACTGCCCCTGTTGGTCATGTGTAAAGCAGTGAGCACTGGGAATGAGAAAAACTAGGTTCTCATACCAACTCTGCCCCACCCCAGAACTTCCAGTTTTCTTATCTGTAAGATTGTTAACTCTATCCGATTTCTAAAATTCTCCTGGTTCTAACAAGCTATCATTTTATGATTCTATATAATTCGTTTTAATCATTCCAAAATAACAATCGACATTGGAAAATTGCCTAAAAATGATAAGACCTCATGAGGAAGCAATTAAAAACTTGAAGAGCTAGCTCACGATTGGATCCTCAAAAAACCTGATACGTGCCCATTCTTTTGCTTCACCAGACGATAGTCTAGATCCTGGTAGTGGGAAAGAGCCACAGCAAATAGACACCGGCATCTCCCACGATAGGAATGACCTCTGGTGGTTTCATGATAGTAAAATACCACAGGTCAAATGAGAAGGTTGGTTTTTGTTATTTTGTTTGTTTTGTACTTTTGTAAATACACACAAGATAGATATTGGATTCCTACTCTGACACGGTTCTGTTTTCAGCACCCCCCACACACACATGCCCTACCTCCACCCCTATTCTAACCCCCTGCCCCACAGGTTCCTTGTTAGCAGCATTCACTTTCCGAGAGATTGTAATGTTCCTGAAAGAACACCAAAATACAATTCTACTCACCATTAATCCTTGTCTTCTCCAGTCCTCCACAGTACAATCGCCTCTCTATTTCATTCATTGCTTCCCCCATCTACAACCTGCACATATTTGCAGTCAATCGGAGAAGTAATTACTTTTGTACTGGGAACACAACAAGCCAACTCTTATTTCCACTAGAATCCACACAAATATCAATTAAGCATAACATTCGGTTTAAGACTGAAGTGCTGCAGAACCTCCCACCAAAGAAAGGGGAAAAGATTCAGTCTTATTCTTTAACAGGATTTCAGGCTTCATATTATTTTTTTAAGGGGGAAAAAGTAAGAATCCCTTCAGCCTAAATTGTCCCATTTTTTAAAATTGTCCAATTTTTCATTTTGGAGCCATTTTCTTGGTACAAAGTTAGGAATTAACCTGCAAAAATATATCCAAGAAATACAGAAAACGATGTTTCATATTTTTCAGTAGCCCAACAGATGTTTTGTTTAAATCAGATTAAAATTACCACTTGAAGACTATCACTTTGATAATAATGGCAGAAACATATTCGTGGTAAATGAGGGTTGGTAAGAATTAAAGCGGCAAAAATCAGAAACTTTGTTCCTGTGATTGATTTTATCAGGGCCTGCAGGCTTGTTTGAAATGCATATGCCAACAGAAATCAAATATTGCAAAAAAAAAAAAAGGTGAGCGTCAAAAAAAAGTGAGCATCAGATTTCATTACATAAATAATCAAATAATTTCTCCTATATTATTATTGTTTTTCAAATACTTTGACAAAATCCACTATTCTGGCAAATGCAAGAGAATCCTCCTAAACTAATCCTGCATGAGGGCATTTTATCTTGGGAAATGGTCCTTTCTTTACTGTTCCAAGTTGTGTTATTCTCTTAATGACCCGCTTTTCATTTGAAGTTATAGATGTGTGTGTGTGCATACATGTACACAATACATCCACACAGAGACAAATGCCCACATACCTGATACAAACAAGAGGGCTGGTCCCTGACCAGCCTGTCTTCCTTCTCTTATTAATAATAAGTTCTAATCAAACACCAGTGCCTATAATCTTGAACTTTGAAAAACAAAATACATTCATCAATGTTTGAAAAGTAACCCCCCAAGAAATGCATTCCTAAATCCTTTAAAATAAACAAATTAAGAGTCCAAGAATGGAAATTCAAGGAGATTTAAATTTGAATTAGCTTAACTACTTTTGACAAGTTTACACATGAAAGACACCAAGACTGTATGTACTACTTGCTGCTTTAAGAAGTTTCATTCTGTCTGTCTATATAAAAAGTTTCAGCCAAAGTTAAATCAATCTCCTCTACTGATTTTCAACATTAGACAAATACCCAGCCTTTTTTTTTTTTTGAACCCTGCTTTCAGTCTGACTTTTTCCCCAATTGAAATTCAGGCCTTCAATGGTTGGTTTTTCTTGGTTCAAAATGTTGATAAAAAAGGGTTTTCTCCACTCCCTCAATTTGATGTGACAGGCTTCTGACATGAATAATGGAAGCATTTCTTTCACAGGCAAATCAACTTAATTTAGCAAGCCTTTATACTCTCAGTGGGCAAGCCACAATCCCCAAGATTCCATGAGAGCCTTTAAGTTAGACGAAATCTTTAGAATTTGCAGAAAATGTATAAAGTAAACAACACTTATTTTGTCACAATACTTGAATAACTTTTATGCAGGAGTTACAGATGAATATATTACTTCCTAATCAGATCTTGATTTACAAGCAATTTACAAGCTCAAGTGAAACTAGCACTCAGTAAGAAAAATAAGTCTTTACACAAATAAATTTTAAAGCCTGAAGATTGAAAACAAAACACAACAAAAAACTGAGAAAACCAAAAACAAATACCCTCTTCCCCCCGAATAAAAAGACAAATAAAAATCAAGGTACATATATATACACATTGTAGGGCCGAGTGGAGTTTATAACAGCATTAGAAAAGAACGATTTTGAACAATCCTTTTAAGCAGAATCTTGGAGAACTGAAAGGGCAGCACTTCCTAGCCGTCAGATTAAAAGGAACAGATCCTACAGTCATTTCCACTTCCAAATTCAGGACACAGTCATTCCCCCGAGAACATTTCAGAACATAAAGAAGACATGTTAATAATGCATTAGTGAAAGAGGGATGGGACTCAAACAAATAAAACGAAGACACATGCCTTCTGAGTTGGCCATTGAGGAATGATTTAAAAATGAAGGCAACCAGACTTGGAGTGCAACAGATTTTGCATTAAAACAATCTCAAACAGAATATGGCAGTTGGCATTTGCCCCCTGGCCTTTGGTACCATTTATATAAGGGGAAGATAGGAAGAAAGGAAAGAACAGAGGACTGGGAATCTGGAGGCCTATTCCCAGCTCACCCAGCAATTTTCCTGTGACCTTAGACAAGTCCTTTCCCCTCTCTGGGCCTCTTATTCCTCTTTGGTTCATTCAATGGGAATGTTGAACTAGGTTCTCTCTAAGGTTGATCTCTAAGGTTCCCTCCAGTTCTAAAATGCTCTATCTCCATAGCCTGGTGACAAATGTCTAGATGAGCAGTGATGAAAGTACAGAGGTACTGCACATAATTCATAAATCTTAGGGAATGCCTCCAACTCTGGGGCTGGGGCTTGACCAGGTATAGCAAATCCACCTCGAGTTTCCTCTGGCAGCTTTCCATCATTTACTGTTTCCAAATATATTGTTTGTTCAAAATGTGCTTGTAAAGGAACTGAGTTTCCTGGAGCAAAAACAGTTCTTTTTACTCTAAACTCTTTTTCTTATTATCAATATCTGAGTTTTTATAAAATGGTAAATCATAACTGAGAAGAAAATGTCACCAACAGGCACACAGTTTCCAGTCCTAAATGTATAAGAATTTTCAGCATACAAATAAAAATATAATTCTGTCCCAAAAAATATTCTTTCAATAAGGGCAGCTTCTATTTTACTGTTATTTAAATTTTTTGATAAGTAAAAAATAACTGGCTTCCTTAATGTCAGACTTTTCATGTTGTATTTCAATCTCAATTTACATGTAAAGACTGTGGGATTCATAAATTAGGAGCTAACTAACTATTCCAGTTAAAAAAAAATGATGCTCTAAATTTCAAATAGTAATACACCCTTAACTACAATGAACTATTTTCACATAAATATTCTTTCCGGGAATAAAAAAAAACTTAAAAAAAAATACACACTTTACACATCTTTAAGCCTCTCCCCCCTCCTCAATTAGCTAATCAGCCAATTAGGAGTTCCAACAATAACAAATGACAGGGAAGGGAGAAAGGAAAGAAAAAACGCGAACCTAGTCAAGGTAGAAGAAAATCCTTTATTTTAAAGGGTGTCCACCATTAACCTCTGAAGAATTCTACTCCACCTTGATGGATTTGTAATTCCCAGTCTCAACCCCTCCCACCTTCTTTCCCTATTATATTTGTTAGGTCAGTTAATTGGCTGATTAAGGATACCCTGGAATTTTTATTAACTGGCAATTAGAGTCAGACCTGAGGCATATAGGATCCTTTCTGATTGGAAGTGTCACTTGAGTTACAAAGATAAATAAATTTATATGAGTTTTAAAGTTTGCTTTGGTTAATTTAGCCTTCTTACGTGGGTATTTTAGCGTCAGCCATAGCTTTAATATCATCTCAGTTGCTTTCAAAGCAAACTGCATTCATTTGAGAGCAGTAATCCTTCAGTCTCCAAACAGGAAAAAAAAAAAAGCTACATCTGGGAATATTGTATCATCACAAGCACTGGAAGTGTTTCCATGTGCTACAATATAATAATAATTCTTATTTGATTCACAACACTCTTATTTCTCTATCTATCCCTGTCCATTCCAATAGAAAACCTAAGTTCTCCATTCAGAAAGCCCACAGCAGTATGATAGATGACATGCCCTAATCCCCTTGGCCTAGTTAAATCCTCTCAGAGTCTCTTTCCATAATTTCTCTAAGACAAGGTAGCACTCATGAAGATCCATTATACAAGGTATCCAGTTATGGGCAAGGCAAATGCTCCCTTACAATCCCAAACCAGTTTGTACTATTATAAGAAAATGGCACACATATACTAAAATTACAATCCAGGGAGGCAGAATTTGGCATATCAATAACATGGACAAGAGGCTGCAAAATGTACATGTGGTAAGGAGGGAAGTCCCAGAAAAATGCTAGAAGCAGTGTAAATTAATAGCTAGACCCAAGAGCTTCGGATCAGGTACAGCCCAAGTCAAAATTCTGGCTCTACCAGGTACTTTAAAAGTGTGATCTTGGGGTTAGTAACCAAGCATTGGTTCTTTCATCTGTAGAATGAGGATAATAACAGAAACCATTCATAGGTTTGACAGGAGGATTACGAGGTAACACAAGGAGTTTTTCTTGGTGCATGGCATGTAGTAAGCATTCAATTAACAACAGCTGGTCTCTCCTCAGCTGATTTACTGGCTGGTAGAGTAAACCAACAGGCTTAAGGGAATGTTTGCTCTGTAGATACAGTCAGAATGTGGGGAAACCCAAAGGACCAGAGAGCACACAACTGCAGTGTGTGAGGGGTGGAAAGCGTTTGACCATCACAGACCTGGGGCTGGGAAATGTAATATTTCCTGGGATGTGGGTGGAAGTCAGGTTGACAGAATAGGGAGGCCGTGGGACCTGTCCAACTGCTGAGGCCTGCCAGTGAGTCACAAAACCTGCTGCACCTTTGGAGGGAGACACGTGCAGAATCACACCAGGCAACGGAGTATCCATGCACAAAGAGTCTAAAGCATGGACCATGGAACCAGACTTTGGGGGTTGTAATCTCAGCTGTTACTAGCTGTTTGACCTTAGGCAATGTAATTAACCTCTCTGTGCCTCTATTTCCTCCTTTATAATATAGGGCACAGGAGTTGCTGCTGTGGTATCTCTGGAGTGCTGGGACAAAGATTCTATCCCCAGCCCAACACAGTGGTTAAGGATCCTGTGTTGGTGCAGGTCGCAACTGTGACTCTCATTTGATCCCTGAACCAGGAACTTCACATGCCACGGGGCAGACAAAAAAAAAGAAGAAGAAGAAGAAGAAAAAAGAGGGGACAGTATTAGTTCCCAATTTACAATTCATGTTACACAGTTAAATGAGTTACTATTTGTAAAACTCTTAGAATAACTGACCAGTTTTGTTTGATATAAGTTTTTGTTAAATTAAGGAAATAAAACCTACAATGTACTAGTAGTATTCGCTCTGCTCTCATGTCACTGGCATCCTGCCCTCTAAACGGAAAGTGTTTAGGAGACATGACGATGTACTTGATCCTTCTACCGGCTTTGCAAGATGCCAATGAGATGACCAGAGGCCAGAAAGGGAAGACAGTGATGGAGCCAGGAGTTGCCAGGACAGGTTTCCCCATATTCAAAAGGAGAGCATTTCTATGAAAGCTTCTGTAAGCCAGAAGGTGTAAAATGAAGAGGCAAGTACGTTAGGGCACATCTTGCTAAGAGAGATACAAAATAAAATGGAGACAAAGCACAGATGCTTGCAAACACACTGCACAGTAGTCGAGGCTTCATGCTGAGATGACTAGGAGAGATCCCAGGGAAGGAGCTTGGCGGGGCCACTCTCACTGCTCAAAGTGCACATGGCCTCTAAAAATTGCTTGCTGCAAAACAAACAACTAAACACTATTTTCGCTTTCCGCCTTTTTTCGTAAAAGCGAAAATCCTCTTCAGATTTCTTTTGGTTAGCAAAAACAGGTACTAATGTAAGTTGAAAAAGCAAAGTGGCATAAAGCAGGGGATACCTGCACTCATTTTTCTCATTTACTGGCCTAAGACCCCACTGACATACAGCACCCATCACCTTTATTAGTCCTTTAACCTGAGAGCAAAGGGACAGGGAACAGGTCTAGCACTGGACAAAACTGAAAAGGCAATGAAGTCTATCTTTGAACCTGAATTCTCTCAAAGCTCCTCATCTTAGAAGTTGCTTTCGCCTTTCCCTCCAATAGGCAGGTGTTAAACCCACTTCTTTAAAGCAAAATCCAAATGGAAACAGAGAATGTTAAGAGTTGGAAGGTCTATGTCCAAGTTTTATGCCTTCATATTATAGATGAGGTCACTGGTGCCCATATAGAAGAAGTGACTTTAGTTAAATAATCAAATTCATATTTTTTCCAATCTCTTCAGATTCAGCATCAAGTTGCACTTAGAGAAGAACAATGGCCCGCTCTCAGCCCGACATTCGCCGTTCGGATTCTTTATAGACTGGCATGCCTTCCAAGGGTTCAAGCCAAATGCCACTTCATGAGTTCTGATGTGCTGTTCGCATGAGGCATTCCAATGCAAATTGAGTGTCTTAGTCATAACATCTTGGTCTTGTTCTTCTCTGAGATTTGCATCACTAATATATGCAAGTGCCGCACAGTCCAAGGGCATCTGGGGGGTAAAACTACATAGGAAATGTTGCCCTTTCACGGTTCTGTTTTCTCAATGGAAATTTAGTTACTATGGCAAGTTTCTTTAAAGTCACAAGTGTGAACCTGAGGGACTGTTAATCACGTGACCCATGAATAAGTGATGTGGATTACGTGTAGTAGCATGGAAGCAAAGAAGAAGTAGACTTTAGAGATTTAAAAAAGAGATTATACGTGGTGACAATAGTTGATAACACCTCATTGTATAGCTGGGATCTGCTAAGAGAATAAATTCAAACGTTCTCAAACCTACATACAAAAAAGGCAAATATGTGAGTTGAGGGATGTGTTAATTAACTCAGTGGGAAGAGGGAACTCTTCCACAATGTATATGCATATCAAATCATCAGGTTGCATAGTTTAAATATTTCATAATTTTGTCACTTACATCTCAGTAAAGCTGTGGTGGGGGAGAAGCAACACACTGCTGAGTCTAATCATCCCCTCATTTTATATATGAGAAAGAAAGTCCAAAGAAGGTAAATCACAGAGCTAGTTAGGGCCAGAATCAAGGTTGAGGACCCAGTCTCCCGAATCCTGGTCTAGGTTCTTTCCCCTACACAATTCTGCACATAAGTTTCCGTTTATGTGGAATTCCTTCAGCAATAAATATATGACTTGAAGTGGAGGTGAATCATGTTATCACAAGGCACATTTTTGGGACTTAGCCTAACATAAATTGACAGGCCCCTTTGTGTTAAATATGTTGCTTTCTTTTTGTGCACAGAAAAATATTGTAATTTCAGTTAAAATCTTTCCGGGAATTCAGAGTTTGGGAGATGTGTGTTGCTAGGGAATGCTAATAATAGGTCAAAATAGCACTCAAACCCTCTATGTGTCAGAACAGAAGCTCCTTAGAAATATTTACTCAGCTCTCTACCTTTTATCATTTGAAGATGCTTGATTGTACTCAATTAAGGGAAGGGCACTTTTCAGATAACCACATTGCATTTAGAGAAATCCAATCAAGTTAACATTTTAATAGTACACTTCTTGCCCTAATTTTCTTGGTCATCTGCTGATCTTTATTTGCCAATGAAAAAAACCATGCATTAACATTGCAGTTTGGAAAAAAATGAATAACATTTCTTGCTACGTTATAGGTCAACAGTTAACACAGCAGAAGTTTCATTTCTCTCCCGTTAAAATTACTTATTTGCCTCATCTCGATGTATATCAAATGATAATAAGATACAGAATATATAAGGTTGTGACTCACACCAGTAGGTTTTGCTGTTTCTAGGGTTTTCTTGTTAATTGGTTGCATTGTATGTCAGATCTGACTTTTCCACGCCATTGTTAAAGCTGATGATTCTTCAGAACACTCTGGGAAAGGGAACCAGGAGTTTCATCAAAACAAGAAACTAGCTCATATCTATAAAAGATGGCGATTCAGACTCCTATCAATGTCATTTCATAGCCACACACTCCACCTGGTATGCAGGAGCCACTGCCAGCTTCTCTGGAAACCCCCAGTTAAAGAGCTGAGGCCTATTTTAAAAACAACAACAACAAAACAAGGAACTAGGAGCAAAATTTCCTAAGGACAGAGTGATGGTTTTCACTTTCATGGTTTGGAAAATAAAGTGCATTCCATCCTGTGAAACTCGTTGAGTGTGAAAAAGAGCGTTTTACCAGGAAAAAAGAAAAAAACTACCCAACTTGAAATTCTGCACTGATTTCAGAAGTTTCAGGTTAGAACACATTTTTGGAAAGAGAAAACTGACTAATATGAAGAAATTACTCTTGCCAGTGTCAAGTAATGACCTGCCCCATGGAGCTATGTATATTTTACTTCACCAAACAAATGTCCTCTTCAGCTGCTGGGTGTAAGATTATGTTTTGGTAAATGAAATTATACTCTAATCTCTCCATTGCAGCTCACTTTTTGAATCAATGGAATATTGTTTTACAATGTGAATATTCCCTTTATAAATTATCTATTGTTAGTAGTTGGAGCTTTGTTCACTAAATTGCTTTAACAGATAGCTAATCTGCATATCCTTATCTCTGGGCACTTGAAGGATAGGGCTTGGGGGAAGCAGAAAAGCAGGGTAGGAGCAGGGTAAGGACACCGGCCAGGAAGTCAAAAGACCTTGGTTGAATCCAGCTCCCCCATGTACCAGCCAAGTGACGGTGGCCAAGTCAGCATATCCTTCTGGGGCTCAATTTTCTTAGCTGTAATAATGTCACATAAACAAACTCCAAGAATCTAATGTAATCATCTATGAGAAAACACTTGGTAAACCACAAAAAGCTAGACAAAGTTGATAATTAATAATAACAATTAACAAAATGCCCTCTACTCTCCCTTCCAAAGCCAACAATGATTATAATCAGTAGCTCCATAACAGGAAAGTCTCATATCAAAGAACATAATCTTTTTAAATTGAACTATAGTTGGTTTACAATATTGTGTTAGTTTCAAGCGTATAAATGTCTTCAGCTACTGAGTGTAAGATTATTTTTTGGTAAATGCAATTATACTCTAATCTTTGGCAAAGTAATTCTGTTTATATATATATATATATATATATATATATATATATATGTACACACACACAAACACATATGTATATATGTATGTTTATATGTTTCAGATTATTTTACATTATAGATTATTATGAGATATTGAATATAGTACCCTGTACTCTACAGCAAATCCTTGTTGCTTATCTATTTTACGTATAGTAGTATGTATCTGTTAATCCCATACCTCTAATTTATCCCCCTCACCTCCCTTTCCCCTTTGGTAACCATAAGCATGTTTTGTATGTCTGTGAGTATGTCTCTGTTTTGTAAATAAGTTCATTTGTATTGTTTTCTTTTTTGATCCCATGTATAAGTGATATCATGTGGTATTTGTCTTTGACTTATTTCACTTAATATGATATTCTCTAGGTCCATCAAAAAACATAATTTTAATCAAATAACCTATGTTTGGAGCCCTGGCTTGAAAAGGAAAAGAATACCGTCAGGTGACATCAGAAAAGCTACGCTAGACTGGAGCTAACTTAGCCTGTCTCTGGCACTGGCACCAAGGGGTGGTTGTGGGGATGAAAAATAGCTTCGATCCAAGCTGACTCCACTTAGAAAATGTGTGCAGAAAATCCCCAGGTTATCTGATCAGTGAACTTCAGCTCTGTTAGGCGCTGTTTCAAGTATGATCCTGTAGAATATGCTGGGTAACTCATTAGATTAACTGACTTTAAAATACTGATCCTTCAAGGCCCCGTTTAGTTACCTCTTCCATAACCAGCCCCCGAAACTCTTCGATTAGAATAAACCTCTCCCTAGCCCGTGCCCCAAATACAAGTGGTATCCCTCTAGTAACAGCACTCATTCAAATTTAGTTGATCTCTGAATTTGTAGGCGTGTGTGCGCATGTGCACACACGTATGCATATACACGGGTACTGCCCCACTCACAAGAGTATCATCTAAGCTCCTGAGGTCAGGAACCATGTCTTGATCATCACTGAATAGCCTTCAAGGCACCTACACATTGCCTTACACATGACAGCTGCTCTGTAAGCACTGCTGACTTTTGTCAAAGGGAATGAGAATTACGCATTTACTGTTAAGGGAAGCATTTCCTTTTTTTTCTGTGCCCTACCTGCTTCAAGGTTTCAGGTGTTCCCCTACTTACTGAATCGTATAATTTGGGGTACAAGTCCATGGAGTAACAGCTGAGTGTAGGCATATTTTTAGAAAAATAGAAAAATCAGTATATAGCATAAGAATCATAATTGCTGTTCCTGAAAGAAAAGTGGTCACTGATCTCAGATCTGATAGCAGGGACTCCCACTCTGGATGGAGCTGAGCATAGCCGTATTGTTAAATCCCTCAAGGGAGATCAGTGCACTTGAGTTATCACAAGCCTCCACCCCAAATGTAGGTAGATATATTATAAACATAAAACACACACCAGAGTTCAAAGACTTTGTGCAAGATATTTAAAATAATGTAAAATGCCTCATTAGTCATTTTTACATTGATTGCATAGTGAAATGAAAACATTTTGGCTATAGTGGGTTAAATAAAATATATTATTAAAATTAATTCACTTTTTCCTTTATGTGACTTGCATTTTATTTCCATTGGAGAGCACTAAAATTGAACCCGCTCCCGAAAAGAATCTAGTCTTAAAACAACCTAATGGCTAATAACAAGCACTTCGCAATCTCCTCTTGAGGCCAAGAGGACCCCCAAAACTATAGGACAAAAGCACTCATACAAGGCTATATTTTCATCTCCAAAATATCCGAGTCTGTGTCCAAGTTGGGAGTAGGAGTTCCAAATAAAAGCCTTCCAAGCAGAGAAGAGAATTATAAAATTTTTCAAGAGCTACAAGTACATAAGAAAAAGCATTCTTGAAGTTCCTGAACAAAGAAACGTCAATATTTACCAACTTGTGCTGACACGATGCCACAACCAACCAAAAAGGTGAAATAAAATACAAATGCTTTGCATGAGGTAGCACAGTGCCTTGCATCCTAACAATGTTTGTTGAATTGAATTGAATTTGGAAGAGGTTGTCTAATTGGATTTGATCTCTTTTTAAACTGAAGTCAATGAACCAGGGTATGTCCATACACAACACTGAAGCTCTCCACTGAGTCTATTAACATGCATTCACGGTGGATGCTGTGCTCCCTGGGCCCTTTATATAACAACTACTGGATCCTTGCTAGAGCACTAGCTGCTTCAGAGCAGAACTGAGTAGAAACTTAGCCTCCATTGTAATAAACACCTTCTTATCCGCAAGCACAGGAGCCCTCCTGTGGCTTGGCTCCTGGGGACAGCATCATAATAGAGCCTCCAACTATCACACACACCTGTGGGCAGTTAAATTTTATCATCCACGAAGATTTGAGCCCCACATATAAGGCACAGATAGCACTTGAACTGAAGTATTAAAAAGAGACTTTTGGGAAGATCTTGTTAAGTCGATGGGGGGACCATTTCACAATGTACATGTACATCAAATCATCATGTTGTACACTTTAAACATCTTAAAGTTGTATTTGTCAATTATACGTCAATAAAAAAGAGAAATGAGGGAGTTCCCGCCATGGCTTAGCGGAAATGAATGTGACTAGTATCCATGAGGATGCAGGTTCTATCCCTGGCCTCGCTCGGCGGGTTAAGGATCTGGCATTGCCATGAGCTGTGGTGTACTCAGGTCGCAGACACAGTTCAGATCTGGCGTTGCTGCGGCTGTGGCGCAGGCCCAGTGGCTACAGCTCTGATTCCATTCAAACCTTAGCCTGGGAACCTCCATATGCCTCGGGTACAGCTGTTAAAAGACCGGAAAAAAAAAAAGAAAAGAAAAGAAAAAAGAGAGAGATGAGAAGAACCAATTTTCAAGCAAAGGGAATTTAAATACTGAAAGAAGAGTCCTGTTAAATTGCACATAATTCCACTTAAAACATGAAAAGCCAAAAGTGGTATCAACAGGTCTCTTCAGTTAATTCAGTGAAATATAGAAAGAAAAACATTCAACCCAGACATCTGGCATTGTGAACAGAGACCATGCAGCTGACTGATCAATCTATTTTCAGTAGGTTGTGTGCCCGTCCTCCAGGCACAAACTTCGTCTGCGACTCTTGCCTTAAAAGAGGCCAAACCCCCATTAGAAATAGTAAAGTGGAGATGGCCACAGCGGCCCGGCAACCCCGGTTCAAACTTCACCCATATTAGGACACTCTTTACACTGGGCTGTTTTGAATGAAACCCAAATCTATTTATGTATTTTCTTTCACCTCCTTGTGTACCATTGAGCAGTTTTTGAGGAGACAAGCCACTATTACAATGTTGTCAAGGCCCTTCTCGTTTTCTAGTTCAAATCCTTGTTCATGCTGTTTGCTAAGTACTTGTTCCCTGTGACAGCTTTCAGCCAAACAGAACACACTGAATGCTGCATTCCAAACCACTCTGTCCTGCTGGGCTCCGAGTGAAACAAGCTCTTCAAACTCCATCATGTGAACTTTTCACAAGGAACAATCTCCCTCAGACAATTCCATTCAGAGATACTATCCGTGAAACTGGGACTCGGGGAAGGGGTGACATCACAGGCTTCCCCCTCTGGCCAGGGTCATGACCACCAAAGTTGTATTTAAGAGGCTCCCACGTGGTTTGGCACATGATTTTCTTAATGATCTAACATTTCTCACAACTTTCCCATAAGCTTCCAATTTAAGATACTCGCACTTAAACACAAAATTGAGCACCGGTGTCAAGACGGCTTGGGATTTCAAGAAGTAAAGAACGAGAGAGAAACTTGCAGCCAGGGTCTCCATTAGGGACAGGAGAGTAAATGCAAGACACGCTATCTAATACATGCCATGTGTGGGAGATTAGGGCAGTGTATTAGGAATGGCAGAAACGCAAAGTATTATATCCAACAAAGAGGTTGGAAAACCAAAACAAAATAATGGAAGAAAGGAAGAAAGAAGAGAAAAAGTTAAAGGAAGTGGAGTTTCTTTAAATGTCCAAAGCTGAGCGTTCCCTTTGTGGCTCAGCAGGTTAAGAACCCGACTAGTATCCATAAGGATGCGGGTTCTAATCCCTAGTCTCACACACTGGGTTAAAGGATCCAGCATTGCCGCCAGCTGCAGTGTAGGTCATCTGGCGTTTCAGTGGCTGTGGTGTAGGCCGGCAGCTGCAGCTCCGTTTCAACCCCTGGCCTGGGAACCTCCACATGCTGCAGATGCAGTCCTGAAGAAAAAAAAAAAAAATAGTAATTTCACAACACTCACCTTGCCACAATATTTTTTTTTTTTGTCTTTTTAGAGCCCCATCCACAGCATATGGAAGTTCCCAGGCTACAGGTCAAATAGGAGCTACAGCTGCCTACACCACAGCCACAGCAACGCAGGATCTGAGCCAGCTGCAACTTAGACTGCAGCTCACGGCAACACGGGATCCCTTAACCCACCAAGCGAGGCCAGGTATCGAACCCAAATCCTCAAAGACACCAGTCAGGTTCTTAACCTGTTGAGCGACAACAGAACTTGTGGCCACAACATTTTAAACTCTCCTTCAACTCTCTTATTTAGAATCATTATCCCAGAAAACTACAATTCCTCCTGCATGAATGGTAGATATTGGGTGACTGTTCTCCAAATGTCCTTAGGATAATTTGAAGCTTCAGGATTTACTGTCTTTCCCGTTGTTCTTTTATTTAAATATATCGTGCAAAAGCTTTTGGTGAAATAGTTTCAAATTACGATTTTGTTGGGCATAAAAAATACTTCAGGAGTCCCTGCTATGGTGCAGTGGGCTAAGAATCCGAATGCAGTGGCTCGGATCTGGTGTTGCAATGGCTGTGGCATAGGCCGGCAGCTGCAGCTCTGATTCAACCCCTAGCCTAGGAACTTCCACGTGCTTTGGGTGCGGCCATAAAATAATAAATAAATAAATAAATAAATAAATAAATAAATATTCAAAGCCTAGGTTTGGAGATGAGAGTTTTGACAACTACAGGAGGATTATGCACTGAGATGGTTAGCTGCTGGTCAGCAGGCAGGCAGGAAAGCAAGCACCCTGGGCTATACTCCTCGGAATCTGGGGTTTTTCAGAAAGACCTGTCTGGCAGTCCCTGAGGAAGTTTCTGGACTCTATGAAAAGATCCTTAAGATGAAGAGGGCAGCCCAGGGATCCAGGACGGTGTCTATTCCTGTACTCACCAGAGTTG
Source organism: Catagonus wagneri (assembly GCA_004024745.2). Classification (NCBI taxonomy): domain Eukaryota; kingdom Metazoa; phylum Chordata; class Mammalia; order Artiodactyla; family Tayassuidae; genus Catagonus; species Catagonus wagneri. The sequence continues at coordinate 1,608,505 of PVHT020000017.1, read as the reverse complement.
GGACACGTGGACTCAGGCCTTCCAGGTCCCCCTTTAGCACAACAAGCCTATGAACTCATCTCCCTGCGTAACATCCTCCTGTCTCACTTATTATTTTTGAGAAAGAAAAGTGCCCAAATAAGGCGGCATTTGACTGTAAAATACCCCTTAGGCATTCAAATCCTTTTTTTTTTTTTTTACTTCTTGACCACCTAAGGAAGAAGGAACCAAAAGAGAGGCAATCCCTGCTCTCTGCGCACACGCTCCCATCTTAGAAGCGGCCAGGCCGTCACCACCTGGTCAGTCCTCTGGCTTGGAATTTTTCAACACAGCGGTTCTGATTTCAAGGGGCTCACAGAGCTCAGCTGGTCAGGCACTAGATAATCAAAATGAGCATATCATGGGAAGAAGGTTATCGCTATCACTGCCTACTGAATTAAATCACAGATCAGAAAGGGCCAGAGAGCTGTAAAGATCACCTAATAAAACTGACTCCTTTATTTCACAGGCCGAGCAAAATGAAGCACTGACTTATTCAAGGTCAGTTATTGGGAAAGTCAAGGCTTAAGTCAGGATCCTGGGTGTGCTTGCCACTGAAGCCTGACAAGAACAATCATATCTACAAATGAGAAAGAACACTGATAACTCTTCTTATGCTACACTTCTTTGGGGAAGCACATTTAATGCCTGATAGTCTAAAGCTGCTCCCCCAAAGTTCTGTTTTGCGCTTTTCTTCCCACAATATAATTTCATGACAAAAATAATGCTTTCATTAAAGAATACAAAAGTGGGTTGTAACGTTGAACCCGTCTTTTCAGCCTACACCCGCAGTAATGGAGATTCTTACACAACTCCAGGGAAGAGACCCTCTCGGGATGGAACTTGATGGCTTACAGTCACTAGTGAGGCAAAGACAAACACAGCGAGGAGTCTGAAGTGGAAACTTTGTGGAGGGGCGCTTAACCCCAACTTGGAAGGGCAAGGAAGGTATCAAAAATAAAAAAATTAAAAAGGTAAGGACGGAGGTGAGCTTTGAAGGCTGAGTGGGAGAGAAGTAAACAAACAGGAGTTTAGGGCAGGGCTTTAGAGACCAAGGAAGCAAGAAGGTAAAAGGGCCCAGAGGCCAGAGATGAGAAAAAGTTCAGGAAACTTCAAGCAGTCCCGTTTGGCTGGTGGCTAGAGGGCAGCAGCGGTGGCAAGGGGTGACATGTTTCCTGAATGCACAACTCCACCCCCCCCCC
>PVHT020000017.1:1574885-1606285 GCA_004024745.2 Catagonus wagneri | reverse complement strand
ATGAATTAAAAGGTCGTACACAACACAACTGAAGTGAGCAACGGACTGGATGGAACCTGTTATGGGGCAGGAGTCTCACCAACAAGTCACTGTGGCGCTGCCTGGTGAGGTCAGCTGTCCCACTTGTAAGCCGAATAGTTAACCCTGCCCCAGGTCCCTCTTGGCTCTAAATCTGGGGAGGACCCCATCATGCACATGCTTCTGGAAGAGGTCTGTAACCTCAGAGCACCCGCTGATTAACTACCCATCCTCCCCTGACCTTTACTCCATCATTTCACAAAAGGCAAGGTGATCTGAATGCAACGTTTCCTAACTCTCAGTTCGTAATTTTGATTTGGAAGCAGGGGTCTAGCGGATAAAATACTCAGCTGGAGGTCAGGAAATCAGTCATCTCTCAGCCTCCTATAAAAGATCAAAAATGAGGAAATTTCACTTAAGCGTGTTCTTCAGTCTTCTCACCTGTGCCCCTAGAAGAAAAGTGTATGAAATATGCAAAGTCATGATAAGGATAATATGTACAAATGGGGGATTCCCTTTAAGCCAGCACAGACAGTTCACCAACAACGATCAACCCCTAGAATCAATTACAAATGTCACAGTGGGGTCCCTCGGGTTTCTGACTTCACCGTGCATCACGATCGCTTCTGGGCCCCTCCCACCGAGACTGCCATTCACCTGGAGGGCGCTTCTGAAGCTGCCAGCCTCATAAGCAACTCAGGGGATCCTCGAGGGGGGCGGTCAGGGCCTGACCACACTCTGCAAAATGCTAAATCTAACAGGTAAAGGCACGCGAGGGAGAATCATCTAGAAATTAGAGCATGGGCTTCAGGTGCTTTTCCTAGGAGAAGGTAAACAGAGAAAGGGAGAACAGCTATTACTGGGTCTGGATAAGGGCTTACTCATCCACTCATTTAATAAAAATGTATTGTGCCCGTGGATCAGGCACTGTTAGGCCCTGGGGATTACAGAAGGAAACAAGACAAATGAGGTCCCCGGCCTCACACTGACATGCCCTCTTATAACCCTATACCTACCTGTTCAAACTGCCGCAGTTGCTCAGTCAGTCCTGTAGCCACGCCCCCCACCGCCCCCCACCAGTGCCCCTGTGACAGGCAGAAGAATAGTAAACAGCATGGATCTTTTCTTTCTTCAAGACTAGCCCTCTGGAGTTCTCGATGTGGCTCAGCGGGTAAAAAACCCGATTAGCATCCATGAGGATGCGGGTTCGATCCCTGGCCTCACTCAGTGGGTTAAGGATCCGGCGTTGCCACAAGTTGTGCGTAGGTCGCAGATGCAGTTCGGATCTGGTGTTGCTGTGGCTGTGGTGTAGGCCAGCAGCTTCAGCTCCGATTCGACCCCTAGGCTGGGAACTTCCATATGCGGCCGGTGCGGCCTTAAAAATACAAAAAAAAAAAAAATTCCAGCCCTCCAAGAGATTCTGCAGCTGGAACTGAAGGCTCTCTCTGCCTTGCAGCAGTGCAGAACACAAATGAAGGTGCTTGCTACCTGGTATGATTTGAGGTGTGGGAGGGTGAGTGAGCCAAGGTTAAACATCACCATCCGGGTTAACCAAATGGCAATGTCCCCAGTAAAGAGCATCCTACGGGGTTGCTGCGGCTGGCCCCTGCTCCAGCGACTTGTCCCTACCGTGCAACCAGGCACCCTGCCAGAGAAATCTTCCTAAAGCACAGATTGGGTGGTGTCCCCTCCTGCCCCAGGACAGAATCTAAAGTACTAGGCCAGGCATTTGAGACCCTCTGGACTTTGGCAGCTACCTTCCCCTGCCCTCTCCTCCACCCAGTACCCATGAGCCTCTGAACCTACTCGGCTGTTTTCCTCCTTAAACTTTGTTAGATATCTTTCCCCTGCTAGTATCCCCTGTGCCTTCCCCATCTACCTATTTTTCTGGGTCCAGTTCAAACACTTCTTCCTCCAGGAGCTGTGACCAGGAAGGCCTCTGTCCCCCTAATTCCTCTGCATAGCCCTTGGGTGCTTGGCATACAATTAGAAGTGCTTTCTTGACTAATTTATCTTCCAAGCCAGGTTGTGCTCTTTGAGGATAAAGATTGTTTTTGTGTGTTTTAAACGTCCTTTCTCAGTACCTAGCACAGTGCCTCCGTAAGTGCTTCCAGAGTATCTCGACAGCAAGTTTTTATTCTATTAAGGAATTCAATTTATTTTGTTATATTATTTTAACTCATTGGTCAGTTACCAATCTATTCCAAATTTATTCGTATTCCAAAGGCCACACTAATGAACAGAAAGAACTCTTTGATGTGAACCTAAAGGCAAGGCATCCTTTACTCATCTATCTATACTATTTCATGTGCTGGTTTTGGGAGAGCCTGCGGAACTTGGACATATTCACTTCCCCCCACCCCTTCCGTGACCTTACTTCCACTTCCGCCACCTGCATCCCACTCACTCTACCCCTTTCATCGCCTCTACACCACCTCACCCCTATTCAGAACCACTTTGGCCTTTTAGTGTCCCTGGGACTTTTACTTACAAATCATTTCCATCCTTACCTTCTGCTCATATTCTTTCAGGCCAGAAGAGGTAATCTTTCACTACTCTAGTTGCAAGGTGCATCCCTCAGGCGATGTTAGGAACTATAATGCTGCCCTAATATCCAGAGTGATGACCCTGAGTACTCGTGAGCTAAACATACTTACAATTAACATAAAATCTGGGGTATTTAGGCAAGTGTCAACTATATAATAGTAGTTTCCAGCTCAAATACAGAGATTCTACTGATTTCTAAATTGATCTATTTTCTTGCTTTTTCTAAAATAGAGTTGATTCTGATGTTTTACTGATTTTTATTTGTAGACAAGAGAGAACATTTACTGAGTACATTTATGTGCCAAGCACTGTGCTAGATACTTGAAGTATGGACCTCTTCTTATCCTGACAACAACCTTAGGGGGCGCATAGTTCCATTTCACAGATAAAAAAAAACTGAGGTCAATACACATTAAGAGATTTGCCCCAAATCATGCAGTGAAATCTATGTGGCTAGAATTCTACTGTTGAGCTCTTTAAAAGAAAGCTCATGCTCTTTTAATTATATCATGCTATACCCTTGACTAAAACTCAGCAGTTCGTTCTACTTCATCCTCCACTCCAGAGATCACCAAAAAAGATACAACTTCAGGAAAGGGAGCTTTATACTCCCAAGAAAAAGGAGCACTGCTGGGCCACCAGGAATTCCATCTTTGATCTCAGAATCTCAATTGTTGGCTTAACTCCCCTAAAAAGAGCACTAAATTGACTCGATATCAAGTATTACGTGCCCAACCATCATGGCACCTCTTTACCCCACCAATCACCAGAATAACTATTTAAAAAAAAAAAATCCCTCACAGCCTAATATGTACACAATGTACAGTTTCTTCTTAGAAATTAGGTGCATGGCACAGTGGAGCAAAAATGAAAGACTTCAGATTTCACAAGGATGTCATGTTTTACATTTTGATAAGATGTAACTGAACTAGCAAAAGCGGTTAAAGCGAAGAGCCAAACAATAAAGGATAAGACTATCCTATAACCAAGCAAACGAACACCTGTTAGTCCTTCCCCTTTAAGTCTTTAAATAAAGTCACATTTATTCATTCAACAAACATTTATTGAGCACCAGCGACTGTGCTAGATGCTAAGGAATATAACTGTGAACAAGATAAACCAGGTTCCCGCTTGACCGGATACTTCTGCGTTAAATGAATGGTCTTGCTAACTACTACAGGATACTTGTTCTCTGCTAGTTATTATGGGAAAGTCAGAGTCACACGAGGCCTCTTCTGGGATACTTTTAAAGTTTCTTTGTGGCAAACTGATAGAAATCTTTGTTTAACTTAGAGAAAGAAGAGATGGTCAAGTGCCCTTTCGACAAGCGTGTTGACGGCCGACTTGGCTCGCGAGCAATATGGCGCGGGCGACCCATGAGCCGTTAGGCCATTCGGTTGCGCTTGTGGCTTGGCGAGTCTATGTCGCCATCGCCATATTGGGCTGAGGTGCGCTTGCGGGTCCCCCCACTGTCCAGGCGGAGGGCCAGTTCTTCTGGGCCGATGGGGTTCGAGTCGTCTTCGAGGAAGCTACTTCTTCGACGGCCACCGCTGGCCATACCGCTGGCCTGAGGCGGGGAGCCGGGCGCGCCGGACCTCACGCTGATGCTCGCCATGGCACCACTGAGGCCGTGCAGGGCGATGGCCTCGTGGAACGGCTGCAGGTCGACGTCCACCGATGAGCTGGGCCCGGTGGCCGCGGCCTGGCCGGGGGCCCCGGCGGGGGGCTTCGGCGGCGTCCTCGGGGTGCGTGGCGGCGGGGTGGCGGGGGGCACCTTGCCACACAGAAAGCTAATCAGATCTTCACGGAGAATGGTGCTCCGGCCCTTCTTCACCCATTCCAGCACATCTCTGATGCGACGCTGGTGGCCGACCTGGATGCCCAGGTCGAAGCTTCGTTGGTGGGCATCCCCGCTCTCTTTGTAGAGGCTGGTCACAGCCATGGCCGCATTCTGGAAGGGGTCCCACATGGAGAGTCCGGGCTGTTGGCACCCCGTATCCTTGTAGAGCTGGGCCACAGCGGTGGCTGAGATCTGGAAGAGGTGCCACAGCTTCTGCTGCTCGCTCTTGAGACCCGCCGCCTCAGGGGCCGCCTCCTCCTGCAGATCAGGGGGCAGCTCCTCTTCCTGCTCGGCCTCGGCCAGGCACTGGCGCTCCCACTTAGAGAACCAGTGCTCTGTGACCTCGGCCTCGCCCTCCTTCGGCTGCTCCTCCATCCTCCTTCTTCTGGCCGCTCCTCTCCTCTACCGCTGCCTCCTCCTCCGCCTACTCTTGCTCCTCCACCTCCACCTCACCTCCAGTCCCGAGCTCCCCTCAGCCTCCTGCGGCCGCCGCCGCCGCTACTGCCGCCGCCACTGCCGCCGCCGCCGCAGACCGCCGCCACCGCCACCGCCACCGCCTCCTCCGCGTGCGCCGGCGGGCGGGAGCGCGGGCGGCGGGGCCCTCAGGCCAACTGTTCCGGCGCGCGCCGCCCGCGGCCCTGGTGCACGCCCCGCCCCGCCCCGCCCGGCCCGGCCCGGCCCGGCCCGGCCCGACCCGGCTCGGCCCCCGGCGACAGTGCGGAGAGAACTCCGCAGCCGCCGGCGCCGCCTCGCTGCCCCCTTCCGGCCCCGCGGTCCGCTCCTACGGCCCCCCCATGGCGCCGCGGCCTCCCCGCAGCCGCCGCCGCCGCCTCGGTCGTCGCCGCCGCCGCCGCCGCCCCGCAGCTCGGCCCCAACCCCCGCGCGGCCGCCGCTGCCGCACCGGGAACTCGAAGGGGGGCCGGCTGGAGCGCTGCCTCAACGCGGCGCTTGCCTACCGCTTGGCCCCCTTTTCACACATTTTTGAGACTTGTCGGCTTCATCCAATGAGCTGATCAAATTTTACATCCTATGTTGCCAGAGAGGATTATGGGGCAACTGCATGGTGTCGATCACATCCAGGGCGCCGATCCGGGAAGGCTGGGGGGTAGAGTGGAAAGAGCACGGCCCTCGTGAATAGGCAGGCAATCGGAATCCCCGCGATGCCCGCCACACAGTAGGTGCCCAAGGGGTGTTTTCTGTGGATCGAAGCAGTAATTTTGTAGAGGAAAAAAAAAAAAATCACGTCAGGCATTCTCCCCCTCCCCCCTCCCCGCCCCGCTTCTCGGGCCTCAGTTTCCCCAACTGCCCAACAAGGCTGTCGGGCGAGGTCTCTGGAAAGCTCTCCTGATCGTGATTTAGAACTTTACTGCTGTCCCTGGAAAGCACCTCTTCCGGGCTGGTCGCATACTTATCAAATTCTAAGAGTTACGGTTAGAAATGACGTTGATATTTTTTCCCTCGGTATTCTTTCAAGGTTTTTTGTCATAAAAAAAATGGGTTGGGGGGTTTCTGTACGGTCTACTTTCAACTACTGAAAATTCCAGGATGAAGAAGTAAGAGGAAAATAAATAGGAAATGAAATCCCAAACGCGGGATTTTCTGCTCTAGTGTAAAACTTAGTACCTTTTTAGGAAAGAAAAAAAAGTTTATCTAATTTACAACACTCTAAAAATTCTAGCTAGTTCAAGCACCATAATAATACCAAAATTAAGCTAAAACGGTTTATGATACTGAAGTCCTTCCTTGGGTTCAGTAACAACCCCTTGTAATGCAGCCCTTTTTCAGTGCGAGACAATTCCAGATCAGACTGTGTGAAGAGAAGAAAAATGATCACTGAGCTAAGAATAACATGAAAATGGGAGGAGCTAATGTAAAATTTCTTTAGGAGAAGAACTAGGGTTTGGCAATTTTTGTTGTAGAATATTTGCTAAGTCTTCCAAAGATAAAGCTAAATCTTCTAGCAAAACATGCCTAATAATACCCAAATATGGAACTTAGTATATAAAATAAAATGATCTAATCATTAAGCTTTATCATCTTCCTTAAAAGAAATACATGTTTCTAAGTTAAATGTAAAAGAGAAGAAGAAGAAGAAGAAGCGGGGATTGTGTCCTTTCTCTGCAAACTGGGCTTTTTCACGATTCATTAAACCCTTTTTCCATACGTGTAATTGGACTCTTCTCATTTACATAAACGAAGGATGAGGCAAAAGACCTAAGATCAGCCCAAAAAGAGGAATACATTTCTCATTCTCCTATGTTAAAAGAAAATATATTGTTGAAGAAAACTCCAAGAAGGCATCGCCTCCTCCCCCGACACACACCCACATATACCAGCCCTGAAACAGTTCATGGCCAAGGAGATAGCAGGTTTGCCAGGGCTTTAAGATTGCCCTGTACATGGTGCCTCACAGTTATTATCAGAGGCACGTTTTTAACTTGGACTGAAACGACCGGCAGTAGGACACCATATCCTATTTTCTCCCCTCATTTTTGATTGGGTTAAAAACCAAGAAGAAAGACTGCACTGTCTTTGAAAGAGCACAACCCTCTGCTTGAGCTTGAGTTGTCTGGCTGGTATCCTCCATTCAGTTGGTTTCAGCACCTGATTAATTAGTTAATTAGTACTTAGAGCTGACTAGCCCCGGTCGGCAATTTTCATGCCCTGCATGGTGAAATGTTGAATCCAGCATTGAAATTTCTGTGTCGCACACCCTAATTATTATCACCCTACTACTTTTAAAACCATCACACCAAATTATTATAATAGACAGAGGTAGACAACTGTGTGGGAATATGTTCTTTCTGAGAAATAATGGTAGACTTAATATTTTTCACTGTTGCCCTTAACACATTTAAATAAAACAACTGAACAGGAAAAAATTCTAATTCAATCAGCCTCCAACTCCTTCCATAGAGAAAATAATTCTAGGAGAGAGAAGTCAGAAAAATCACACCAAAAATTTTCAATGTTTTATCCGTTTCTCAGATTGCAAGGAGCGTGTTTACAAGATACCCTGTCTGAGATTAGTTTTGTTCCTATATAAGTCTAAAATGTCAGGAATTTTAAAAAGAATAGAAAATAGAAACTAAATCAACCCCCACCCACCCAAATAAAAACCAGGATCATTTTAACTAGCTGTAAGGAAATGATGCTATCTATCTCTGTGTGTTTGGGGGTGGGCATATTTTTGATGTTTAAAATACTGACATGGTTTAGGAATGAGTTTTCTATGGGGAAAAAAATATTCCTTGGCTGCTGCCCCATTTTTTCCATAAATTTGATATCGTGGCTAAGGCTAAATATCAACTAGAGAAGATTAGTTTTAGGAAAGAAGTTAGGACACAAACCTAGGAGTCTAATGTTTGGCATTTCTCAATGTGCCATTCCCAAAAGGGGACGCAGTATGTCAATGATTTTCAATATTACTGGTAGCTATTTTCACCTGAAACAATCCTTATAGATCAGTAGTGGGTTGCCTGTAATTGTAAGAGCTAAATGGTACACAAAACTGGATACACAACCACACAGATCAGTAAATGGGTCGGACTGAAAGCAAAAGTAAACACCAACCTTAGGAAATGAAAGAAGTTAAAAGATAAGTGTTAAGGACCTTATTCTTTTTGGAGAATAAAACAAGATTTAGTAGCTTTCCACTTAATTTAAATGAAAAGAATCACTACCTTACATATTGCAGTGATAATGTAATGGGGAAAGAAAACAAAAAAGTCTTTGTACAAATGACACCTCCTATAGTTGTTGTGAAGAAACTTTTCCCCTTGGTATCTGCTAACAAATTCTAATTAATGCTGCACATTCCTTTACTGAAATCATTTAATGCGTAACAAGGGGGGTAAAAAGAAATGCTGAATGCTCGTGATTGCCCTGTTAGAATTATGGGAGTGAAAGCCTGGGGCCCCAAACTTACTGTCTATTAAAGCCAAGCTTTGAAAAAGAAATGCAACCTACAAAAGCTGTCAATCTCCCTTGCCCCTAAAGCCTGGGTTCACATGGATTCAAGTGACAGCCCTCCTCCCCCATGCACAATACATCAATCTGTCTCTCCCACAAGCACCCACAGCCCATTGTGCTGGCCGCAGGTGCCTATTATGGCACCCATGGCTGCCTCCCACAGCTCCGCCCCTGAGAAACAGGAACTGCAGACAATGAAGCCCTGTGGGAAGACAGAGGTGGGTGTTGGGAGGGATAACAGACAGATGGTAGAGGGTATAGGGTAGTAAGGTAGTTTCAAAACAAATGTCAAACATTCAAAATTATTGCTTTCGCGTGTCTCCCCTTTTGAATTGCCTTTGCTTCAATCACCATCTGCCATAATTATAAACACTTACCTGTCATAATGAATATTTGCTCCCCTTTTGGGGTAGCTGTGGAGAGGATGACCTTCAATGCTCTACTCCTCCTATTTAGCCCTCTAGGTTTCTCAAGGTCACAGACTGAGGAGTTTTAGTTAAGTGACACCACTAGACCACAGAGGGGAAAGAAAGACTATTTCTAATTTTTTTTTTTTTTTTTGGCAAGGTTTGTCATTTCTCTTCGAGTGAGTTTTGGGCTCCTTCAGGGGCAAAGGTTATAAAAACTGGTTACTTTGGGTAATATATTTGTGAAATCAAAGTACTATAAGACTTCTCACAAATGTCATATCAGGCAGGTAGAAATTCTTAGGCCATGTCTTTTCTGGTAAGGAGTTACATAAAAGGAGGTGAGGTGGATTTAATAATAAAACTACTGAAAGTTTTGGAGTCAGCCTCTTTTCCTATTTCCAAGCATGTTAACAAAAATAAGTAAAATTGTAAAAAAAAAGTTACTGAACACTATTTACATCAGGTGCCACTATCAGAAAAAGCACATTTTAAAGATTTCATTTCATAAAACGTCACTTGTCTATGGTGTTTTTAACCTTCTGAGTTATGGATTAATTAAGAATCAATAAATGGAAGAATTAAAATATATTGCCAAAACACATATATTCGTTCAAGTAATTCGATTTAGTTGCTTTTGCCCTTAATTTATCATATTAATAGACCACTTTATTTGTGCTTTCAAGATAATTTGTCATATGTTAAAACCAAGCGAACAATAATTTCATCACTACTACTACTACCTGTCTCAAACAAAAAGCACCCAATGAAAATCTGGCACAATTATAAGTCATGGTCAAGAGGACTGGTGACTTGTTGGGATGTGGGTACCGCCAAAATAACACCAACGGCTAAAACCAGCCAGTTTTTCTGAAGCAAAAAAGAGGGTCTTGGTTTGCTGTCAAAAACTACAAACTAGGCTTTAACTAGGGACTGTCAGGGATCCAAGTGAGCTCCTGGCCAAGGAGAGCTTAATTAGCAGAGTTGGTTTGGGTTTTTGAATTACACAAGAAAAACAACCAATACAGTATGAAAGCATACAGTGGTCTAATGTAGCACAAAATTCACTATTCCATTATGTGTGTGTGTGTGTGTGTAGTGATTTTGCACATGTCATTAACAACTTAAACTTAGATTTTAAACATTATTTTTGTGGCCATTACTAGGACAAGTTTCTTTTGTTTTCTCCTATGCATCCTTTTTGAGATTTTAATGTATTTATCACCAAATGCAGATACGCATGCCTCCTGTTTTCTATAAATAATAGCATACTACATCTGCTTTTTTTTTTTTTTTACCTGAGATATCTTGGAGATCAATTCATATCAGGACATTAAGAGCTATTAGGGCATACTTCTTAAATGTGAATAGTTTTGAGTCGTATTTGGTGTTTGTAAAACTTAAGACTCTAGTTCAACAATGGAAAAGTATGCCATTCCAATATTTAGCCACCAAAGTAAACAAGCCATTTGGAGGCTATTCTAATTTTTCCTAACAATGACTGAATTAGGCTTTCCATTTCAAATGCTCAGAACTTAATACAGCTAACTCCAATTATCCACCTAAATGGGAGCCAGAGAAAATGTGGGAGACAGTCACAGATAACCCATAGATACAGCTGCTGTTTGAGATGTTTACATGGAAAAACATTTAAGATATTTATTGGTAGGGTTTGTGAATTGTTTCTATAGCATCCAAAATATTCAGAGTTCAAAAGAAATTGCTCAGGTTTCCCAATTGACCCATTATTCATACTTCTGGTATCTCACAAAAATGACTTTGCTTAATTGACTTAAGAGGTTAAAAGATGCTAGGTTTTAGCTATAAAATGCTCCATTACCAAGTTCTTTCACTTCTAGATGTTTTGTATGAGGCTCTTGAGTCTACCCATTTAAAAATTAAGTTTGTCGGTTAAATCCAAGGTTTTACTGTCAGACAAATCTCAGTTCTAATCTTGTCTATGAAGCTTGAAAGTGGTATGATTTTAACTTTTCTGATGCTGAGTTTTCTCTAAAATAAGCATAACGGTAGTACCTTCCTATAGATTTGTTGTAAAGATTAAATGAGCCCTGCGTTCACTCGTAAAACAATGCCTGGAACATAGTAAGTCCTTAAAGAACAGTACTTATTACTATTAATGATAATATCAGTTATTGGGCTCTAAGGATTAAAAGGCTTCTCAAATCTAACTGATGAGCAAAATCACCTAGGGGAATTCTTTAAAAAAATACACATACCCCAGCCATACCTCCCCCAAAGAAACCCCAATTGAACAGGTCTGTGGCAGTGCCTGGAAATCTATATTTTAGAGTATTCCAAAGCTCTGCTATAAAAGAAATCCCGGAGTTCTCTTGTGATGCAGTAGGTTAAGGATCTGGCCCTGTCACTGCAGCGGCTCAGGTCGCTGCAATGGCACGGGTTCAATCCCTGGCCTGGGAACGTTCAATCCCTGCCCTGGGAGCAGGAAGAAGAAGAAGAAGGAGAAGGAGAAGGAGAAGGAGGAGAAGAAGGAGGAGAAGGAAAAGGAGAAGAAGGAGAGGAGGAGGAAGAGGAGGAGGAGGAAGAGGAGGAAGAAGAAGAAGAAGAAGAGGAGGAGGAGGAGGAGGAGGAGGAGGAGGAGGAGGAGGAGGAAGAAGAAGAAGAAGAAAAGAATTCCCGAGATGAGACCTCCTAAATTGACCAAGAAAGCAGTAGGTTATAATTAGAACAGGAAGCCAAAGGGCTCAGTGAAGAATATCCTTAAGAAGGGCACAAATTCCGTAATCAACCCAGGAGTCCCTATCCTGGCTCCACAGTTAACGAACCCGACTAGTATCCATGAGGACAAGGTTCGAGCCCTGGCCTCACTCGGTGGGTTAAGGATCCGGCGTTGTGAGCTGCGGTATAGGTTGCATACGCGGCTCAGATCCCGAGTTGCTGTGGCTGTGGTGTAGGCCAGCAGCTACAGCTCCGATTCAACCCCTAGCTTGGGAACCTCCAAATGCCGAGGGTGTGGGACAAAAAAAAAAAAAAGACATAATCAATCCATATAACTAAGAAACCAGAAGCTATTTATACGTGCTTTTGGTTGACAATTAAAATGAAATACAATAAGGAAGTCTGAGAAAAACAAAAAGCTGTGTGATGATTCTAGTTCTAACAGGAAGCATACTAAAGTGTGGCACTACTGTGAGCCACCGAAGGAGTGTAAGAAAAGATAATCCAGGAGTTCCCTGGTGGCCTAGTGATTAAGGACTCAGCATTGTCACTGCTGTGGCTTGGATTACTGCTGCAGTGTAGGTTTGATTCCTGGCCTGGGAACTTCCACATGCCATGGGTATAGCCCTAAAAAGCAAAAAAAAAAAAAAAAAAAGATTCACACACAGAGAGATCCACTGTATCCTTTACTCAGTTTCCCCCAACAGCAACATCTTGCAAAGGTATAAAACCACATCACAGGCAGAATATTGGCTTTGCTAGACTGGAGATGTAGAACAGTTACATCATTGCAAGTATCCTTCACGTTTCCTTCTCATAGCAATACCCTCTCCCCTTCCACCCCTCCCCTCCCTAATGCCTGGTAATGGGCAAAATTCTCTTCATCATTTTATTTCAACAATATATATAAACAATATAAGTACAATCAGACATTGTGTAACCTTTTGGGATTGGCTATTTCCACTCAGCAGAATTCCCTGCAAATTCACCCAGGGTGTTCCCTATTGGTACAACAATTGATACAACAATTCACCTGTTGTTGCATCAGTAGTTCCTTTTTGCTGCTGAGCACTATTCCATTCTATAGATTAACCACATTTGTTTAACCAGTCACGTGTTGAAGGATAACTGGGTTGTTTCCAGTTTCTGAATAAAGCTATTACTAATAAAGCCACTCTGAACACTTGTGTACAGGTTTTTGTGTGAACTTAAATCTTCATTTTTCTGGGATAAGTGCCCAGCAGTAAAATTGCTGGGCTGTAGAGTGCTTGCATGTTAGTTTTCTAAAAAGAAACTGCCAAACTCTTTCCAGAGTGGCTGTACCATTTTATATTGCCACCAGCAATGTATAAATGATCCAGGTTTATCACATCTTCAGCATCTGTTATCCTAATTTTAGCTCTTCGGAGAGATGCATAGTGATAACTCAGGATGGTTTTAATTTGTATGTCCCTAATAACTACTAATATTGAACATATTTTTATATACCATGTATATATCCTCCTTGGTGAAATGTCTCTTCATGCTTTTGCGTGTTATTTTTTTTAGGGCCGCACCTGCAGCATGTGGCGGTTCTCAGGCTAGGGGTCTAATCGGAGCTTTAGTCGCCGGCCTAGGCCACAGCAACATGGGATCCCAGCGGTGTCTATGACCTACACCACAGCTCACGGCAACGCCGGATCCTTAACCCACTGAACAAGGCCAGGGATCGAACCTGCAACCTCATCGTTCCTAGTTGGATTCGTTTCTGCTGCGCCACGACGGGAACTCCCTGCATTTTGTTTTTTTAAATCAAGTTATAGATGAAGCACACTGAGGATTTAGAGTGGTAAAACGGATTTCATTTTACTTTCGATTTTGCTATTTTATTTTTTAGTTTAGCAGTTAAAAAGCACTCACTTTATACCAAATTCACAAAGACCTATCCTGAGCAAGGAGTTCTGCCAGCAGTCGGGCCTTCAGACTTGAACTACAACACTGGCTTTTCCCTGGATCTCCACGCTGTGGGCCCACCCAGCCTCCATAATTATGTGAGCCAATTCCTTAACATAAATCTCTCCCTTTATATAAACACATTCTATTAGTTTGTTTCTCTGGAGAACCCTGATTAACACACACACATGCACCCACGTACGACACGCTCATTCAAAACCACAAACTCATCTTCATCTTTAATCCATTTTTTTGCAAAATATTGTAAACAACTGACTATCCAATCAGAGGGCACTGCTTCAACAAGTTATAAGTACATTCGGTGGTCATATGATAGAGAATCATGCAGACATCACATAGGTTGTGGTAATATAGAAATATATATATAAACATATGTATATATTAAATGCTTATATGTACCTCTGAATTTATTCTACTGAAATAAAAGCTGGTGTAAAGCTTTTTGTACAAAGGTGGTCGCTATGATATTATTTGTAATAATGAATACAAAACTATAATAATAAAAATGTCCATAAATGGGAGACTGGTATTCCCATACAGAGGGATATCATGCTGTCGTGAAAAAGAATGAAGTAGATCTATGTGAAGTTTGGAACAATTTCCAAAAAATATTAATGTGTGAAAAAAAGAAGTGAGGAACAAGATAGCATGAAACATATACTACTAGTTGTATGTATTTGTGTGGATGTGTGTGTGCACACGCACATGCGTGCATGTGCACACATATAATCTGAAAGAAAACATCTAGAATAAATATCTGGGAAACATGGTCCGGCCAAGCTGACACAAAAAATTAACCTTCATAGTCTTTGTGTATGTGCAGACAAGCATATTTAAAGTCAGTGATGACTT
Source organism: Catagonus wagneri (assembly GCA_004024745.2). Taxonomy (NCBI): domain Eukaryota; kingdom Metazoa; phylum Chordata; class Mammalia; order Artiodactyla; family Tayassuidae; genus Catagonus; species Catagonus wagneri. The sequence continues at coordinate 1,591,999 of PVHT020000017.1, read as the reverse complement.
CAGAATTTAGAAATTAGACCAATATACACTGAATACCATCCACATTATTTGAAAATGTACCAAATTTACCATCACTTTTGAAAACTAAAGTCTAATACTTTTTCTAAATCTGTCTTCCCTTATAAAAATTAAAGCGCTGATAAAATATCTTTCATCTGTTCCCTCAGAAGAAACTTAAATCCCAAATTATGTATAAAGCTTTTATCCTGTTCTGCTCCAACCAGCTACAGGGACCTCATTCAAGTGCATGCTTGGAGTCTGGGACCTCATTCCTTGGAACTGATATGGATTCTTCAACATCTTCCAAATTCTATTATTTTAACCTCAGATTTTTCCATCTTTCCAAAGAACTAGCAAACCACAGAGAATGTGGTATCACGAGTTCTACACCCACAAAACTTTACCAAATGCCATGGTCAAATATAATTGCTGATATTCCTTACAAATAGGCACCGTTTCTCTACCACAGTAGGTTTTCCACTTACAATTGAAGTCCAAGGGTTTGTTACCAAATGGAGATGACAGAACCTTACTTCAGTAAGGTACAAGTATAGAGAGAAAATAGAAGAAAAACAAAAAGAAAGAAAAAAAGACAGTTTTTTAAGCAAATTGTGCTGTACAACTCAATATTCATAGAAGAAAATTGGGGGGCTTTGCAGTAGGCAAAGATTTCTTAGTACGCAAAAAGCATAAACCGTAAAAGAAAAAAAATTGATAATTTAGATTTCATCAAAATTTAAAACTTTGGCTATTAAAAAGTTACCTTTAAGAATATAAACGAGCAAGCCACAGGGAGAAAAATCATTTGCAACACATGAGACGTGTCCAGAATATATAAATATCTCCTATCAATTAAAAATTGGCAAAATGTTTGAATGGACACTTGACTAAAGAGAGTATAGGAATGGCCAATAACCACATGAAAAAATACTCAAGATCATTAGTCATAAAGCAAATGTGAACTAGAACCACGGTGATATATCACTATATACCTACCCAAACAGCTAATGTTAAAAAGACTGATAATACCACATGATGACAAAAATGTAGAGCATAGGATCTCTCATAGAAATTACTGTTAGGAATTCAAAGTGGTCCTTTGAGTTCTCTGGAAAACAGTATGGCAGGACATTATAAATACTCAATGCTGAAAAGCTGAAAGCATTTCCTTTAAGATCAGGAACAAGACAAGGATGTCCACTCTTGCTAGTTTAGTCAACATAATTTTGGAAGTCCTAGCCACAGCAACTAGAGAAGAAGAAGAAACAAAAGGAATCTAAGTTGGAAAGGAAGAAGTAATACTGTCTGTAGATTACATGTCACTGTACATAGAAAATCCTAAAGATACTACCGGAAAACTACTAGAGCTCATCAACGAATTTGGTAAAATTGCTAGCTACAAAATTATATACAGAAATCTGTTGCATTTCTATACACTAACAACACTATCAGAAAGAGAAATTAAGGAAACAATCCCATTTACCATCACACCAAAAAGTATAAAACACCCCAGAATAGACCTACCTAAGGAGACACAAAGACCTATACTCTGAAAACTATAAAACATTAATGAAAGAAATTGAGGGCAACACAAACAGATGGAAAGATATACAGTGTTCTTGGATAGAAAGAATCAATATTGTTTAAATGACCATACTACCCAAGGCAATCTACAGATTCAATGCAATCCCTATCAAATTACCAAGGGCATTTTTCATAGAACTCGAACAAAAAATCTTTAAATTTGTATGGGAATACAAAAGACCCCCAAATGCCAAAACAATTGAGAAAGAAGAATGGAGCTGGAGGAATCAGGCTCCCTGACTTCAGGCTATACTACAAAATGACAGTCATCAAAACAGCATAGTACTGGCACAAAAACAGACATATATGTCAATGGAACAGGATAGAAAGCCAAGAAATAAACCCACACACTTATGGTCAACTAATCTATGGCAAAGGAGGCAAGAATATACAATGGAGAAAAGACAGTCTCTTTAATAAGTGGTGCTGAAAAAACTGGACAGCTAATTGTAAACGAATGAAATTAAAACATCCTCTAACACCCATACACAAGAATAAACTCAACATGGATTAAAGATCTAAATGTAAAAACAGACACTATGAAACTCCTAGAGGGAAACATAGGCAGAACATTCTTTGCCATAAGTTGCATGAATATTTTGGGGGACCTATCTCTGAGAGTAATGGAAATAAAAGCAAAAATAAACAAATGGGACCTAATTAAACTTAAAAGCTTTTGCACAGCAAAGAAAACCATAAACAAAACAAAAAGTCAACCTACAGAATGAGACAAAATATTTGCAAATAATGTGACTGACAAGGGATTAATTTCTAAAATATACAAATAGCTTACAGAGCTCAGTATCAAAAAACGAACAAACCAAAAAAACAGGCAAAAGACTTAAATAGACATTTCTTCAAAGAAGACATACAGATGGCCAATAGGCACATGAAAAGATGTTCAATATCACTAATCATTAGACAAATGCAAATTAAAATACACTGAGGTCCCACCTCACACCAGTCAGAATGGCCATTATCAAAAAGTCTACAAATAGGAGTTCTCTAGTGGCTCAGTGGGTTAAGGATCTGGTGTTGTCACTGCTGTGGCTCTGGTTACAGCTGTGGTGCAGGTTGGATCCCTAGCCCAGGAACTTCTGCCTGCTGCAGATGTGGCCAAAAAAAAAAAAAAAAAAAGTCTACGAATAACATATGTTGGAGAAAAGGGAACCCTCCTACACTGTTGGTGGGAATGTAAATTGGTGCAGCCACTACGGAGAATGGTATGGAGGTTCCTTAAAAAACTAAAAATAGAGTTACCATATGACCCAGTAATCCATTTCTCGGCATATATCTGGAAAAGATGAAAACTTGAATTCAAAAAGATACCTGCACCCGATCTTCATAGCAGCACTATGTACAATAGCCAAGACATAAAAGCAACCCAAGGGCCAGTTAACAGACAATCTGCTTAAGAAGATGTGGTTTATTACATATATACGTATGTATACACATACGTGTGTGTGTGTGTGTGTGTGTGTGTGTGTATGGAGAGAGAGAGAGGGAAAGAGAGAGAGATCCGAGATCCGATGGAATACCACTTAACCATAAAAAGAATGAAATTTTGCCATCTGCAGCAACATGGATGGACCTAGAGATTATCATATTTAGTGAAGTAAGTCATACAAATACTATATATATGACTTTTATGTGGAATCTAAAAAATATTAACAGAAATGAATTTATTTACAAAACAGAAGCAGACAGACATAGAAAACAAACTTGTGGTTACGAAAGGGGAACGGGGCAGAGAGATAAATTAGGGATTTTGGATTAACAGATACATACTACTATGTATAAAATAGATAAACAACAAGGACTTACTGTATAGCTGAGGAAACAACTATATTCAATATCTTGTAATAATCTACAATGGAAAAGAATCCAATATACATATATATGTACATATACATACACACACATATATATAACTGAATCACTTTGCTTGTACACCTGAATCACTGTAAATCAACTATACTTCTATTAAAAATAAAAACACTAAACAACTCAGCCATAAGAGTGTAATTGCAATTTGGAGGAGGAAGATGTCATTGGAGGCTTAGAGAGGTCCAGCAAGCTTCTTCATATAGTGACCTCTCCAATCCTGGTGTCCACTTGGGACCAATTAGATGGGACATCCATCCTCACAAGGCCTTAACATATGTTCCTTTGATGGTGCCCCCAGAAGCTTCTGAAGTACATCAGGACTTTATTTCAATGAAGTTCACGCCAAACCAAGAGAGTCCCGTTCAGTTTTCTATCTCAAATTACACTCAGCTCTGCTGTCCAACTGAGCACTCAAGACAAGGTCAGAAGATGTTTACCTGAAAATAACATGAGGACTGCCTATCAGATCGCAAAGATTAAACAGGTTCATAAGGCCCGTTTGCTGATTTATGGGTAAAACACATACAGCTGGTTGCCATATCCAAGATTCCCCATCTGTGGATTCAAACTATGCTGGATAGAAAATACTTGGGAAAAAAAGTCCAAAAAGTTCCCAAAAGCTAAACCTGAATTTTCTGCACATCAGCAACTATTTACATAGCATTTACATTGTATTTAAAACTACTGACATAGTAATTACATTGAACTAAGTATTATCAGTAATCTAGAGATGATTTAAAGTATATGGGAGCATGTGCATAGGTTATAGGCAAATATTACGCAGGTTATTCTCAGGACCACAGAGGTCTTGGAACTACTGCCCACAAATATTGAGGGATAACCATATTTTTGTACACTGTGGTCATATACATAAAGTGTGTTAATATATACACATATACACAATAGTGTATAAAAATCTGTGTTATGCGTCTGGGACATGAATTCAGCAACAGTTAGAAATTTTTCCCATGCATGCTCTTTGCTTTGTTTTGTTTTATTTGCTTTTTAGGGCTATACCCACAGCATATGGAAGTTCCCAGGCAAGGGGCTGAATCAGAGCTGTAGCCTCCGGCCTACACCACAGCCACAGCAACGCGGGATCCAAGCCGCGTCTGCGACCTACACCACAGCTCACGGCAACGCCGGATCCTTAACCCACTGAGCGAGGCCAGGGATCGAACCTCATGGATACTAGTCAGATTCCTGACGTGCTGAGCCACAACGGGAACTTCCTGTGCATGCTCTTTGACACAGCAACTCCACTTTCAGGAATTTGTTAGGAGTGAAGGATCTGGAGTGAAACAGTTCTGGATTTGAACCTTGACACCACCACCTTCTTCCTGACTGTATGAACTCTTTCTGCCAGTTTCCCCATCTATAAAATCACAGCAAGTAATGGCACTCTGTTAACACTGGGAAAAACATGGGGCTGTATTAATTGTCTTTTACGGGTAAAATGATTAGCTGTGTGGGACTAAGGGGGTTCCCAGGAAGTGGGACATTCATTGCTGGACCAACTGGAATGAAATCAGGTCCATACTGCCTCCTTTAGGAACCACAATTTCTTTTTCTTACTTTTTTGCTTTTTAGGGCCGCACCTGTGGCATATGGAAGTTCCCAGGCTAGGGGTCGAATCAGAGCTACAACTTCCAGCCTATGCCACACCTCACAGCAACACTGAGTAGGGCCAGGGATCGAACCCACATCCTCATGGATACCAGTAAGATTCGTTTCTGCTGTACCACAATGGGAAACCCCGGGGAGCCTCACTTTCTTGACTAAGTTCTACAAAGTATCAGAACCATTCCAAATAACCATCCTGACCACTGAGGAAGTGCCAGCTACACCTGAGGCCCCTCATATAAATCAGTGATTCTCAAACTTGAGTGTACATCAGAATGACATGGAGGGCTCCTTAAAACACAGATAACTGGGCCCCACCCCAGAGACGCTGATTCAGTAGCTCTTGGAAACACATACCAGGCAGGCAGACACAAGAAGTAGGGCTAAGTGGGGACTCGCAGGATGGAAAGAGCAAGTACACACCACAGAGTTCACAACGGACATAGCCTCCCCAACAACACTGCTTCCTAAAACAGGGGATCTTGTCTCATTCATCCTTGATATGTGTCCCCAAGCATGCCTAGCCCAGTACTGGGTACACAGCAGATGCTCGGCAGACATCAGCAACTCTTTCCTTGATGCCTTGTTTGAGGAGACGGGCCTTTTAATCGTAAGCTAGGGGCACACATTACCCTCCTTGACTGGATTGCTACCTCATTTCAGGATACTCACCTTAGGGTGTACTAGCACTGGCAGAAGGTGGGCTTTTTTGAGTGACCTTTCATTCATTCTTCACATATTTATTTAGCACTTATCTAGGTTCTGGACAGACCCCTGAAATTGCTCACAGGCTGTTGCATCAGCCAGAACCGGGTTCAAACACCTGCTCTCCACTGACCAGCTCTGCCTACTTGGGCAGCTTCCTTGGTCTCTTTATCACCTTGGTCTCCTTATCAGGAAAAAGAGGATGGCAATCTCACCAATTTCACAGGAGGCTGATAGGATGAAATGAGAGGAGGAGGGTGACACTTTAACACAGCTGAGCACAGCGTCTGACACCGAATAAATGCTCCAGTGATGTCAGGTAATGTTACCCAAGCCTCCTGCCCTGCAGTGCTGGTGTGTGACCACAGGATGCTATAGGTGAAGGGAGTCCAGGATCTGTGCAGAGCAACACCTGGCCACTTCCTAATTGGCCGGCAATCCTGGGGCACAGGTGGGAGGAGCTGGAGGGGGAGGGATGCTCAGAGCCCAATCCCGAGGACTTCTCAGGTGCTCTTGGAAGAACTAGGTATCAGCCAGGGACCTAGTGGGCGAGCAAAACACCTAGCGGGCCAGGCCTCTAAAGCACCAGAAAGCCTGGTTTTTGAAAGTAAGCAAAAGGGTTGCTCTGAGGATTAAGTAAATTAATTCACATAAAGCACTTAGCACAAGACCTGGCCCCTAGGACATGTTCAGTGAATATCAGCTACTATTAGAAGAGCCAAGCTGCTCATTCCTTAAGGGGCCAGCTAGTATAAAAGGCTGCTCACTCATGGGTCCCTGAAGGGACCTGTAGGGAGTGGCCTACAGTGGCAGGATTTGGGGAGCACTAAACCAGGCCCCGCTGCTTCAAAATTCCCTCCCTGGCCCCAGAAGTCACAGTGCCACACCATCAGAGCATGGGTGGCAAACATGCAGCACCTGTGCTGAGGACTCCTCCTCCCGCATGCAGGGAAGACATCACTGACGAGGCACTCTGGCCCGCCAGCCTAGACAGGACCTCGGTTAAGGATTCTTTACATAACACACTGGGCAGAAAGTGCCAAAAGACCGAGGTGGCCTGGGAGCTCTACCACGTGCCTCTGACTACAAGGTTCTCTCTCGTTTCCTTTTCTTTTTCAAATTTATTTTCATGGGCACATATCCAGACAAAACTTTCCTTGAAAAAGACACTTGCACACGCATGTTCACTGCAGCACTATTCACAATAGCCAAGGCGTGGAAACAACCCAAATGTCCATCGACAGATGATTGGATTAGAAAGATGTGGTATATATACATGATGGAATACTACTCAGCCATAAAAAAAGAATAAAATAATGTCATTTGCAGCAACACGGATGGAATTAGAGATTCATACAGAGTGAAGTAAGTCAGAAAGAGAAAGACACACACCATATGATATCACTAATATCTGGAATCTAATATACTGCACAAATGAACCTTTCCACAGAAAAGAAAATCATGGACTTGGAGAACAGACTTTTGGTTGCCAAGAGGGTGGGGGAGAGAGTGGGATGGGATGGGAGTCTGGGGTTAATAGTTGTAGACTACTGCCTTTGGGATGGAAAAGCAAGGGGATCCTGCTGTATAGCACCGGGAACTATGTCTAACCACTTGTGACGAATCTATGTATGTATGTGTAACCGGGTCACCATGCTGTACAGCTGAAAAACTGACAGAAATCTGTAAACCAGCTATAATGGAGAAAAAAAATCATTATATTAAAGAAAACTTATTTTCAGATTTGGTTTTATAATTAATAATTATCTGTTTGTATTTTATTGACATTTTTATTGAGAAATTGTAGATTTACATGCAGATTTAAGAGATTAGTCAGAGAGATCTGATGTACCTTATACCCAGGCTCCTCCAAGGGTAACATCTTGGAAACTACAGTAAACCAACATGTTAATATTAGTGTGATCTATTGATCTTATTCACATTTCTCCAGCTTTACATGCATCATTTGTGTGTGTGTGGGTGGGTGTACATTTAGTTGTACGTAATTTTATCACATACGTCAGTTCATGTATCTACCACCACTGTCAAGATACTGAGCTGTTCTTTCACCACAAGATCCCTCCTGTAGCCCTTTTATAATCGCATGCCCCACCCTGGGACCCCAACCCCATTCTCCTAATCCCTGATAACCACTAATCTCTTTGCCATTTCTATAATTCTGCCATTACAAGAATGTTATATAAATTAAATCATAAAGTACATAACCTTTTGAAACTGGCCCTTTTCATTCAGCATCATTCCCTGGCAAGTCATCAATATTGTTGCATGTACTGAGAGTTCGTTCATTTTCACTGCTGACTCCTAGTCCATGCTGGAAGTACCAGAGTTTGTTTAACTACTCACCCACTTAAGGGCACCTGAGCTGTTTCCAATTTTTTTGCTGTAACAACTACAGGTGCTATCAACATTCATGTCTAAGTTTTTACCTGAACATAAGCCTTCATTTTCTGGAATCAACGACCAGGAGTGAAATTGCTAGGTCAAATGGTAGTTTATATTTATTTTTTAAACAAAATGCCAAACAACTTTCCAGAATGCCTGTAACATTTCCCATTTCCCACCACTTTCCCACCAGCAATGTATGAGTGATCCAGTTTTTCCACATCCTTGCCAGCATTTGGTGTTTTCACTATTTTTTATTTTCGTCATTCTAACAGGTGTGTAGTGATATCCCATTTTGGTTTTAATTTGCATTTTCCTGATAATAATGTTGAGCTAATCATGTACATTTTTTAATGTGCTTACTTGCCACCTGTATATCCTCCTCAATGAAATGACTATTCATGTCGTATGTCCAATTTCTGATTGAATTAACTGTTTTTACTGTTGACCTTTGTGAGTTCCTAGTCCTTTGTCAGATATATGGTTTACAAATATTTTCTCCCAGACTGTATACTGTCTTTTCATCCTCTTTGCTTGGGCTTTTGCAGAACAAATGTTCTAATTTTGATGAGGTCCCACTTGTGAATTTTTCCTTTTATAGATGATGCTTTGGGCCCTAGGACTTCAGATAAGGCACAGTAACTCTGTCCTCTCCGTCCCCTAGGTCAGCTACCTAAGAGGTTTTTTGGGTTGGGGTCAGCACCTAATCATTACATGCCAATCATGTGCCAAATCTTACTTCATTTAATCCTTCTATGCATCCTATGAGATAGATGCCATTACTATCTGTATGTTACAGATGAGGAAGCTAAGACACAGAGAGACTTGGGGATTTGCCCAAAGTCCCATAGCTAGGAGGTGGAAAAGCTGGCACAAAATCCTGATCTGTTTCTGCTACTGAAGTGTCTAATTTTGTCATCATCTCAAGTTTCCAGGGGGCTACCTAAAATTCAACTTCTGGTGTACAGTATGTTTATAAATCTGACCCCCAACATGAGAATACAATTAGAAACTTTCTTGTGAGATATGTACACACACACACACACGACTGAATTTTTGAATATATATAAATTGAATTGATACATAAATTGATTTTATATATGTATATACATGTATAAATTGAATCACTAGAAACTAACACAACTTCGTAAATCAACTAAACTTTAGTTTTTTTTTAAAAAAATAAGCTTTCTTATTACCAAGTCAAAAAACATAAGGACAACTAGTGCAAAGGCAGAAGCATTCCCAGTCCCCCGGTCTTCGCAGTGCTTTCCTCCTAGTCCCTCATTCCCACAACCTAAACACTACTGAACATCCAGTGTGTGGCCCCATGCCCTTAGGCCAGCATGAGTCTGTGGCTTTAGTGGCAGTGGACTTTATGGACCACTGGTAAGCCTATGGACATCAATCTCTAAGAAGCCTCTAATCTGGCCCCAAGCTTTACTGAGGTTGTCCAGATTCTTGGGTTCAAATTCCTTCTCCATGCAGGTAGAGGAGCCCATGTCCACGAATGGCTCTAAGGCCTATGGTGCTCCCCAGTTAGTCCTTCTTCTGTGTGCCTCAAAAATGCCCCTCATCACCTCGCCAGGACAGAAATAGCTGCCTGCCCACATTTGATTTGTCTCCTCCCACTTTCCTTTACTTCTGACTGTGGGTTTGGATTAAGAAGCTCATTTTAGAGTCAGGTTCCTGGGCAAAAGATCTTCCCATCTCTCTGTGTGCACCTCTGGCATATGGAAGTTCCCAGGCTAGGGGCTGAATCGGAGCTGCAGCTGCCGGCCTACACCACAGCCACAAGCAATGCAGGATCTGAGCCGTATCTGTGACCTACACTGCAGCTCACAGCAACACCAGATCCTTAAGCCACTGAGGGAGGCCAGGGATCGAACTTGCATCCTCATGGATCCTAGTCGCGTTCACTACTGCTGAGCCACAATGGGAACTCTGCATTTCTGTTTTTGATGCATATGTTTTGAATACTTTCCAAAGATCTAGCCTACCTCTATGACATCTAATCTTACATATTTCTCTCCTTCAAATGCTTCTCTCTTCCGATGACTTGGCCCAAATCTTCTTTTAAGATCTTTTCTTGAAACCTATTTTGTTTCATTCATTATTTTCCTCTTTGGACCATACTCTTTGCTAAATGCTATACCAGGCCCTGGAACTAAAACATAGAACAAGATAGACACAGACCCTGATGTGCTAACGCTTGCGTTCTAGCTGGGAAAAGTTAGTATTAAAGAAATTATTACAGAAAACATTATCAGCTCCAGTCTGCACCCCTAGACTTCTCTCCTACTTCCATTCTCAAACCTTTTGCTTTAGTGAAACTGAATAATCACCTTTTCCTAAACATGCATTGGGTTCTCCCTCCTCCCAGCCTTTTTACATGCTCTTCATTCTGATAAAAATTTGCCGTCCCATTTCCAGAAACTTCTACCTACCACAATGTCTGTGCTGTCTTCAAGACCCATGTGAAACCCCTCCTCTTTAGTGAGGGTTTTTCCACAACCCCTGATGAATGCGTCTTCCCCTTCTTTGTCTGTACAGCACTGGGTACCACTCATGACACTAACTAGACACACAGCACTTTATCTTCTAATTATTTTCATATCCACACTGCCTCGCGTGAAAGACAGTAAAAGCCCTGAGGGCAGGGCTTACTTCTGGCATGTCTTTATGCCCCTTGCACATGTCACAGTGCCTTGAACACAGCAGGCATGAAACGTTTGCTCAAGGGGGGAATGGCTTACCTAGAGCTGTTTGTTTAATTGAACAAACACTTGGGTAGCAGTTACTGTGCACCAGGCACTGCTCACTTCGGTGCTATTTACCAAGAGGCAGACACCACTCCAACGTCTTGACAGACATCAACGGCCTGGATTCTGACAAGGGCCCTAGGAGGTAGCTAGTATCAGGAGCCACACTTGACAGGTAAGCACAGTGAGACGCATGGAGGCTCGATGTCTGGCCCGAGTCCAAGGTACCCCACCTGGTGTGTGCCAGAGCCGGGATTCAGCCTTCTAACAGGGCCTGGAATGGTTTGCCCAACGTGGAACCTGTAGCCGCCGGACAGCACCTATGCAATTTAGAGCCAATTCTTTTTGGCAGTTCGTGGTGCCATTTCCCTACTCGTGTTCTTCACAGGAACTAGGCTTCAAAGGGATGCTGGGGCAAACTAAAGTACGGAATGTGCTGAATTAAACTGAGTCTTTCTGAAGCCTTTCTGAAACCCAGAACTCCTCCAGCCGCGCCCCCCCCATGTCAGTGTCCAACCTTTAGTTTCATTATTGCCCTCTCACCTCCACGAGTCTTCTCATTTTTCCCCCATACATACAATTTATGTATATTTGTGCTTTATACATAAAGTGAACACTTTTTTCATTATCTGAGAACCAATGTCCTCCTCTCTCTGAGGCCAATGCTGCCTTGTGGGCAATGCACGCTCAGTGGTGACGCGCTCTGAATCGTTCCACTGACTAAGAGGAGAGGCTAAGTGAGGATTCTCACCCCTATTTGACCCCCTGGGGCCAAAATTTTAAGGATCACTTCAGTGAAGTAATACACATATGCAGCACTGCTTAGAGCTAATAATAACCATGACGACATCCCCAAACAATCTTGTGATGGATGTTGGGGCGAGAGGCTGAATCAATCCCAGTCTGAGAGGCTAGGCAGTCACGAGTCAGGTACATTTCTTAAAAGTCTCAAAGCCTCAGTTGTTTCATATGTCAAAGAGTACTCACTTTTAGGTGCTTCTGTGAGACCATGAAGGTCTAAACTCTACAAACCACTGAACAGTAGGCAAAGGTGGAGGGCAGGGTTACAGCCACCTAAAGGGAAATGGTTTCGACTGTTTTGAAAACTGCACTGAAAAGTCAATCTTACTTCATGTTAACTCATAATGATAAATCTTATAATGTCTGTCCGAACATACAGGGTCCCTCATACAGTAAAAGCATCCTCTGCCTGGACTAGATTCTCTAACTTTAGCCACAGGAGCAAAACTCACATAATTGAAAGTAGGATCTCCTTTCATTGTTGTCCACTTATGGAATGTAAATTCGTCACGTGAAGAAATAACAGTACATGAAAATGAAATGTTTTTCACAGCACTTCCCAAACACTCACAGAATCCCCTCCAGACTCGTGGGAATAGGTAGGTGCAGCTGGGAAGTTGTTTTGGTTTTGTTTTTTGGCCTCACCCACGACTTGTGGAACTTCCTGACCCAGGGGTTGAACCCGCGCCACAGCAGTGGCCCAAGCCACAGCAATGACAACTCTGGATCCTTAACCTGCTGTGCCCTGCTGTGCCATCAAGGAACTCCAGATGTTGTATTTTCAACAAGCTCTGCAGGCAAGTCCCACGATCTACTGTGTTAAGAAACTGCTTTCACCCAGTCCCCTGGCCTTCCAAGCCTTGCCCTCGCTTTTTCTCACTGATTAATTAATTCCCTCATTAATCCCACAGATTTTATGGAGTGAGTCCCATGTGCTAGGACCTGTACAGTTACAGTGGATCATGGTCCCTGGGCCCTTCCTGGCACGGAGCTTGAAGTCTATCGGGGAAGACCAACACTGAGTAAGCCATCACAGGTGAAGTGGGTCCCAGATCGGACTCAAGGCTGGAGACGTGTGTGAGAGGCAAGTGGGGGCTTTAGGAGCAAAGTTAAGGACTTCGGAGGTTATCCTAAAGGTGTTAAAAAGTAGAGTAGTATAATCAGATTTACATTTTAGTAATAATTGACATTTACTGCACCTTTATAATGTTTCAAGGATCTTATATGCTTAATTTATTTAATTCTTACAATAACCCCATGAAGTAAGTACTACAACTTCCCGTACACATGAGGAAAATAAGGCCCACAGGGGGGTTAGGTAACCTGCACAGAGTAACAAAGCAGAGCTAGCAACCCAACCAGTAACTATGTACTTATCCACACCCAGCCCCTCTAAAGGATCACCCTGCATTATGACGCTGGATGCTATTTGGTAAAGCACAGACTGGAGAGGCCAGAATATATGTAAGAAGACCAGCTGGGAAGCTCTGGCAGGTGCAGAGTTGAGAGATACTGGTGGTTACAGAGATAGAAACATACAGATTTGAGAAATGTTTCGGATCAAAACTAGTGGTTCTCAACCTTGGCTGCACACTGAACCACCCGAGGAGCTTAAAAAATATAAATGCGTGGGTCCCATTCCTGGAGATTGGGATTACAGTGGTCTGGGCACTGGGATTTTTAAAAGCACCTCAGCTATTCCAGGGTGCGGGCAAAGTTAAGAACCACTAATTTCCAAGACTTTAATGTGAATAAAAATAACTTCAGGACTTCCCACCATGATGCGGTGGGCTAAGAATCTGACTGCAGAGGCTCAGGTGGCTGCTGAGGTTCGTGTTCAGTCCCCAGCCCAGTGCAGTGGGTTAAAGGATCCTGCATTGCTGCTGTGGCTTGGATTCAGTCCCTGGCCTGGGAACTTCCATATGCTGCCAGTGTAGCCAGGAAGGAAGAAAGGAAGGAAGGAAGGGAGGGAGGGAGAGAGCACCAAAGGACTGAGCAATGCCAAAATTTAAAAAAAGAACTTTAAAATCTTTTTTTTACAGCTTTATCGAGATAAAATTGACATATAATGTGGTGTGGGTGTAAGGTGTACAATGAGATGATCTGGTACACATCCATGTACCATGGATGAGAAATCATTACCACGGGAAGGTTAGTTAACACAGCCATCACGTCACAGAGTTACCTTGCTTTTTCCTATCTTTCTCTATCTGGCTTATTCCAATTAGCATGATGCCCTCAAGGTTCATCTAACTAGTCACAAATGGCAGGATGTCCTTCTATTTTAATGGCTGAATAATACATATATAATAATATATATAAAAATATATACTATATATATCAGAAAAGAGTGGAAATGACCTGTCAATGGACAATTGATCATCCAGAGAAATATGAGAAAATCAAGATTGTATGTTGCTGTGGAAGACGAGGAAGAAATTGTTGAGAAGGAGGACATGATCAGTAATACTGAATGCTGCTGAAAAGTCAGGTACTTGAAGGCTTGTAAGTTTCCATCAGCTTTAGCAACAAAGAGATCACTGGTGAGAGCGGTTTTCTTGATGGTGGTTGGTGGTGTGGTCAGGGACAAGACTGTGGTTGATGGAAGAGTGGGTGTTAACAACAAAATGTGGGAAATGGTTTCAAAGAGGTTTGGCAGTGAAAGTCAAAAGAGAGACGGGGCAGTAGTCTAGCAAAGAGACTTGTGACCAAAGAGGGATATTTTTTAAAGACAGGTGCGTGTTTAAATACTGATGGGAACCAGTTGATAGAGAGGAAGAGATTTTGAGAAGAAGAAAGAGAGGACAATCAACCAGGCAAGATGCCAGAGAAGGCAGGAGGGGGAGATAGCTCATAACAGGAAGATGGCAACTCATTCCAGCCCAGGAAAAGGATGCAGCCAAGATTACCACTGTGCTGGTGGACATCTCAGAGAGTTGTGTCTGATGACATCTATTTTTCCTAAGAGAGATACAAGCCACCATCTGAGAGTGGAGATACAGGTGAGCAGGGCAGTCAGAGGTTTCAGGAAAGTGGAAAAGATTTGAAACAGTTATTGTTCAGAGTGGGCAATGAGTGAATTTCTAGGCTAGGTTTTAAAGACCACTTGAAGTGAATAATTATGAGTTTACAGTGCATTGAATTTATCTCAATACGTGATCTTTTCTGGTAGTGCTCAAGAAAGGTACAAAGAAACTAGATACTTTTTTTTTTTCTTTTTCGGCCACATCCACAGTGTATCAAAGTTCCCAGGCCAGGGATCGAATGCAGGCTGCAGCTGCAACCTACACCACAGCTGTGGCAATGCCAGATTCTTAACCCACTGTGTGGGGCTGGGGATTGAACCGGTGCCACCAGAGACAAGCCAGATTATTAACCCACTGCACCACAGCGGGAACTCCAAAAGTAGGTAATTTAACTGAATCCACACAGGTTTTGGAATTTCCTAGAAAATAGGGGAAGAAGAGGTGGGGGAGGGAGGCTCAATTACCTCACCCTAGGCCCACTCCTGCACAAGTAAGGTGGCAAGTATATTGGCAATAGGGTCAGGAAAAATATTGACAAGAGAATAACAGTGGTGAACCATGTTATAGAAGATGGATGGAGAGTGAACTAAAGATGGGAAGCAGTAGAGGGATAAGATGAGATAGTGGAGGGAAAACTGAGTAAACTGAAAAGCTACAAAGCTGTAACTGTGGAAGAATATGTGAAGTTGTAGTCTTAGAGGTAGAGTAAATTTAGGGTCTCGAGGTTCCAATGTGAGGCGGGAGATGTGGGTGGCTGAGGTGGAGGTCAAGGAGTTTTGAGATCAAGGCACTGAATGGGTTGGCCACGTGGCTGTTGACTTCAGCCACAGTGTATGTTAAAATTTGGGATAGGAGTTCCCATTGTGGCTCAGTGAGTTAAGAACCCAACACAATGTCTGTGAGGTTTCGGGTTTGATCCCTGGTCTGCTCAGTGCGTTAAGGACCCAGCATTGCCGCAAGCTACGTCGTAGGTCACAGATGCAGCTCAGATCCAGAGTTGCTGCGGCTGTGGTGTAGGCTGACAGCTGCAGCTCCAATTCGACCCCTAACCTGGGAACTTCCACATGCCCCAGGTGTGGTCCTGAAAAGACCAAAAAAAATTGGGGTAGAAGGAAAGAATGGGCCTACTGCCAAAGTCATTGGTGAGAACAGAGAAGTATCTAGGACACCAATAGAAGCAGGCACTGGGGGGAGTGCTATCTGCTGGTTTTTCTTGGTTGTTGTTTTTAAGAGGGTAAAGGAGCACTGAGTCGAAAGTGGCTTCGGAGAGTGAAGGAGTAACTGGATTTGATGTACCAAGACGTGTGGGGACAGGACGTGCAGCCAACTCAAGAAGCAGCTGGCGTTATGGTCTCCTCACTGAAGAACTAGGTCTCACTTAAGGCTAAGTCATGAGTGAATTTGTTCAACAGGCCATGTGAATTCCAGAGGATTGAAAGGGTGGATACAATTAGCTGCTACACAGGATCGAGGAGACAGTAAGGTACAATGAGTCCCATGGAGGAAGGCGGGCGCCCAAAACACTAAGAATTCTATATTGGCCTGCACGTTACATCCTGAAGCTACCCATGGGGCTCAAATTTTTGTGTTTATTTATTTTTTCTCATGATTCTCAGGGATAAGATGGCAGTCAGTGTGACAAGGAAAATCTGACTGTGACTTCCATTGCCTTCAGAGCTTTCTTTCAGCCCAGTTGATAACAATAATGAAAATAATAAAAATAGTAATAATAATTATAAATTTAACTTACCAAATGCCTACTATTTGCCAGGCACTGTTTTGGGTGCCAGGAACATGACAGACAAAGTTCCTGACCTCACAGAACTTACATTCTGTTAGTTAGAGAGCCAGGCCATGAATGAAGAACAAAAAATAAGTATATAAGGTTGGGGAACTTTAAGTGTTAAGACATTAGGTGGACTAAGTGCAAAGACAGTGATGACGATGTGTGTGAGAGGGGCTTCTGTATCAGTGAAGGAAGTCAAGGGAGGCTCTTCTGAGCAGAGACCCGAATGCTAATAAGGAGCCGGCCACATGAAGATGAAGGGAAAAAGCATTTCAGATCAAGGGAAGGCCCCGTGCGAGGGAAGGAGCTTAGGATGTTTGAGGATCAAGAAGGTCATCAGTTTTACTTCTTCTTTCCCAATTTGGATTCCTTTTATTTCTTTTTCTTCTCTGATTGCTGTAGCTAGGACTTCCAGAACTATGTTGAATAGTAGTGGCGAGAGTGGACATCCCTGTCTTGTTCCTGATCTCAGTGGGAATTCTTTCAGCTTTTCACCATTGAGAATGATGTGAGCTCTGGGTTTGTCATATATGGCCT
>PVHT020000017.1:1542225-1573885 GCA_004024745.2 Catagonus wagneri | reverse complement strand
ATTATCATGCAAAGTGAAACCAGTCAGAGAATTAGACAGCAACACCCAATGATACCGCTTACATGTGGAAACTAAAAAGATAAAATGAACCTTCTTACAGAACAGACAATGACTCACAGACTTTGGAAAACCTTGGTTTCTCAAATAAGACAATCTGGGGGGGTGGGGGGATGCACTGGGGGTTTGGGATACAAAATCTGTAAAACTGACTTGTGATGATTTATACACACCTATAATTGAAATAAAATCCATTAAGAGAAAAAAAAATAAAAATAAATGTACAAAACAAAACAAAAAAATAAATAAATAAAAATAAAATTAAAAAAAAAAGAAGGTCATCAGAGCTAACAACTCTAAGACGCTGAGGCATGCCCTTTTATTTATTTATTTATTTTTTGCCTTTTGTCATTTTAGGGCCGCACTCGCGGCATGTGGAGGTTCCCAGGCTAGTGGTCTAATCGGAGCTGTAGCCACTGGCCTACACCGCAGCCACAGCAACGCAGGATCCGAGCCACGTCTGCAACCTACACCACAGCTCACGGCAACGCCAGATTGTTAACTGAGCAAGGCCAGGGATCGAACCCGCATCCTCATGGTTCCTAGTCGGATTCGTTAACCACTGCGCCACAACGGGAACTCCGAGGCATGCCCTTTTAAGTACTGGTTGCTAGGGGTGAGTTTGAAGGGTCTCTACAGCATAACTCTGTAAGGACCTGGATCTCCCAGAACTGGTCCAAGAGGGTGAAGCTCAGTGGAAGCAGCAAGCTACCCCCCACCCCCGGGGTAACTGAGGAATCCTTGCCACACATTGGAGTGGGAACGAACTTGCTTGGTAGGTCCAAGGCCATCTTGGTCCCAGATCTATTGCACAATCACAATGGAGATGGGGAAGTGCTGCTGCCCCTTTCATAACCTTAAACACTTCAGTGTAAACTGGGGGTCTGTCCAGGACCTTTGGCTTCAGGCTATTACATGAGGCAAGATTTGGGAGAGGTGCCAGCAATGTGGTTGGCAGAAACGTGGTATGAAACAGAGGATTTAAGTTTCTCATAAGAAGGTCATATCAGAGGACTTTGGCCAGGTGAGGCCAAAGACCAAAAGGAAGCGATGACAGTGCAAGGGCCAGCACAGCTTAACGGGATGCTAGGTATACACCCATTGCAATGGGGATGAGCTCATGGATTTCTGGTTCTTCTAACTGGGATCCTTCAGGTCTGTGAATCAGAGGTGGGTACATGGAGTCACCCTGGGTTCCTGAGACTATCATAACTTTAGTCCAAAAGCAGGGGCCTCCACCTGAAGCTCTAAGGCGATGAGAAACACTCTTATAAGGAACACTTATAAGAGTGGGGACCGGGTTGCAGCATGAGGTGGGATCCTGCAAATGATGTGGCACACCCATGAGCCTAAACTCACTAATAAAGATGTCTTCTTTATTGTAGCATTAATTCAACCATTTGGCCTAGACATTTCCACAGTTACAGAGGACAGTGGCTATGGAAGGCCAGCTACGGTAGCCATGCAAATGTGTAAGCTTTATTGAGAGGTGACTTTGGAAAAGCCTGGGTTTCTGGAATTCAGGTCAGTTTAGCACACAACATGGAGCCGCCCTACAACCAACCACCTCAGGTCCTCCTGGAAGTATATGTAAGGCTAGACTGTTCAACTCAAACTCTTGGAAAAAGTATGTATTCTCTAGAGCACACCAATGCCTTTGTCCAGGAAATGTAGGGAAACGCCAGCAGGGCAGGAAGTAGGGATCTGAGGGGATGCTGGCGTTAAGACTCCATCAGAATGTTTAATTTTTTTTTTAAGTATGGTTGATTTACAATATTATATTAGATTCAGGTGTATAATATAGTGGTTCAAAATTTTTATAGATTATACTGTTTATTTTTATTATAAAATATTGGCTATATTTCCTTGCTATATAATACATCCATGTAGCTTACTTATTTTATACATAGTAGTGTGTACCTCCTACTCCTCTACCCCTATCTGCCCCCCCTTCCCACTCCCCACTAGTAACCAGTAGCTTGTTTTCTATATCTGTGAGTCTGTTTCTGTTTTGTTCTATCCATTCATTTGTTTCATTTTTAGATTCTACATATAAGCGATATCATTCAGTATTTGTCTGGCTTAGTTCACTAAGCATAATACCCTCCGCATCCATCCATGTTGCAAATGGCAAAAAAAAAAAAAAACATTCTTTTTATGGGTAATAATCCATTGTGTATATACCACATCTTCTTTACCCACATGATTTTGAATTTTTGATGACACCTCACTACAAAGAGCCAAGACCACAAGGATCATTTAAATGCTCTTGCAACTACCCTCAACGACTCACAGAATATCTTCATGTTCTGCCACCACCACCACCCTGCCCCCGTTCTCCTGTTGAAACCTTCTTTTTCTTGTCTGGTTTTCCTGGTTTTGATCCCACTGGCTCACATCCAGACTCTCCATCCCTGCGCACCTGTCTGAATCGGTGCCTCATTTGGATGACTGGCCTTGAGTTGGCATTGATGCAGGAAGCTGCCTCTCAACTTGGCTGTCCTCGCACTATGCACTGCAGTTCTAGGCAAATGTTGCTCTTCCAAACCCATCCCAGGCCCCTACATACCAAAGCTCAAAGATTCTACCTCTTGGATGGGCCTTGAGAATTACAGTGCTTAGGAAAATGATTTGTTTACATGTTGGCCTCTCTGCTCACCTCTAAGCCCATTAGAGAAGCTAAGAGGTCAGCTTCCCCATCTATAAAAATAGGAATATATTCCTTGATTGCTTTATAAGGTTCTTCTGAGAACAAAAGGAGACAAGTGACAGGAGAGCAAGGCTGGCACTCTGGCAAGGCATAAAACATTCTAAAAACCTGTTGTCATTGAAACTCTATTGAATGGTATTGAATTCTTTGTAATCTGGCTCCTGCCGCCTCTTCAAACCCAAGCTCTAGCCAGTCCCATCTCCTTTGGTGTCCAGCAAGCTTATCAAGGCATTTGGGGAGGTAACTGCTTGGGAGAAGCAGCTGGTTCTGACAAGATGTATTGTAGTCGAGAACTCCATAACCACCGCAGCTATCTTCATCTACCATCTCTCTACAGACAGTGCAAAGGTACAATACAAACCAGGAGTGAGAAGAGCTGAGATACCCCCCATGTCTCAGCCAAGGTGCTCACATATCCTGCCTTCCTCCTCAGCATGCCTTGACTTTGATCCATCAGAGAGGTACTCTATAATGGGGTAGCCACCTTGTTAAGCTCAAGGCATACACAAGTCATTGCAGCTTCTTGGTCTTTAGCTCACATTGGTCTGCCTCCTTGGAGTAACCTCCTCTTGCCTTTTATTTTGATAAATTCTCCATCTTTGAGGATCCAGCTCCAACTCTACTTCCTTCAGGAAGCCTTCCCAGGATGCTCCTCCACCATCTATCTTCTCTTCCCTCCGACTTCCTGCAGCATCTGCAGTTAGTCCCCTGTCATGTGTCTCTCCTTCAATGTATTTGGTTGGCTAGGTTTATCTTCTTGACCTCAGGATCTTTTGCTGTGATGTCTAGCAAAATGCTGTGTACATAGGAAATACTCAAGAAATTCTTATTGATGGAAGAACATGTTTAAAGGCTAATGAAAGGGGAAAATGGTGATTACGAAGATGGATTTCACCTCATAATTTTGCCTCTGGCTGCCCTTTGACAGAAAGGCAATGCCACTGACGAAGCTCTCTGGTTACAATCAGATGGCATGCTACGTAAGAGACTAGAGGAGTTCCCGCTATGGTGCAGTGGGTTAAGAATCCAACTGCAGCAGCTTGGATCACTGCAGAGGCATGGGTTCAATCCCTGGCTGGGTGCATTGAGTTCAAGGCCATTAAAAGAGAGAGAGAGAGAGACTAGAGAGTAAACTGATTTAGTATTGGATAAAGTTTATAGTCTTTGTAATATTGGATCAATCTCAGAAAAAAATTATAATGTCCTGCCTACAATTAAACATGATGCACAATTTTGCTCTTGGATGAACAGTTTATTTTTATCCTAAAGAAATGGAAACATTTTAGGTCCTTAGGGCATGTATGTTTTCACTTATTATTTTATGAGTGTCTGCTGTATGTCAGG
This sequence comes from Catagonus wagneri, assembly GCA_004024745.2. Taxonomy (NCBI): domain Eukaryota; kingdom Metazoa; phylum Chordata; class Mammalia; order Artiodactyla; family Tayassuidae; genus Catagonus; species Catagonus wagneri. The sequence goes on along the minus strand of PVHT020000017.1, from coordinate 1,569,774 downwards.
CTCAGCACTGGAGACAAGAAGGTGAAAGAGACCTAGTTTCTGTCCTCAAAGATCTCGGCAGACCAGAAGCCAGGCACGTAAACAATCACTTAAATGCAGTGAAATAAGTGCTCTGATAGAGGCCTGGGCAGAGTATCACAGTTTCACAGAGGAGATGACAAATGAAAAAATATTAGAAGTCTTGTAAGCTTTTGGCCCATGGTGAATTTTAAAACACAATATCCTCTTTGTGAGTGAGAGTGTGTGTGTGTCTGTCTATAACCATCTAGTAGAGGACAGTTTAGTGATACAAAAATCTAGACAGCTTAAACAATTTAAATGATGCTTTTCTCAATTGAAATGTACATCGACAGATGAATGGATAAGGAGGATATGGTACATATATATATAATGGAACATTACTCAGCCATAAAAAGAATGAAATAATGCCATTTGCAGCAACATGGATGGACCTAGAGATTATCATACTAAGTAAAGTCACAAAGAGAAAGACAAATACCATATGATATCACTTATATGTCGAATCTTTTAAAAAAATGATACAAATGAACTTATTTACAAAACAGAAACAGATTCACAGACACAGAAAACAAACTTATGATTGCCAAAGGGGAAAGGGGTGGGGGAGGAATAAATTAGGAGTATGGGATTAGCAGATACAAACTACTATATATAAAATAGGTAAACAACAAGGTCCAACACAGGGAACCATATTCAAAATCCTGTAGTAAATTATAATGGAAAAGTATGTATAATTTAATCATTTTGATGTACACCAGAAACTAACACAAGACTGTAAATCAACTATATTTCAATTTTTAAAAACAAGCTTTTCTGACTATCCCATCACAGTTAAGCAAATAATACAGATAATTTATTTTTATTGTCATGAAGCAAATGCAGTGCCCTAATTGTCAATATGATAACTAACACACTTCAAAAAATGAACTGCAATTGAGTTTGCATCCCCAGGAACTGTTTATTTTCCTGGAAAGGATGTATTAGAACTTTCTAGCAGGAATCCACACCCATCTTGGTTCTGCAGATGCCCAACTCCTTGAAATAACCCAGAACTTTGGACTGACGTGCTTGGAGGGAAAAAAATCCTAACAGTTCCTCAATCACAGGCTCCAGGGATCCGTAAGAGGCTGTGCTCAGTAAGTGTTCACCATTCCGAATCCCCAGTTGGTCCTCTTTAGAGCTTTTCCTCAAAGACTCTCTAATTCTAGACCTGCCGTTATTTTTTAATCTTCTATCAAGGTTCTCCTTTAACATCTACTCGAGCAGGGGTAGCCATTCTTAACTCTTTTAAACTTGGAAACACTGAATGGAAACTTGCTGGATATGCACACAAAGTTCTGGATTTGGGCCAGCCCTGAATCGAGCTAGTGGTCCAGCCACATTCGCTTCAGTGATCCCAGCTTCCCTCTTTCATGGGTCCTTCCTACTTTCTATAACCCTCTCCTTCACCATTGTGTCCAAGTCCTTGATTCTGGTGTGTATAATTTTGATTGCATTATCTAATTCAGGAGTGTTGGCACTCTGAAAGGAGCTGGGGGTGTGTGGGTGGGGGCACCAGAAGAAAATCCTCTCCTCCAATGGTGTGCCTTAAAAATTCAGGGACCCCATCTGCTGTGATCTGATCTGAGCAGTTACTCCAAAGTATTTCCCCACCTCGGATTTACACAAAGCACATCCCTGGCTGATCACCACCCCCCCTCAGAAAGCTGAGCCTATTTTCCAAATCATAAATTCTGATCCAAGGTTCAAAGGAGGAGTTCTTATGCCAATTCCAGGTTTAAATAACAATCTGGGAGACAGTGTTTGGAAATAGATATTTGGAATTATAAGAACATTTACATGTTTCGTGGTGATGATGGAGCAATTTATCTTCAGACTTTAAAACGATCTGATGACTTCACTTGTGCAACAGTGGGTTAAGAATTGCCACTGCAGGGAGTTCCTGTTGTGGTCCAGCGGGTTAAGAACTCGACTAGTATCCATGAGGATGTGGATTCCATCCCTGGCCTCACTCACTGGGTTAAGGATCTGGCCTTGCCATGAGCTGTCGCAGATGCAGCATTGCCGCGGCTGTGGTGTAGGCTGGGAGCTACCTAGACCAGGAACTCCCATATGCTGCAAGTGTGGCCTTAAAAAGCAAAAGAAATAAAATAAAATACAGAATTGTCACTACAGCAGCTCAGGTTGTTGCTGCGGCGTGGGTTCGATTCCTGACCCAGGATATTCCATCCATATACCGCCGGTGTGGCCAAAAAAAAAAAAAAAAAAAAATCTGAAAAACATCTGGAATAGAGGCAACTTAGTTGTACAATTCTAATGCCCCAACGCGATGTTCCAAAGAGGAGCAGAGAAACGCACTGGCCTTCCTGCTCAGAAGGTTCTATCGAGCGGCTCCTTAAATCCTCATTTCATCAAGGCTTGTCTTTTAAAGAGCAGCAGACCAGTTACTGTTATTATTATGTCATTTTAATCATTCGGTATATGCCAGAATTGTTTTATTACAATGCTATGAGGTAACTACTATTATTACTCTCCTTTTATACATGAGGAATCTGAGGCTTAGAGATGTTAACCTGTTCAAGCCAGAGCCTCGTTTCAATGTCAAGGTTTGTTTGGCTCTAGCCAGGCTCACAAGTATTCCATTAACCTGGTGCCCCCTGACTCCCGAGTTGGTAAATTTGTCCTCAAGAAGGTTCCCACTGGCCTGGTAACCCCCTCAATAGGGCTCTTACTCTCTTAGCACCTCTTCTATCTTTTTGGCTGACAACTCCACACCCTTCAACTCAGAGGTCTGCCTCGTACTCGCCCCACCCCTGGGTTCCCCGAGCTCATTGAGAGACCAACTCTCTGCTGTCCCCTACCGGCCCCTCTCAGGACCTGTCCCAGTGGCACCTGCGCTGAAGGCCTCTTGTCCCTATTGACGGCCGCAATCCTAGCTTGCCCAGCTAACCCACTCACCAGCAGGTCTAGGAATCAGAATGATTCATCTGACCATCTTACCTTTGACCTTGTCAAAGATTTCCCAGACTCTGACACTGACACCTGTTTCAGAAGTTCTGCATTCCTACAACCCAACTTAAGAGCACCTGTTCTTTTTTTTTTTTTTTTTTTTTTTTTTTTGATAATTGTCAAGGTGACAAAGTGACTGGGTAAAGTGTTTTGTTCCCAAGGGACACTGGAAGCGCTGAAAAATTCAAATTACTTTGTGGCAAATTTTGAGACTCACTGAAAAAATGAATAGAATATCAAGAAAATTTCTCTTGTGTCTAGATGCCATACTGAGAACAACGGAGAGAAAGCACTTTTCGACTAGCACACCTAGAAAACACACGGAGAATTGCTCTCATTCAGTCTCTTGTCCCCAGCACAATAGACGATGCTAGGATGACCACTGGATTGCAGGAACACTAACTAGGATGCACTAGGTCCTGCCTAGGAAGCGCTCTAAGAATTTTTTCCTTTGTATTCAAAATGAAGTCCTCAGCACAGTCAGTCTTCTTGCCAAGGTCAGGGCGTTCAACAGGATCTAAGACAGTTAACTTGGCCGAAAGAGATTTCTATTTAAAAAGACCTCTAAAGAGCACTGGACCAAAAGTCAAGAGCTCTGGGTTCTAATTCTAGCTTTGCAATCAATTAGAAGTAACCCTTTCCAAGTAAGAGGAGATGAGTTAGGAGGATGACAGTGGTCTGCCTGACTATGGAAGCTACAGGGACACCAGTTTCTAGTTCAATGTGAAAAAAAAGAACATTCTAACAAGTTAGAATTGTCCGACAAAGGAAAGGAATCATTCAGGAAGCAGCGAGGCACCTATTACTAGAGGGTTAAAGCTGTAGTTGAATCACTTATGAGGTAGGCGGCAGAAAAATTAGAATAGACAATTTCTAAGGTCTAAGCACTCTGCACTTATCACAGGGCCTGGTACTTCGTAGATATCCAGGAAAAGTCTGTGGTAGGAAAGAAAGAAGAGAGGGGGAGAAGGAGGGAGAGAGGAATGAATCTGTTTCACTTCATTCTCAGTGGGATGTGGTGGACTTTAAAAAAAGCAAGCATATAAATACTAACTTTTAAAAATTTTGCTACAAGAAGCCATGATTCTAATGCTGGTGCTGTGAAAAGAAGAGTAACAGATGTTAGGGGATAATTGTATTAGATAAGACTGTTTTAGTAGGATGTAAACTAATAATGCTAGGCAACGTTCACTGAGCACTTACCATATGCCCGGAGCCATACTAAAGCCTCTTTAAATCCTCCTACTGAGCCCAGAAGGGCAGGTCCTCTTAGTTTAGAAAAGGTAAGGAACCTGCTCAATGCTTTGTTAGCTAGAAAGAGGCAGAACTGGGAAATGAACCCCTATGAGTATAGAGTGTAGAGTGTGGGTGTGTAGGTGCATGTGAGTGTGTGTGTGTGCTGATAGCCTCTAATGCTACCTCTCCATTTTAATATATGGTAATGAGTTGCTGTTATTGTCATTTGTAATGAAACTTTTTACACATAGGTAACACATGCATACAGTACACAATGCGAAAAGTAAAAAAGAAAAAAAAAAGAGAGAGACAGAGGGAAAATTCTAAACTAAATAGTCTCCTTCACATCCTTGTGCCCTAGCCACCCAATAACTCACCCAGGAGACAACCGCTGTTAACAGTTGCTTTTCAAATTAAAAATTTTTTTTTTTACAAAACTGTGGTTTGACACTGTATCATTTCTTAAGTCCATGTAAACCTGAACCATGTTATCATTGACTTCTACTCCAATTTAAAATTTTTTGTGCAAAATATTCTTTAAAATTGATCCCATAGAAAATACAATAAAAACTGCTCATAGTGCATTGCAAATGCTAATGCTTTTCAGACATTAATTGTTCAATTTGGCTAATCAAGCTTAGTGATATGGTATATTCTAATTCTTTCACATTTTCTATTTCAATGACGTAACTTCTTTTTACAATAAGATGGAACATCTGTCTGATGAAAAATGGGCCATTATTATTCATCTTAAGCCACGCAGCATCATTCAACAGCTCTGAACTAATGGTCATTACATCAGATAGGTTTTACTTTAATCATTATTTCTAATACATGTGAAATTAATACACAGTGTTTATCATTACTGAGCACTAGAATATAATTCTAGAAGAAGCAATTAATGTCTATCAGAAGTTTTTTGAAATATGATTATCAAATAGTGGACTAATGAATCATTTGCATATCTGAAATTACAGCCTAAACATTAAACACTCCTGTGATAGGACACGTTAGGTTTGACGATGACAATAAGGGAATGGGAGAGAAATTTCAGATATTAAGTTATATACACTGTCCAGCTCAGAATCTTTTTGGAGAACTCATTTTCAAAAGAACAGTTAAACAGCTTCAGAGGAAGGCAACTTCTGGGGCTTTTATAAGAATTGAAATGTTCATTTCTCTTCTTTATTTACTCTTTAAAAAAAAAAAAAGGAAAGTGGATTAGAAGACCTGAATCTCTCAGTTTAAAAAAAAATCATGGTTAATTGTCAAATTCAATCTCTATATAGAAAAATGCCATCCATTTCCAAATGTTGCTTGTAAACTCTCTCAGCAAAGGGGCAGAGAATAATGCACTGTACTTCCCCTGCAGTGCTATACTGCACGTTCACCTTTAGGAGCATATGCTGCTCTTTTGAAATATGCAGGCTCCCCTCTCATTGTACAGGGCCTCTGTGAAAAGACTGAGGGCTCCACAGAATTAACACATGAATAGGCTAACATACCTCCCAAGAAGCCCCTGCACTGGGGAGGAGATTCTTTTATTCATTTTGTAGTTAATGAAGAGTAAGAGGACCCTTTCTGACCAATTTTCTTAGGGACTCAGCATTTAAACTTAAAATGTGGAATACAGAAAAGATCCATTGAAAGTTGGATGCTCTACTTTTTCCACCTTCATAACCAACACATCACACTGAAAAAGGCAAATGTGTAGTATCTGAAAAGAGTCACTGCTGCTATCGACGTTCGTAATTGAAAGCTGATAACATTGATCACTACTGTTCTTGCCATTTGGCTGCTCAGCTGTGCTCACTTTAGCAAAAATGCTTTACGTGGAAGAGGAAGACCTTCAGCATTAGGTTAGGGTCAGTGTTCTAGAAGTGGGGACATGGCCAGCAGCCTGTTGAAACAGTGTTTCTGAGGAACCAAACCTAGAAAGCAGGACTGAAAGCAGGAGCTTAGTCTAAAGGGATAAGGAGAGACTGGGCAGGATTACTATTAGCAAAGGTCTAAGCGGGACACAAGTCTCACCTGCTAAGGAGATTAGGGTAACTGATGCTGTGGTCAGCTGTACTTAGGGCTCCAGAAACAAGAGGTAGGTGTCAACTCCTGTGGGGGCCACCTTCCCAGACTTCCACGTCTCAGTTAGGTGCCTTCCTCTGTGCGCCCACAACATGCTGGACTTCTTGCAGTATTACATAGAAATGCTTCCATGTCTATCCCCCTCATTATGTTGCATAAGCTCCGTGAAGGTCACCACCATGTCCATGCTGCTTTTTGCTAAATCTATAGTACAATGCCAAGTACAAAACTGATGCTCAGTAACTATTCGCTGAACAATGAAAAGTTCAGTTCTAGGTAGAAACTAAGTCCATGCCATGGTCATGATTAGGGAGCTGGGCTCAGGAAACCTGGCAAACGATTTCACAGGACAGATGTCCCATGAGTCCCTGTCTATGGAGCAGTCAATCTGTTAGACTCGATCACCACCATTTCGGTTCAGGGCTGATGCTTTCTGCTGGAGCATTACCAGCATACCTCCAATGATCTCCTGGTGGGATTTCACTAAATTCTCAAAACAAATTTTAAACATAATCATTAAAAAAAAAGAACAGGTTTTAAAGGTTTTGGAAAGCATATGTTCTGTAAAGCACTGGTAGCCAGGGTGTGATTGGAATTAGGAGGAAGGAAATTAGATGGAAGCAGGGAGGGTGCAGAACTAGATGAGAACACGTAGAGGAGACTGGGGTCAGAAACAACCTGGGCCCCAAGTGAAGTGACGCAGTGGGCATGGAGAGAGTCCATGAAACCAAACCAGCAGAGACAAGAGGCTGAAAAGCAAATTTAAGATGAGGGCCAGCAAACTATGTCCTGCAGGCCAAATCTAATCCTCAGCCTATTTTTGTACACCCTGGGATTTAAGAATGGTCTTTATGTTATTAAATGGTTGAAAGAAAAAGGAAGAGGAGGAGGAGGAGAAACAGCAGCAATGGAGGAGGCACGTGGCCCACCATGCCTAAAATATTTGCTATCTGATCCTTTACAGAAAGTTGGCCGATGACCGATTCAAGTGAACACAATCAAGACAGAAAAAGCACACCCATCCCCAAACACAGACGTGCTCTTGTGCACATGGGCACGTGCCCATAGGTGTGACAGCATGCATATGCACACATACACACAGGGCAATAATGGAATACCATTGTGTTATAACTTGAAAATATACTTATTTTAGGTAGTAAAGGTTTTTATTGTTCTGAACCCTGATTACAAATCATGCGATTGGGAAAAACTGAAAAAGAAGATTCAAAAGCATGTAAAAAGAACTACAGGAGTTCCCTTGTGCCTCAGTGAGTTAAGGATGCAACGTTCTCACTGCTGCAGCTTCTGTGGCACAGGTTCAGTCCTTGACCCAGGAACTTCCACATGCCATGGGCATGGCAAAAACAAACAAAGAAACAAAAAAACCTACAGCACCTTACAAATATCTCAGAAAGGCAGGTATTCTAGTTATGAACAATATTTGCTTAGTATCTGGAAATTTTCGGCTGTTTATTTTTTTCCATTTTAGTGAACACTGTCCTCAAACATGTTACACCAAATATTCCAAACTGAACTAATGACATAGATAAGAATCAGAATATATAAGATTAAAATAAAACTATTAACCTAATTTGTTGGGTCACTTGACTTACCAGATTTATAGTAAATACTAAATATCAACAAAAATCTCCTTAAAAATATTCCAAACTGAACTAATAACATAGATAAGAATCAAATCTATGAGATTAAAATAAAACTATTAATGTAATTTGCTGGGTCACTTGACTTACCAGATTTATAGTAAATACTAAATATCAACAAAAATCTCCTTAACAATATTCCCCTGCTTTTTTTTTCTTTCTTCCTTTTTATTGCTTTTTAGGGCTGCACGTGTAGCATATGGAATTTCCTAGGCTATAGGTCAAATCAGAGCTGCAGCTTCCAGCCTACACCACAGCCACAGAAATGTGGGATCCAAAGCCATGTCTGCAACCTACAGACGTGGTTGCTCATGACAACACTGGATCCTTAACCCACTGAGCAAGGTCAGGGATTGAACCTGCGTCCTCATGGATACTAGTCAGGTTCCTTACCACTGAGCCACAACAGGAACTCCCTCCCCTCCCTTTTTTGGCTGTTACTCTTTTTATATTTCCAAATTATATATATATATATATATATATATATATATATATATATATATATTTTTTTTTTTTTTTTTTTTTTTTTTTTTTTTTTTTGGCTTTTTAGGGCCGTACCTGCGGCATATGGAGGTTCCCAGGCTAGGCGTCTAATCAGAGCTGTTGCTGCCGGCCTACACCAGAGCCACAGCAACGGAGGATCCGAGCCATGTCTGCAACCTACACCACAGGTCACGGCAAGGTCAGATCCTTAACCCACTGAGCGAGGCCAGGGATCGAACTCGCAACCTCATGGTTCCTAGTCAGATTCGTTTCCGCTGCACCACTATGGGAACTCCCAAATTCCATATATTTTTTGAAGGCTGAGTTTTCTTTACTCCAGCCTCTCAGAGATGGGTGTCTTCTCCAGCCTCTGCTGTCATCATTCTCTTTGCCCTTGGACATTTACCTAATTATGAGAATTGTGCACCTCCAGAGAAGAGACTACATAATGTGAATATATTTGAAAGACAACAACTTGGATTTGATCTCATTCACTACTGTCCTTTGAAATACAGCCATAGACTGCTTCTGAACTGGAAGACATTTTACATATCATATGGTCCCCAACCTCTTGTTTTACTGAACAGAAGGAGATTAAGTAATTTATCTGAGGTTTCAAATAAATCAGGGTCACACAGAGATCCGGAAATCCTTGTTCCAAGCTCTCTCAACTGCTACTTCCACACGGGATCCCTTCCCTAAAGTCCTAGAGGGCAGGACTGTGTCTGTTTTCTCTCTCCCACTCGTGCAGGGGCCACTGCCTGCCAAATAGTATTCCAAGATGTGTGTCGAATAAATGAACGAATGATAATCACATTAACATTTACTTTGCACTTATCGTGTGCCAGGAGCTATGCCAAACACTTCCACAGGCATTATCTCATTTGATTTTCACGACAACCTTAGAAATAGGTTTGTTGTTGTTTTTTTTTTTAACTATCCCTATTATACAAATGAGGAAGGTAAGGCACAGAGAGGGGAAGTGACTTGCTCAAAGTCACACAGCCAAGAAATTACGGAATTAGGCTTGGAAATTAGGTCTTTCTAACTCCAAAGCCGGTGTTTTTAATCACCACCCTAAATGTGTGGTGAGGACCAATGAAAACATCAATTCTGAAATTATACTGAAATGCTGAGCCGTTGCACTTACATATTAAAATACAATTTCTTAGCCCGCCTTTACTCAGCAAATGAAGCCCAGTGAACGTGTCCCCTGGGCTTGTTTTTCCTAGCTTTGCCTGAACTCCCTGTGTGGCCCGACACAATCAGCTAATCTCTCAAGTTCCCTAGTTCCCCAAATCCATTACTAGTCCTGCTTTCTGTGACACCCCAGGGTGTCTCCAATTATCTCAGAGGGGTTTCACGAAATTCTCAAAACAAATTTTAAATGTAATCCTTTTTTTAAAAAAATAACATATGCTTCACAAAACCTTTAGGAGGACACACGAGATTTTCTTCAAACAAAGCAAAACAAATGAAAACCATAGTTTTTAATATTCCCAGAGATTGTGCTGAATGTTAAGGGACGCAGCTCCATCTGCTGGACGCCACACACACACTAAGAATAATAGCAGTTAAATATTGATAACAGGGCATATTTATAGTATGTAGCATCTGTCACGGTCTCTTTTAAACACCATTTTTTAATGACAAAAAATGCATGTATATTGTCAAAAATGTATAAAACAGAAAATTTACTATGGATAATATAAGTACAACCTTGTCTTTCTGGAATACCTGCCACAGGAACAGTTTTTCCTTCTGTTACTAGACATCTGCATCTCTCTTTACACAGGTGAGAACATATGTGTACAGTGATATATAATCTTTACATTTCTAAACATCATGTAATAAGTGTTTCGTATGTTATTTACTAGACACCAACGGTATAATTTTTAATAGCTTACATTATATTCTGTTAAGATTATACAATAATTTATTTCTCCACACGTCCATTGTTGGTCATTTAGGTTGAATGACAATTTGGTTATTATAAATGAGCATCTCTTTGCATAAATTTTGTCCAGACTTCAGCCTACTTCCTGGGGAGTGATTGTTATGAACAGTGGAACTACAGGTCAAAGGGCAGGACTATATTTTAGCTCCTGAAACATATTGTCAAACTGCTTTCCAAAAAGACTGCATCAGTTTACCCTCCCATTATCAGCTTATGAATACCCTTCTTATGGCACCCTGTCTACCAGAGAGCATTGTCTTTTTTCATCTTTGCTAATTAATAGGTGAAAATTGGTCTCTGTTATTCCATTAGCATTTTTGATTACTAGTGCAGGTGAACATTTATTCATATGTTTATTAGCCATTCACATGTCCTCTTTTGTGATTTGTTCGTTAATGTCATTTTCCCATTGAGAGCCTTCGTATTTTCTTATTATTTTGTATGTGCTCTTCAGATATTAAAAACATTTTTTCCCCTGATGTCTATGGCAAATATTTTTCCAAGCATATTCTTTTTATTATTTTTCACCAATTGTTTTTAAGCTTAGCACATCTTTCTCTGTAAAGAAGTGATATTCATATTTTCATGGTTTCAATTTTTGATCCACATTTTTATAGTTTCCATTTTCTGATTCACCTGGAAGTAATTTTGATGTGGAATAAGAGCTAAGAGGATATGGCCTTTTGTTTTGGGTTGTTTTTTTTTTTTCAGTCCCCAGGCCAGGGACTGAATCTGAGCCACAGCTGTGGCAATGCCAGATCCTTTAACCCACTACGCCAGGCCAGGGATCAAACCCATGCCTCTCAGTGACCTGAGACACTGCACTTGTGTTCTTAACCCAGTGTACCACAGCAGGAACTCCTAAGAGGATATATTTTTAAATATCACCATTTATTGAATTGCTCTTCCCTACTTTATTGAATTGTTAAATTATCCCCAGCACGGGAGTCCCTGTGTGGCTCAGTGGGTTAAGGATCCAGTGTTGTCATCGCAGTGCCTAGCATCACCTCGGTGGTGCGAGTTTGATCCCTAGGCCAGGACCTGCTGCATGTCGCAGGCATGGCCAAAAAATATACACATATATCACCAGCATATGTTTCAGACAGCATTATCTTTATGCTCTACAGAAAGTGGCAAAGGTTCAAATTTGGCAGTAAACTTTGGAACGGTTTGCTTTCAGCTAATAAAAAGATTCTGGAAAGTTGAGAGATTGTAGGGAGCCATTTAAGAGTTTTGAGTAGATAATTAACATGGTTGTGTCTGTGTTATTAAAACGAGGAGACTAAAACTACAGAGTGACAATAAAGCAGAGGAAGAGAGAGTTTGGAGACAGACATGCCAGATAGCTGACAGTTCTTTAATTGGTTTGTGCTCTTTCCTGAGTCTTACAGGCATCCTCCTCCCTGCTTTTTTTTAATATCACCTTTTTAATAATCTTGGTTTATTCTAGTTAAGCACTCTTTATACATTATCTTGTTAATTCCCCTCAAACCCCAGTTAGCTAGGTATCATTGCCACCTTTTCAAAGATGAGAAAACTGAGGTCTAGAGATGTCATAAAAGTTGCTCAAAGTGCCTCAGCTAGCGAACTGAAGGAGGCAGGACTCAAACCTAAGGTCTGGGGGAAAGTAAATGAGTATTAAACACCTAAAACAGTGTCTGGCTTGGTAAATGGCAGCTTCTCATCCTCACACCCACCATCAGGTCTTATGAACTTGAAATTCTATATTAAAAAATATGCTGGCATCACATTAACAAATTATTCCAGCACTTATAGGAGGTGTATTCAATCTTCGTTTTGTCCCTCTAACATTTGCGTCAAATGCGCTCCAGTATGGCAGTCAGGAAAGCCTGGCTTCTACTGCATCTTCTAGTGCTAGGTGGTTATGTGACCTTGGGCAAATCACTTGACCACAAAATGTCCTTGTCTGTATAACAACAGCAAGAAGCAATCATACCCCCCTCACAGGGTTTTACGTATAAAAGCAAATCTGAAATGGTTGGAAAATTTCAAAATTCTATAGATTTTATAGATTTCTCAATTAACCTATCAAAATTCTTAGACCATGAAAATGCCTATGAAAACAAGTGCCAACAAGGCTCTTTTGTTTCAGTTTGTTTTGCTCTTTTTCATTATGTCAACATTTTTTCCTTTGGCCGCAGTGGGCAAGTGGTTTGATGTGGGATCTCAGTTCCCAGACCAGAAACTGAACCTGGGCCACAGTGTTGAAAGCGCTGAGTCCTAAACACTAGACCACCAGGGAACTCTCTCACTATGTCAACCTTTAAACATACACAAAAGTAGACAGAATACTATAATGAACCTCCATGACTGGCTTCAATGAGTATCAGTTCTGACATGCTTTCTTTCTTTCTTTTTTCTTCCTTTCTTTTTTTGGCTTTTTCGGGTTGCACACAAGGCATAGAAGTTGCCAGGCTAGGGGTCAAACTGGAGCTGCAGCTGCTGGCCTACATCACAGCCACAGCAATGCCAGATCCTTAACCCACTGAGCAAGGCCAGGGATCAAACCTGCGACCTCACGGATGCTAATCAGATTGTTTCCGCTGAGCCATGACGGGAACTCCTTTTCTTTGTATTTGAAAGCAAAACCTAAAACATTACATAAATACTGTCCTTTTTACGACGGAAGAAAATACCGAGAGAATTTTGTTTCATTGTCTCAGATCCTGAAGCAAAGGTTAATTTTAAAATCTGGCAAAATCCAAGCTGGTGCTGATTTCACTTGATCCTTCTGCTTTTAAATATCTCAGAAAATGAATCTGCAATCTAAATAATAAATCAGTTTGGCGATCCAGGCCAAGGGCTCGTGAATTCCAGTTGTTTGTGGTAGACAAGCAAGCAGGTGGTCCAGCTAGTCTATGCAGAAGGCAGCATTTTCATTTCTACAATAGCAGTATTTGTAATGGCAAATGTAGAGATGGTTTAGTTCATTAAACCAGTTAGGCTTTCAGGGAATTCTGACCAGAGATTCAACTACTCTTGACAAAGTGACTAAAGGCTAATTAAAATTACCTTTTCCAAGAATAAATTTTTATTTATTTATTTATTTATTTATTTATTGTCTTTTTAGGGCCACATGTGTGGCATATGGAGGTCCCCAGGCTAGGGGTTGAATTAGAGCAATGGCCACTGGTCTACGCCACAGGCACAGCAACTCAGAATCCAAGCCACATCTGCGACCTACACCACAGCTCCCAGCAACACCGGATCCTTAACCCACTGAGCAAGGCCAGAGATCGAACGTGCGTCCTCATGGATACTAGTCAGATTCGTTCCCACTGAGCCACGACAGGAACTCCAAGAATAATTTTTTTCAAAAAAAGAAAGAAAAACAAGCTGCACTGCCCACTTAATAAAAAAGGTAGGAACCAATTTCTAAGTCTGAATACTTGTAATTTTTCCAATGTGTCTAGTTTCCAAAGCTCCTTGACATTCACAACCCACAGCCAATGACATATGTACAAATGAGAAAGCGAGGCCTCTAGGGGTCACACTAGCTGGACAGTGACAGAGCCAGGGACTAGAGCCTAGTTCTCCTGTTTCCTGTGTCAGGGCTGGCTCCCTACATATGCAAGTTTACCGAAAAAAAAAATTTCTTCACCTTCTATTTCCAATCTCCCTGGGACCTGATGAAGTGCCTGTACTTTGTAGCAGCTCAGTAAATACTTCTTGCCTGTCTGACAACTTGCCAAATAATGCGGTGGAGGGGATAATAATTATGGGTAGAAAGAAAAAGGAGACATTAGAGAAACGATTAAAGGAAGAGGAAATAACATTAATAAGCTTAGCCAATAAAGCATAATTTAGGAAAAATGGAGAAAAACATGTTAAACTGTAATAAGCAGTCATGAAATACACGGCAGCAAAAACATTTGAAGACCATATAACCAAAAAGCTGAGAGCGGCGGTATAACAACCACAACCACTACCACTTAAATGCACTAGGCTCTGTGGTAAGCCGATTAACCCTCTGAGGGAGGGAAGTAATATTATTATCCCTATTTAATGGGTAAAGAAAGTGGGGCTCAGAGAGGTTAAGCAACTTGCCCAACGCTATAGAGCTAAGAGCGATAGAGCTAGGATTCCAACTTAGACGTTCTGATGCAATTTTCATTTTTTTATACTTTCTGTACTTTGCAAATTTCCTACAATGAGCACGTATTACCTTTATTTTTTAATCCTGTAGCATTCAGCATGTATAGAAATAATTTTGTCATTACATCATTAACTATAGTTAATTACTATTTCTATTCATCATTTGTATGTCACCTCAATTAGACTGTTAAGAGCCTGTGTCTCACGGAGTGTCATGTTTTAATGCATATTATAGCTGCTCGATGAATACTTCTTAAATGAATGGACAATGGAGAGAAAAATGTGGGAGTGTGAGGCAAAACAACCACCACACACACACACACACACACACACACAAAAGGTTTAGGGAGGTGATGAAAAAGAGATGCGGAACAGAAAAAAAGGCACGGAAACAATGATCAAGAACAGGAGATGGATGTGGGACATAGGTAGAAAAACAAACATATAACAATAAAGCAGGGTAAATAAGAAAGGAAGCTTGCTATATAGAACCCTGTTTTGGTGAACCTGTAAACTAAAATTAGAGCTAAAACGCATTAACAAAGAGAAGCCCAGTCGCAGGAGAGAAAGGAGATTTTTAAGATATGGTACTTTTAAAAAATTAAATAGAAAAATTGTTTCAAAGTACCTTATGAGAGGGAGAAGTACTAAAATTGCCTTTCTGGCAAAGCCTGTCCCTTCATCCAACAATTATCCTAAGATACTTGAGATCTCATCTCCATAAATTCAATAGGCAATTGGGGCCACTTTCTCTTTTGAGGCCAGATGCAGAAACAGAAATTACAGTCATTTCCTATATTGCAGAAATTAGCTGGCCAGTTGAAAGCCACCTGCACGCATAATTCACATCATCATCAGAGGTTGGCATCTAGAAGGCTCATGGCCCTGTCTTCTCTGCCATATACTTCACCCATGCAGAGGCCAAGCTCTGATAACCAAAGACGATGTTTAAGCTTGCAGTTGGCCCATGTTATGAGATGGTGATCTCTTTGTGGTTTCTATCTATTAGGATTAAAGAATAATAATTTTTTAAGTAACATATACACATAGTTAAACATAAAACAATACTGAGGCATGGCTGATAGCAAACAACAGCAGGTTTCTGTCCCACCATTCCCCATCATCCTCAAAAGAAGCAATACTGTGGCTTTAGCTGTTTCTTCTGGTTTATCCATTTATACTATCTAAACAACTATTTATTTAACAATTTTAGATGTTATCTATTGACTTTGTTGTTAAATCAGTAGCCAAGTTTATGTGACTATGACTATGTAATTATTATTCACTGCTAAGCAAAGTAGTATATTATTGCTAGTTAATATTTTAATTAGTCTTAGGACAGTCTTGTAAGTCTTTTGATTTTTTTCTCAAGTTAATAATTGCTTTGGTATTTCATTTGAGATTTCTATATTTCCAGTGCTATTTTTATCCAGGTATTCTAACAGTTCTGTAATATACCTATCAATTCTCCCAAACACTCGAACCCATCTAAAATTTGCTGGTCCCATATTTCCCCTGAAGACCGTCCTCTCTCAGCTCTCTGTTACCCTGCCACAAACTAGGCCAGTGAACTCATGGCCTGGAAAATGACTGTCCTCCTGGGACTCCTCCTCACAGTTCCCTGGAGCTGAACTCTTTTGTTCCTGGATTTTATACTGCATCTTCCTCATTCTTGGTTTATTCCCTCATTTTAGTAGAGTACAACTTCCAAAAGCTTCCAGAGAAAGAGGTGATGAGAAGAATGTTTTGAGAGCATGCATACTCTAAGATTTAACATGAACATGACTGGATTGCTATAAAATTTTAAGATGAAAATCATTTTCTATTAAAAAATTAGACATTTATGGTCAATTGATTTTCAAAATTGATGCCAAGACCCCTCAACGGGAAGACATCTTTTCAACAAGTAGTACTGGGACAACTGGATATGCACAAGCAGAATAATGAAGTTGGACCCTTAACTCATACCACATACATAAATGTAAAATGGATTGAAGACTTAAATGTAAGAGCTGAAACTATAAATCTATTAGAAGAAAACACAGGTATAAATATTCATGACCTTGGGTTAGGCAATAGTTTTATTTGCCCACATGACCAAACAACAAATACATAAATGGGACTTCATCAAAATTAGAAACTTTTGTGCTTTTACAGTGAACCATATCGAATCACTTGTGGTAGAACATGATAGAAGATAATATGAGAAAAAGACTGTATATAACAAGTATAACTGGGTCACTTTGCTATACAGCAGAAATTGAAAGAACATTGTAAATCCACTATAATGAAAAAATTTTTAATTAAAAAAAATTTTGTGCTTTTAAAGACACTATCAAGAAGGTGTGTGGAGGGCGCTCCTGTTGTCACACAGCAGAAACGAATCTGCTAGTATCCATGAGGATGCGGGTTCGATCCCTGGCCTCTCTCAGTGGGTCAGGGATCTGACGTTGCCATGAGTTGTGGTATAGTTTGTAGACGCGGGTCAGATCCCTGCATTGCTATGGCTGTGCCACAGGCCAGTAGTCATAGCTCCCATTTGACCCCTAGCCTGGGAACTTTCATATACCACAGGTGCGGCCCTAAAAAGAAAAAAAAAAAGTGTGGATATAACACAGTTTATCCAATCACTCTTCTTTGAATGAACATCCTTTCATATGTTTATTAGTCATCTCTATCACTTTGATAGTAAAATATCTGTTCATATCTTTTGCCCATTTTATAAGTGATTTCTTTTTTTTTAGGGCTGCACCTGCCATATATGGAAGCTCGTGGGACAGGGGTCGAATTGGACCTGCAGCTGCCAGCCTACACCACAGCCACAGCAACACCAGATCTGAGCCATGTCTGCAACCTACACTACAGCTTTCAGCAACGCCAGATCCTTAATCCACTGAGTGAGGCCAAGGATCAAATCCACATCCTCATGGATACTAGTCAGAGTCTTAACCCACTGAGCCGCAACAGGAACTCTAAAGGTAATTTTTTTTTTTAACTGCTGAGTTTTGAAAGTTCTCTCTCTATATATATAGATATTTTTTTTCTTTTTTCTTTTTGCCTTTTTCTAGGGCCGCACCAACAGCATATGGAGGTTCCCAGGCTAGGGGTCTAATCAGAGCTGTAGCCACCGGCCTACGCCTGAGTCACAGCAACGTGGGATCTGAGCCGCGTCTGCAACCTACACCACAGCTCACAGCAATGCCGGATCCTTAACCCACTGAACAAGGCCAGGGATCAAACCTGCAACCTCATGGTTCCTAGTCAGATTAACCACCGAGTCACGATGGGAACTCCTCTCTCTATATTTTAGTTGTAAGACCTTCCTAATATGTGCTTTGCAAATATTTTCTTGCAACCTGTAACTTCTCTTTTATTCTCATAACAGAGTCTTTTACAATACAAAAAATTTCAGTTTTGATTCAGTCCAACTTATTAATGCTTTATTTTATAGATTATTCTTTTGGTGTAAGACTTTTTTTTCTTTTTTGACCACTGCATAGCATATGGAATTCCCAGGCCAGGGATCAGATCTGAGCCACAGTTGCGACCTACGCCACAGTTGTGGCAATGCCTGATCCTTTAACCCACTGTGCCAGGCTGGGGATAGAACTTGTGTCCTGGCACTGCAGAGACACCGCTGATCCCATTGTGCCACAGTAGTAAATCCATGTCTAAAACTCTTAACGTAGCCCTGCTTTTCAAAGATATCCTTCCATGTTTTCTATAAAAACTGTTTATAGTTTTATGTTTACAATTTAAATGTATAATGCATTTGAATTAATTTTTGTATATGGTATGAGCATTGGGTTGAGGTTCATTTTTTTTTTATTCCCTATGGTTGGTTTTCTAATTGTTCCAGTACCGTTTGTTGAAATGAATGTCCTTCCTTCATTTAATTGCTTTAGATTCTTTGTCAAGAATCAATTTTACTAGGTAATGATTTCTTTGATATGGCACCAAAAAGTGCAAGCAACAAAGGAATATAAATTGGGCTTTATCAAAATTAAAATTTCATGCTTTAAAGGACTCCATCAAGAAAGAGAAAAGATAGTTCATGGAATGGAAGAAAA
Organism: Catagonus wagneri; assembly: GCA_004024745.2. NCBI lineage: Eukaryota > Metazoa > Chordata > Mammalia > Artiodactyla > Tayassuidae > Catagonus > Catagonus wagneri. The sequence goes on along the minus strand of PVHT020000017.1, from coordinate 1,551,139 downwards.
TACTTGAAAATGATACATCTGATGAGGGACTTATAGCCAAAATATATAAAGAACTCTTATAACTCAATAATCAAAAAAAAAAAAGACCACCTGATGGAAAAAATGAGCAAAAGATTTGAGCAGATATTTCTCTGAGAAGATATACAAATAGCCAATAAACAGATGAAGAGATGCTCAATATCATTAGTTACAAGGGAAACGAAAGTCAAAAGCCCAATGAGATAACTGTTAACATCCACTAGAATGCCTATAATCAAAAATACAGACAATAATAAGTGTTGGTGAGTGTGTGCAACAATTGAAACACTCAGACATTGCTGGTGGGAAGGTGAAATGATGCAGCTGCTTCAGAAAATAACTCCCAATTCCTCAAAAATGTAGTTACCATACGACCCAGAAATTCCACTCCTAAATAAATATCTAAGAGAATGTGAAACATCTATCTACATAAAAACTTGTACACACGTATTCCCAGCAGCATTATTCATAACAGCCAAAAGTGGAAACAACCCAAATGTCCGTCAACTGATAAATGGATAAACAAAATGGAATATTATGCGATATTATTCAGCCATAAAAAAGTAGTTAAGTACTGATACATGCTACAACATGGGTGAACCTTAAGGACATTATGCTACGTGAAAGAAGCGAGACACAAAAAACCACATACTGTAGGATTCCATTTAAATGAAATGTCCAGAATAAGTAAATCCAAAGAGACAGAATGTAGATTAGTCATTGCCAGAGTCTGGCAGAAGGGGGAATGAGGACATGGAGGATGACTGCTTATGAGTTCAACATCTTTTTCTTTCTTTTTCCTTTCTCTTCTTTCTTTCTTTCCTTCTTTCTTTTTCTTTCTCTTTCTTTCTTTCTTTCTTTTCTTTCCTTTTTCTTTTTTCTTTTCTCTTTCCTTCCTTCCTTCCCTCCCCCCTCCCTCCCTCTCCCTCTCTCTCTTCCTTCCGTTTTTTTTTTTTTTTTTTTTCTATTTTAGGGCCACACACGCAGTACATGGAAGTTCCTAGGCTAGGGGTCCAATCGGAGCTACAGCTGCCAGCCGATGCCACAGCCACAGCAACGCAGGATCTGACCCATGTCTGTGACTTACACCACAGCTCACGGCAACACAGGATCCTTAACTCACTGCGCGAGGCCAGAGATCAAACCCTTGTCCTCACGGATATAGTCGGATTCATAATCCGCTGAGCCATTACAGGAACTCTCAACATTTCTTTTAGGGTGATGAAATAAAAGTCTGGAATTATATAATGCTGATGGTTTGTACAACTACACAAATATACTAAAAACCACTGATTTTTTAAATGAATTTTACACTAAAATTTTTAAAATAAAACTTTTGAAAATAAGCTTTAAAAATCTACTGGGGGTATTTGCTTTAGACCATTTCTGGGATCTTGTATTCTGTTTCATAGACTTGTGTCTATCCCTCACTTATTGTACCTATATATTAAGTCTTAAAAATAGGAATAGTGATTCTTCCCATTTAATCTTTTTAGCCTTTCTGGCTCCTTCATCTTTTCAAACAGTTTTTAGAATAAGCTTGATTATATCTATAAAAATATTATTGGGGAGTTCCCTGGTGGCCTAGAGGGTTAAAGATCCAGCACTGTAACTGCTGTGGCTCAGGTTATTGCTGTGGCACAAGTTCGATCCCTGTCCCAGGAACTTCTACATGCTGTGGGCATGGCCAAAAAAATGTTGGGATTCTGATAGGAACTGCATTATACCTATGGGTTAATTTGAGAAGAATTTATATTTTTACTATATTGGTGCTTCCAATTCATGAGCACATTGTCTCTCCATGTATTTAGTTATCTGGTTTCTCTCATTTGTGTTTTGAAATTTTTAGCATACAGCATATAAAGCCTATAATTGTTTTTTTTTTAAAGATATATCTAGGTATTCCAGTGTTTTGGAGTTACTATAAATGGTATGCAGTTTTAATTTTTGTTCCCACATGTTCTTTGCTAGTATATAACAATATAATTTACTTCTGTGTGTTGATCTTGTATACCGTGACCTTGCTGAACTCACTTATTAATTCTACACTTTTTAAAGATTCCTTTTCTACACAGTCATGTAATCTGAAAATAGACACAATTTCTTCCTTTCCAGTATATATGTCTTTCATTTCCTTTTCTTGCCTTATTGAATTGGTCAGGAATTCCACTACTGTGATGGATAGAGTGTGGAAAGCAGACATCCTTGCCTAGTTCTAATCTTAGGGGGAAAGTACTCAGTCTTTCGCTATTAAGTATTATGATAACTATAGAATTTTTATGATGCTCTTTTTCCAGTTGAGAAAATTGCTCTCTATATCTAATTTTCTGGGAGTTTTCTTTTTAAATCATGAATGGGTATTGAATTTTGTCAAGAGCATTTCCTGCACCAATTGATATAATAATGTAGTTTTTCTTCTTTAATCTGTTGATGAGGTGATTACTTTGATTTTCTAATATTGACTCAACCTTGTACTCTTGGAATAAACTCCCACTTAATCATGATATATAATTCTTTTTTAATGTAAGACTTGCAAGTATTTTTGTTCAGAAATTTTGCATCTAAAATCATGAGAGATACTGGTCTGTAGTTTTCCCTTTTTTGTACTGCTTTTGTCTGATTTTTGTTATTAGGGTAATATTAGATTTGCATAATGAGCTGGCAAGTGTACTATCTTCTACTATTTTCTGGAAAAGATTGTGGAGATTTGGTGATAACTTTTCTCACATGTTTGGTAGAATTCTCTACTTAAATGATTGCAATTGGGAGATTTCTTTATGAGCACTTTTAAAGTATGGATTCAGTTTCTTTAATAGTTATGAGATTATTTATATATCTATATATCTATTTTGTATTGCATGAGTTTTGGTAGTTTGTGTTTTTCAAGGAATTGGTCAAGATGACCTACATTTTTGAATATATGTCATTAGAGTTGTTCATAGTATAGCTTTACTATTCTTTAACGGCTGAAGGATCTGTAGTAATATCCCATTTCATTACTGCTATTGGTAATTTATATCACCTCTTTTTATCTTTTTCAGTTTTGCTAAAGTCTCATCAATTTTATTGTTAATTTCAGAGTTAGCTTTTTTCGTTGATTTTCTCTATTTTTATCCTATTTTTAACTTCATTTATTTCTGCTCTGTATTATTTCCTTTCTTCTACTTGCCTTGGCTTTATCTTACTCTTCTTTCTCTAGTTTTTTTGAGGTGGTCACATACATTTTATTGATTTGAGGTCCTTCTTCTTTCCTATTTTAAGTATATAGTGCTATAAATTTCTCCCTCAGCAATAATTCCGTACAGATCTGTTAACCTTTTTGTTGTTCATTTTGTTAGTGTTGTTTTTTATGAGATTCCTACTTTAATGGCGCCCTCTTCTGTCAGTTTAGCAAAGTCCAGATATATAATAAATTTGTGTTTCTGTTTTTGTGATGGGAACAATTCCTGTGTTCTCTGATTTTGTGGTTCTTTTTTTGCACGCTGGCCCTAAATCTTGTCCTTTTTATTCTTTTACCCTTCTTTACTCAATTGACAAAGGATGCTTCTTTGTTTTTTTTATTCTTTTTTTTACTCTTTTTTTTCTCCAGAAGCTATGTGTTTCAAAGTCTAGCCCTTCAAATCACACATGTGTCTCTTCCTTGCGGTTTAAGCACTGTTCCACTTAGACACTTTATTAAAAACTTAGGGTAAACTTGGTCTTTCTGGTGGTGATTTTTACATAACTTTAGGCCTTTTAGCTATCTTCCCTCTTCTGCTTTCCCCTCAGATTTTCTCAGTTGGCCTTGCTCACCACAAAGCCTTGTAGGAGGGCAGGAGGAAGGACAAGGGAACATGAGACATAAAAGGTTATAATTTGATGTTCTTTCTTCTTTTACTTAGTTATTTTGAAGTTCAGCCATTCATTCTCTTTAAGTTATATTAAGGCCATGGTTTTGTGTAGCTTTTTTTTTTCTTCTTCTTCTTCTTGTTCTATATTGCTTTTGAAGGAAATGTTGGGCGACTGGGACCATTGTCAGCTACCCAGAAATTTTCCAGCATAATAATAATAGGGAGATGGTAGATTCAAGTGTTTCTTGGTATAAAGAGGTTTTAATTTACACAAAAATTGACGGCATACCAGGAAAGATGCGGGAAATCATGTATAATTTTCCCAGGTCTAAACAAATATTTCTCTTTTACCCTGTTTTCAACTTCTATGTCCTATTTGGAATACAAAGCTCTTTTCTCCCAAACACCAGAGCTAATATGAAACATGAAACACTAAAATTCTATGTGTAAAGTATTTCATTTTTTATCTCTAGAATAACGTGAATTTCAAGAGTAAACTGTGGTGTAGCTTGTCATTCTAAATGAGAGTTTTTAGATAGATTAGAAGAGATAAAATAACAAAGAGTTTGTTCAAAGATTCATCTATTTTGAGCCTAACGCCTCATCTTCCATGGTCACTTTTGCAGAGACCTTACTTACTAGAGCTGTGATGGATAAAAGTAGATTTCTTTATGATATATCTGTTTTTAAGTGTGGCTCTTTAAGACATTATCCTTTCAAAATAAACGTTCACTACAGAGTCCCTGTCATGGCTCAGAGGTAACGAACCCGACTAGTACCCATGAGGATGTGCGTTTGATCCCTGGCCTCGCTCAGTGGGTTAAGGATCCAACGTTGCACGAGCTATAATGTAGGTCACAGACACGGCTCGGATCCCAAGTTGCTGCAGCTTCGATTGGACTCCTAGCCTGGGAACTTCCATATCCTGTGGGTACGGCCCTAAAAAGCAAAATACCAAAAAGTAAAAAAATTTTAAGGAAAGAAATGTTCGCTAAAAAAATTTTCTAGTTAAGGGTTTAGTGGCCAAGTTCTCTCATACACCTTTTCTAGAAAGTATGACATCAGAACCAATACAGCAGAGCAGTTATTAAAGTGCGTGATTCTCAGAGCCAGAATGCCTGGATGAAGATCTACGTTCTTCCATTTTCTAGATATGTGACCAAATTACTGAACACCTTGGTACTTCTGTTTTCTAATTTCTCATCTGAAAAACAAAGGCAATAATAGTACCAACTTCACAGCATGCTTGGGAGGATTAAGTGAGTTAATACACGTAAAGTACTTAGAACAGTGCATGACGTAGTAAATGTACATACGTGTTTACAATATTCATTATAAAAGTTACTTTTAACAGTATCTTTAATGACTATGTTAATTATCTATAATTGCATAAAAAATTGCCCCAATTTAACAGTTTAAAACAACACCCACTTATTATCTCACCATTTCTGTAAGTCAGGAATATGAGTACTGCTTAACCAGGTCCCCTGCTACAGAGTTTCACCCAAGGTTACAACGAAGGTATTGAGTTGGGCTTGGTTCTTTTCTGAAGGTCGGCTGGCAAATGATTTTTTTTCCCAAGATCACACGGTTGTTAGCAAGATCCATTTCTTTGTGGTCTATGAAACTGAGGGCCTCAGTTTTTAGCTGGCCTCTTGCTACGTGGGCCTCCTCAACATGGCAACTTGCTCCACCAAAGCCAGCAAGGTAGAGAGTCAGCTAGAAAGTCGGGTTACAATCTCTTGTAAGCTAATACAGAAGTGAAGTCTTATCATCTGTATCACAGTCTATTAGAAATAAGTCACGCAGCCTATACTACCTGTTCACAGGGATCACCGGAGGCTACCTTAGCGTCTGTCTACCACAATGTCTTAAAAAGAAAATGCAATACAGCAGAATGTTCCAGAACATTGATTCTGTAATCACTTTACCTGGATTTAAGTGCCGATTAACCTTAGGCAGGTTACTTAACCCCCGTGAGTCTCAGTTTCTCCATCTCTAACATGAAGTAATAACAGCACTTAGGAGATACTTTGGGAAGGATGAAATGTGAATATCTATATATATTTCTTTCTTTGAACTCAGTGAATGCTTAATAAATAAATGTGAATATCTATATATCTTTCTTTCTTTGAACTCAGTGAGTGCTTAATAAATATAATAGCATTCCAAAGCCAGGGTTCCCATGTGGCTCAGCGGGTTAAGGACCTGGCATTGTCACTGCAGTGACAGGGTGATATCTGACCTGAGACCTGAAGTATGGGTAAGAAAGGATATTCTCAGCAGGGGATGCAAGAGGCGAAATAGAAATGTCCTTTGGATTCTGCCTCACAGTCCGGTGTGATGAAATGTTGCAGGAGCACAGAAAAGCAGGTTCTGAGTAAGGCAGAGGGGCCTAGCAGAAAGGTTCACAGAGGAGAGATGGCTGAGCCAGACTTTAAGGATGGGAAATTGCTGTGTGTTTGGTCTTCTCCAGGTTTCTTCCACTGCTACTCTCAGCATCAGGTGGAATTTTCCATGTTGGGACCATTTTATTTTTAATCACCCTTCATGATCCACATGTGATCAAAGAAACACCTAACTGGGATAAGAACATTAGGACTATCTACCTGCATTACACCTTAAGTATTATCTCTTCACCACATGTCCATATATTGCTGAATCATGGTAGTATTACAATTAATAATAATAGCCTAACATTTATATAATGCATTCCAGTTTAGAAACCACATTTTATAGACATTACATTTACAAACTAATTATATTTCAGACATATAGAAAAATACAAAAAATGATAAAATAGTTCACCTATAATCACACCACCCAATTGACAGGATGTTACCATTTAGTCTTATTTGCTTTGTTGTCTCTAAGAAATGATGTATCAGAAATATAGCAAAACCTTCTATACCCCACCAATTCTCTACTCATGTATCTCCGTGAATAACCACTGTTCCGCAGTTGCCATGCATCATTTTATGCATATTTTTGTACTTTTCATACATGCAAATATAAACACTGTATTGTTTCATGTATCCTTAAAATTTTTTAATTGTATAGTGCATATTTACCATTTTGCACCTCATTTTTCCATGCAACATTGTTTTTAAAATGTATTCATGTACTCGTGTTAATTGATACTATGTGAATAAATCACAGCTTATTTACACATTCCATGAGTGAGGAACAATTAGGTGTTTTTCTACTCCTTAATTTCATTTTCTATTTTGCTATTACAAATGAAGAAAATGCATCGTCTTTGTGCCCATGTCTGAGAGTTTCACTAGAGAGGCACTTAGGAACCATACCTCTCTAGTACAATTCCAGTATCTAGAATTGCTGGATCACAGGATATATGTATGCATTTTCAAGTTTACTAGATTTTGCCAAATTGCTCTCCAAAGTACTTAGTCTGTACTTTACAAGTATTAAATCATTGTATCATTACAACGACCATAGGAGGCAAATACTGTTATACTCCTTTCTACAGATGAGGAAATTGAAGCAAAGAGAAGTAACTTGCCCAAGGTCACAGAGCTAGCAAGATATAAACCTTGTATTTGAATAGAAGCAGTCTAGTTCCAATGCCCGTGCTTTTAACCACTACACTGTTCTGTCTCCTAATCCAACTCATAATTGTTTTAGTTTGCATTTCTCCCATTACTAATGAGGTTGAAAATCTTTTATACCCTTTTTTTTTTTTCCAGGAACACTGAGTACCATGAAAGTAATGAGTGGGGAAAAAAAAGCCATGACCCACAAAGGCAATGAGCTCTCAAAGAAGCCAAGCTCATGGCCTCCATGACAACATCAAGTTTAAAAGACTGCTGCAATAGAAAGATTGATTTGGAAAAGGAACATCTTTTTAATATTAGTTTTGTTTTTATTAAATAAATACACACACAAGATCTACAAGACTTGTTAAGAAAAGCAACAATCCTTTCCCCTTGGCATCTTGTGGTGCCAGAGGGTACAGAAGTGTACAAGAATGACAGGGACATCACAGAAGAAGACAGAAGTCAGTTGGCTCCCAATGGTGATATGTGGAGTAATTTGTTCATCAAAATAAATAATGATAGTAATGCATCATAATGCATTAAATAAAACAAGAATCCATGAGTCTACACTGATATTAATTAATTTTCCAGTTAAGTATTTACTGGGTGAAAGCTTCTTCCTTTGTGTAAAATGCAAACTACTAAATCTAGAAGTTAGAAAATCATCAATGGATGGTAGAACTACGGAGGGAAAGTTTGGTGAGGAAGAAAATATTTATGTAGTACCAAAGTAGTTCCCCACAATTACTTATTAATTACAAAGGGGCAACAGTAACTTTACAGTGGAGGAATCTGGTAGTTACTAGCTGTCTTAGTCTATTTGGGCTGCTATAACAAAATATCAGAGACTGGATAGCTTATAAACAAAAAACATTTATTTCTCACAGTTCTGGGGCTGGCAAGCCTAAATCATGGCTCTAGCAGATTTGGTGTTGCTTCCTCATAGATGGCCTTTCTCGCTGTAAATTCACAAGGCAGAAGGAGCTCTCTAGACCCTCTTTTATTTTTATTTATTTATTTATTTATTTATTTTACTTTTGCATTATAGCTGGTTTACAGATTTCTGTCAGATTTTCCAACTGCACCATGTGGTGACCCGATTACATGTACACATATGGATTTGTCACATGTAATTAGATATACTTCCCCGTGCATTACAGTTGGAGCTCCTTGCTATTCCATCATTAAAGCACTAGTTATCCCCATTCCCTCCCACCCCTCCCCTGCCCCTCCCCCACCCCCTTGGCAACCACAAGTATGTTCCCCAAGTTCGTGATTTTCTTTTCTGTTGAGATGTTCATTTGTACAGCGTTTTAGACTCCAGTTATAAGAGATTTCATATGACATCTGTCTTTCTCCTTCTGACTTGCTTCACTCAGTATGAGGGTTTCTAATTCCATCCATGTTGCTGCGAATGACATTATTTTATCCTTTTTATGGCTGAATAGTATTCCATCGTGTATATATACCACATCTTCCTAATCCAGTCATCTGTCGATGGACATTTGG
>PVHT020000017.1:1518598-1528821 GCA_004024745.2 Catagonus wagneri | reverse complement strand
GTTTTTTTTTTTTTTTGCTGTTGAGCTGCATAAGTTGTTTATATATTTTTGACATTAAGCCCTTGTCAGTTGCATCATTTGACACTATCTTCTCCCATTCTGTAATACTCAGCCATAAAAAAGAATAAAATAATGTCATTTGCAGCAACATGGATGGAATTAGAGGCCCTCATACTGAGTGAAGTAAGTCAGAAGGAGAAAGACAGATACCATATGATATCACTAATAACTGGAATCTAATATACTGCACAAATGAACCTTTCTACAGAAAAGAAAATCAAGGACTTGGAGAACAGACTTGCGGTTGCCAAAAGGAGGGAATGGGATGGTAGGGGGGTCTGGAGTTAATAGTTGTAGAATGTTGCCTCTGGGCTGGAAAAGCAAGGAGATCCTACTGTATAGCACTGGGAACTATGTCTAACCACTTGTGATGAATCCATATATGTATGTGTAACGCTGTTACCACGCTGTACAGCAGGGTATAATGTAAAAATAAAAATTAAAATTAAAAAAAAAAAAAACACAGGATGGGAGTTCCTGCTGTGGCACAGTGGGTTAAGAATCCAACTGCAGCCCCTCGAGGTTGCTGCAGAGGCACAGGTTCAATCCCCAGCCCGGCACAGTGGGTTAAATGATCCAGCGTTTCCATAGCTGTAGCTCGAGTCGCAACTACAGCTGGAATTCGATCCCTGGCCCAGGAACCCATATGACATGGGGCAACACCCCCCACCCTAAAAGAAAAGATAAAATTAAACGAGATCAGAATTCAAAGAGAGTGGTTTACCAAATCAATGAGCTCCTAAGTAGCTGACTATGGATCACATGGTTTCTTCCCCGTCCCATCCAGATCCTTATCTGCTGTGCAAGTCTGAATTCCAGATGATGAAAATAATAATAATAGCAGCTAAGAACTTCATGTTCAACATGAACATGAACTTACAACAACCCAACCGTTTTACAGACAAAGGAAACCAAGGCTTAGAATTTCAGTTAACTTTGTGAAGTTTTCACTTCTAATAATTGGTGGAGCTTTGGTCGGTTTTGTCTTTCTAAGATGTCAAATACATGGGCATACATTTCTTTACAATATTTACTTATCGTCTTTTTAGTATCTGTGAAATTTTTAGTGACATAATTTTTCTCATTCATGTCATTTGTGTATTTTCTCCTTTTTTCCTGCCAAGTCTGGCTAGAGTTATCAATTTTATTGATCTTCAAGAATCAGCAGCATTTGGTTTCACTGACTTTTCCTCTATCCTTTGGGTTGTCATTGTGGTTTCACATTTCATTATGTCTGCTCTGATCTCTATTATTTCATTTTGGCTATACTGAGTTTAATATGTTCTATTTTTAGTTTCTTAAGATGGAAGCAGAGGTCATTGACTTGGAACCATTCTCCTCTTTTTTGGCTGCACCCCCTGGCATGTGGAAATTCCCTGGGCCAGGGATCAAGCCCATACCACAGCAGCAGACCAAGCTGCTGCAGGGACAACAGTGCACCCTTAACCTACTGCACCACAAGAGAACTCCCTCTCCTTCTCTAACATAGGCATTTAGTGCCATTTTCAATTTCCCCTAAGCCCTGCTTTAGTATCATACCACAAATTCTGTTATGCTATGCCTTCATTTTCACTCATTTCAAAATACTTTCTAATTTCTCTTTCAATGTCTTTTTTTAACCCATGGATTATTGAAAACCAAGTTATTTAGGTCCCAAATATACAGGGGTTTTCAAGATATTTATGTGCTACTGATCTTTAATTCCATTATTGTCAAATAGTATGGTTTACATCCTTTTAAATTTATTGAGACTTATTTTGTAGCACAGAATATGTTCTATGTAGGCAAATGTTCCTCGAACACTTAAATGTATATCCTGCTGTGGTTGGGTAGAATCTTCTACAAATGCCAGTTAGTCAAGTTGGTTTGTAGTGTTCTTCAATTCTTCTACATGCTTCCAGATTTTCCACCCAATTGTCCTGTCAATAACTGAGAGAAGTATTAAAAATTTCCCACCATAATTTTATTTCTCCTTGCCATTCCTTTGGTTTTTCCTCATACATTCTGGAGCTCTATTTTTAGGCACAGAAATGTTCAGATTATTATTTCCTCTTGATGAACTGACCCTTTATTATTATGAAAAGACTTAATTTACCTGTGGTAATATTCTTTGTTCTGAAATCTACTTTGACATTAATATAACCATTCCAGCTTTCATTTGACTAGTGTTATCATGGCATATCTTATTCCATTGTTTTACATTTTTTGCCTTTTTGGCCACACCCACAGCATATGGAAGTTCTCAGACCAAGGATCGAATCCAAGCTGCAGCTGCAACGTATACTACAGTTGCGGCAACACTGGATCCTTAACCCACTGCATGGGGCCAGGGATAGAACCCAAGCTGCCTCAGAGACAAGACCAGATTTTTAACCCACGGTGCCACAGCGGGAACTCTCACTGTTTTAATCTGTTTGTGACTCTTTTTTTTTTTTTTGGTCTTTTTTGTCTTTTTTAGGGCTGAACCCTCGGCATATGGAGGTTCCCAGGCTAGGGGTCGATTGGAGCTACAGCTGCCGGCCTACACCACAGCCACAGCAACGCAGGATCCGAGCCATGTCTGCAACCTACACCACAGCTCATAGCAACGCCGGATCCTTAACCCACTGAGGGAGGCCAGGGATCGAACCCATGACCTCATGGTTCCTAGTCAGATTCGTTAACAACTGAGCCACCACGGGAACTCCTGAGTACTTTTACAATTATTGTTTGTCTCCTCCATTAGCTTATTACCTGAAACTCTTTGTTTTATTGTTTTAGTGATAGGATTTACTAGATCCATCTTCCTTGATATTACACTACTTCACATATAGTCTAAGAATCATGCAATAGCATACTTTCACTCCTCCCCTCCCAGCCTTTCTGCTATTACTGCCATATACCATACTTCTACATATGTTATAAATCCACAGAAAGTCAGCCAGTCCGCACCCGGGTTCCACCCTTATACACTGTGGCCTGGAAACTTCCTCAAGGTAAAGGCTGGGACACTGCAGTGCTCACCTTGTCTCCAGTCTCTCAGAATCACTCTTCTGTGTTGCCTGATGTCTTGCATCTTGAAACTACTATTGCAATTTTTTTTCATTACTTCTTATGGGAGTGTGAATCCAGCCCATATTGTTCCATCTTGACTGGAAGCCAAAGTCCAGAAGGGCCTTTGTGAGACTAGTTGGGGAATCTGCTCCGTCTCAGAGCAACAGCGCAATGGAGGAATTACTTAAAGATCGACAGATATCCAAAAAAGATTCTCAGCTAGGAACAGATGAGTGACAAGATGTATGATAAAACCCGAGCGTGATGGCTTAGAACTGAACAGGAAGCAGGTCCTCAAATGACAGGCAGTGTCTGAAAGTCACTGTCAAGGATACAGGGAGAGAGATAAGTAACAGTAATGCAAGTGAATGATGACTCCTCAGACCATAACCTAGTCATCGTGGATGGGAGTGGTGAGCCAGCATTCTTACAGATATGAACAAGTATTCAGAGAGACAGTAGGTGGACTAACTTGCAGCCTTCAAGAGACTAGTTTGGCTAACTGCTGGTTACCTAATAAAAATAAATTCCTATAGCTTTTTGGTTAATAATATTTATTCTTAATCACTTTAAAGAAATCAGGATGTGTATGGTTATTTTTGTCTTCATAACAAACCTGAGAAGAGAGAGGTACCATTTCCATCTGTAAAGGAAAATTGTATATTGGGACGCACAAAATTGAGGCAGCCCCAGGACCCCAGCCAATATCACAAGTCTAAACCAATGTCAGCCCACACTTAAAGGAAACACCTCACTGTCTAGGTAACCCAAAATACACCATCACAATCCTCCAACTTAACTTTATCTAGCACAACTTCCCCTAGAAAACAGACCTGCTAGCCTTACCAGGAAATCCTTGACCTCCTAGCCAGTCATGTACCGTTGCACTGCCTCTTCCAATGCTCTGTAAAACTCGCTCCTGCCCAAAGTCCCTCAGAAAGAGAGCTCCACTGCTAGTGAGGCACTGTATACCCCCAATCCATGGATTGTTGTCCCTTAAATAAAGGATATCAAACTCATTACTAAATCGTACTTTTGTCCTTTGACACCCTCTTTTGACAGACTAACATATCAGTCATGAAATGTGGAGTCCTCTTCTGGCACAACGGGTTAAGGATCCAGTGTTGTCACTGCAGCAGCTTGGGTTCAGTTCCTGGCCCTGGAACTTCCACATGCCACAGGCACAGCAAAGAGAATGACAAAGAAAGCAGGAATTTGATGTGAGGACTATCTGACTCCACAGCAAAGATCTTAAGGACCAGCTTTGCCACTACCAAAGCTTTTTCTGAAGTTAATTTTTAATATTTAAAAATTTAAATTATTTTTACATTTTATTTTTCATTTAATTTTCTTTTTAAAATTTTTATTATAGTTGATTTACAATGTTCTGTGAATTTCTGCTGTACAGCAAAGTGACCCACTTTTTCTCGTATTATCTTCTATCATGTTCTGTCACAAGTGCTTGGATATAGTTCCCTGTGCTATTACAGCAGGACCTCATTGCTTATCCATACTAAATGTAATAGTTTGCACCTACTAACCCTAAACTCCCAGTCTATCCCACTCCCTCCCCTTCCCCCTCCCCCTTGGCAACCACAAGTCTGTTCTCTGTGTCCACAAGTTTGTTTCTGTTCTGTAGATAGGTTCATTTTTGTGCCATAGTTTAGATTTCACGTATAAGTGATGTCATATGGTATTTGTCTTTCTCTGAGTTACTTTACTTAGTATGAGAATTTCTAGTTCCATCCATGATGCTGCACATAGCATTATTTTGTTCTTTTTTATGGCTGAGTAATATTCCATTGTATATATGTACCACATCTTCTTAATCCATTCATCTATCAATGGACGTTCAGGTTGTTTCCATGTCTTGGCTATTGTGAACAGTGCTTCAATGAACATAGGGGTGTATGTATCTTTTTCAATGAAAGTTTTGTCTGGATAGATACACAGCAGTATCACATGGGTATCTATGTACCCATGGGTCACATGGTAGTTGTATATTTCACTTTCTGAGGTACCTCCATACTGTTTTCCATAGCAGTTTGTACCAATTTACATTCCCACCAACAGTGCAGGAGAGTTCCCTTTTCTCTACACCCTCTCTAGCATTTGTTATTTGTTGACTTATTAACGATAACCATTCTGACTGGTGTGAGATGGATACTTCATTGTAGTTTTGATTTGCATTTCTCTAATAATTAGTGACACTGAGCATCTTTTCATGTGCCTGTTGGCCATCTGTAAGAAGATTCTTTGAAGAAGTGTCTATTTAGGTCTTCTGCCTACTTTTCAATTGGGTTGTTTTTCTTTTTGCTGTTGAATTGTATGAGTTGTTTGTATATTCTGGAGATTAAGCCCTTGTCAGTTGCATCATTTGCAATGATTTTTCTCCCATTCCATAGGTTGTCTTTTTGGTTTTTTTATGGTTTCCTTTGCTGTGCAAAAGCTTATTTTATTTGGTCCTATTGGTTTATTTTTGTTTTTATTTCTATTGCCTTGGGAGACTGACCTAAGAAAACATTTGTATGCTTGATGTCAGAGAATGTTTTGCCTATGTTCTCTTCTACGAGTTTTATGTTGTCTTGTCTTATGGTTGAGTCTTTAAGCCATTTTGAGTTTATTTTTATGCATGGTATGAGGGTGTTTCTACTTTCATTGATTTACATGCAGCTGTCGAGTCTTCCCAGCACCACTTGCTGAAGAGACTTTTTCCCATTTTATATTCTTGCCTCCTTTGCCGAAGATTAATTGACCATAGGTGTCTGGGTTTATGCCTGGGTTCTCTGCTCTGTTCCTTTGGCCTGTATGTCTGTTTTTGTACCAGTACCACCCTGTCTTGACTATTGCAAATCTATAATACTGTCTAGTCTGGGAGAGTTATGCCTCCTGCTTTTTTTTTTTTTCCCCTCAGGATTGCTTTGGCAATTCTGGGTCTTTTACGGTTCTATATAAAATTTTGGATTGTTTGTTCTAGTTCTGGGTCATGGATCAAATGTCATGGGTAATTTGATAGGAACTACATTAAATTTGTAGATTGCTTTTGGTAGTATAGCCATATTAACAATATTAATTTTTCTAATCCAGGACCATGGAATATCTTTCCATTTCTTTGAATCCTCTTTAATTTTCTTTTAATTTTATATTTTTTTGTTTTATATAAGGATACTTCACAGCTGTGGGTCCTGAATAGTATATAGGACAGCATAAAGTCATTTTGTTTAAAGGAGTAGATGAAAAATGAAAGCCAGGAGCCAGAAGAAATGCTTCAGCTATCTATTTTGCAAACCAAACAACCCCAAAACGTAACAGCTTAAAACAGAAACTATTTTATTATCTCACATTGTTCTGTGAGTAAACTTAAGCTCAGCTGGGCAGTCCTTCTGCTGGTCTCACTTGGGGTCCCTGACTTGGTTGCAGTTGGGATACCTGAGCTTCAGTCATCTGGAAGGCTTAGCTGTCAGAATGGCTATTATAAAAAAAGTCAAGTGGTAATAAATGCTGGCAAAGATATGAAGAAAAGGGGACCCTTGTACACTGTTGGTGGAAATGTAAATTAATAAAACCACTTTGGAAAACAGTGTGGAAGCTCCTCAAAATATTAAAACTAGAACTATCATATAATCCAGCAGTCCCACTTTTGGGTATATACCTGAAGGAAATTACTGTTTCAAAGAGGTATCTGTACCCCCATATTCACTGCAGCATTATTTACAATAGACAAGACATGGAAACAACTTTAGTGTCTGCTGACAGATGAATAAAGAAACTGTAGTGTGTGTGTGTGTGTGTGTGTACACAGTGGAGTATTCAGCCATAAGAAGAAAGAAATCCTGCCATTTGTGACAACATGATGGATCTCGAGGGCACTGTGCTAAATGAAATAAGTCGGACAGAGAAAGACAAATACTGTATGATCTCACTTATATGAGGAATCTAAAAAAACAAAACAAAACAAAAAACCCGAACTCATAGATTGGTGGTTTCAGGGGGGAGAGGTGGGATGGAGAGAAATAAATGAGTAAATGTGGTCAAGGGTACAAACTTCCAGTCTGAATAAGTTCTGGGGATCTAATATATAGCATGGTGACTATAGTTAACAATACTGCATTGTATATTTGAAAGTTATTAAGAGAGTAAATCTTAAAAGTTCTCATGACACACACACACAAAGGTAACTATGTGAGGTGATGGCGATGTTAACTAACCTTATTCTGTGGTAGTCATTTTACAATATATGCATATATTAAATCATCATGTTGTACACCTTAAACTTATACATTGTTATATCCCAATTATATACTAATAAAGCTTGAAAAAATGCTGGGTATTGAATGAAAAAAAAAAAAGACTGCATCTGGAACTGACACAGTATCCATTCCAGAGCATTCTATTGGTTAGCACCAGCCACAGGCCAATAAGGCAGGGACTGAAACAAGGGCAAGATTACCAGATAGTGTGGTTCACTGAGGGCCATCATCAGAATCTAGCTACCACAGAGGACCAAAGGAAATATTTCTTACTTCACAATTATTAAAATCCTTATCTTGGGTTTTGCTTTTCGTGTCTATATATTATAATCCAGTGGGCAAAACCTGAGTTAGACTATGAGCGTCTCTCAACCAGCAGCTAAATTTTCTGAGGAACAAATATAACCATAATTCACAGCCACTGAGTTAACGGGTTCTATCCCCATTCTAGGCCCAAGAAAGTTCTAAAATAAATTCCTGAAAATTCATTCTCGACACTTCTTTCAGGACCCCATGTAAGAGTCCACACACACTTCAAAAATCAATTTTAAAGTTGTTTGAGGATCAAAGAGGAATTGACAATGAACCAGTGATGGAATGATAAGAAAGATATTTTGAAAAAAATTTCTGGAAGTTCATCTAAATGTTAAAGCTATCTGATAAAAGAGAAGCATAAGACCCAGTGTGAATCACCTTGGTTAAAATTAAAGCACAGTTGCACCATATTGTATGATGCAATTATTGAAGGTTGGTCAGCAATAGCAGGTGGGGTCTGGCAGATTCCACAGGTCAAGGCAAGGTAAGACGTGAGGTACTGAGAGGTTAGCTAACTAGGCAGGGGTGAGCTCATTATGTTCCACCTGTAGTGACTTTCTTTAGTTCTCTAAAAGTACTAACTTCTGACCTGACTTAGAACCCTTTCTGCTACAATATGACTGTCTGCATCCCCCCAAAATTCATATGTTGAAATCCTAACCCCTAATGTGAGGGTATTTGAAGGTGGGGCCTTTGGGAGGTGATTAGATCATAAGAGTGGTACCCTCATGAATGGAGTTAGTGCCCTTACAAAAGAGATCCCACAAAGCCCTAGTCCCTTTCATCAGGTGAGGATACAATGAGAAGTCTGTGACCTGAAAGAGGACCCTCACACAATATGCTGGCACTCCAATCTTGGACTTCAGCATCCAGAATAGTAAAAAATCAATTTCTGTTGTTTATAAGCTACCCACTCTGTGGCGTTTTGTTGTAGCAGTCCAAATGAACAAAGACACTTTCCCAAGTGGTTCCCTCAGTCTGGAATGTTGTCCCTTTGCCCCATCCAGTGACTCAGCTTAATGCCACTGAATCTGAAAAGAAATTTGACAAACTCCTAGCAATCACAGTGACTTTGCACTCGCTAATTTGGCCAAAATTTAAAGTTCTGACAAATTCAAATGATAGCAAGAATGTGCACCATGGAAACTTTCACACCTGATAGTGGGAATACAAACTGATACAACCACTTTGGGGAAGAATATTAGATTATCACGAAAAAGTTGAACATTTGCATTCCCTATAATGCAGCCATTCTCTTCCATGTATATTCCCTAGAGAAACTCTTACACACATGTACCAAGAGCCAGGTATAGAGACATTACAGCAGCATTAGATATAATACTGGAAACCTAGAAACAAGTAAAGTGCCCATTAACAGGAGAAGGGATGAGAACATTCTGGTACATTCATATAAGAGAATCCTCTATATGAGGGAAAAAAGAAAGGCAAGTATATACAGAACATGCACGGAAATCACAAGCAATTCTGAGCGAATAAAGCAAGTCACAGAAGAACTGTAAAATATCCTTCCATTTTTATATACTTCAAAATTAAGCAAAACTAAGGACACATACTTCTGTGATAAAACATTAACGAAAATCAAAGGAATAAAAAAGTCAGAATCTAAGGACAGGCAGGAGTACAGGGACACACTGGGAAAGTCAATGGCACTGATGCTGTTCTTTTGTTTTTTGGCTGCACCCACAGCATGCAGAATTTCCCCAGCCAGTGATCAAACCCGAGCCATGGCAGTAACAACACTGAATCCTTAACCGATTGAGCCACCAGGGCCTCATGTTATCATTTCACTTCATGATATATATAGATATATAGATATATACACATACACACAGACACACACACACATACATATGTAAACGTATATCTATATATCCTAGATTCATTCGTATGTAATTTTGTTTTTTAAATTTTTTAATGATTTTTATTTTTTCCATTATAGCTGGTTTACAGTGTTATGTCAATTTTCTACTGTACAGCAAAGTGACCCAGTCACACACACATATATACATTCCTTTTCTCACATTATCCTCCATCGTGCTCTATCACAAGTGACTAGATACAGTTCCCAGTACTATACAGCAGGATCTCATTGCTTATCGACTCCAAAGGCAATAAATAGTTTGCATCTATTTGTATGTAATTTTCTAATAAAACTTTTTATCTTGTATTTCCCATTTATATCCCCAGTTTATTTTTCAAAACATCCCATTACATGTGACAAATCCATATATGTACATGTAATCGGGTCACCACATGGTGCGGTTGGAAAATCTGACAGAAATCTGTAAACCAGCTATAATGCAAAAAAAAAAAAAATAAAACTAAAAAAAAAATAAAAGCCATTTTGGCTTTTTCAGTCATACTCCTCAAAATTCTTCCAGCCTTTAACCATTTCCAAATGCCAAAACTGCTTCCAGATACCAAAATCTATATTAGTTTCAATCACAGCTATAACAAACCACCACAAAACTTAGTGGCTTTAAACAGAACAGATTTATTATCTTATAGTTCTGGAGGTCAAAAGTTTGATATGAGTTATTGTGT
>PVHT020000017.1:1422008-1514678 GCA_004024745.2 Catagonus wagneri | reverse complement strand
TGCACAAAAATAAACTCAAAATGGATTAAAGATCTAGATATAAGACCAGATACTATAAAACTCTTAGAGGAAAACATAGGCCAAACACTCTCTGACATAAATGACAGCAACATCTTCTCAGATCCATGTGTCAGAGTAAGGACAATAAAAAGAGAAATAAACAAATGGGACTTAATTAAACTTCAAAGTTTCTGCACAGAAAAGGAAACCCTAAATAAAACGAAAAGACAACCCACAGAATGGGAGAAAATATTTGCAAATGATTCAACTGACAAGGGATTAATCTCCAAAATTTACAAACAGCTCCTACAGCTCAATACCAAAGAAACAAACAACCCCATCCAAAAATGGGCAGAGGATCTAGGCAGACACTTCTCCAAAAAAGACATGCAGATGGCAAATAAACACATGAAAAGATGTTCAACATTGTTCCTCATTAGAGAAATGCAAATCAAAACCACTATGAGGTACCACCTTACACCTGCCAGAATGGCCATCATCAAAATATCTATAAACAATAAGTGCTGGAGAGGGTGTAGAGAAAAAGGATCCCTATTACACTGTTGGTGGGAATGCAAATTGGTGCAACCACTGTGGAAAACAGTATGGAGATTCCTCAGAAAACTCAAAATAGAATTACCGTTTGATCCAGCAATCCCACTCCTGGGCATCTATCCAGCAGAACCCGTGACTCGAAAAGACACATGTACTCCGGTGTTCATTGCAGCACTCTATGCAATAGTCAGGTCATGGAAACAACCTAAATGCCCATCGACAGAAGAGTGGATAGGGAAGATATGGTCCATATACACAATGGAATATTACTCAACCATTAAAAGGAACGAATTACCAACATTTATATCAACACGGATGGACCTAGAAATTATCATGCCAAGTGAAACCAGTCAGACAATTAGACAGCAACACCCAATGATACAGCTTACATGTGGAAACTAAAAAGACACAATGAAGCTCTTTGCAGAACAGAGAAACGACTCACAGACTTTGGAAAACCTTGGTTTTTCAAATAAGACAATCTGGGGGGTGGGGGGATGCACTGTGGGTTTGGGATACAAAATCTATAAAACTGACTTGTGATGATTTTTGTATACCTATAATTGAAATAAAATCCATTAAGAAAAAGAAACTCAACAAGAATAAGAAACTGGTCAAGAAGCTGGCCAAGAAGTATGATGCCTTTTTGGCTTCAGTCTCTAATCAAGCAGATTCCATGAATCCTGGGCCCTGGCCTGAATAATGCTAGCAAGTTCCCTTCCTTGCTGACCCACAATGAGAATATGGTGGCCGAAGTTGATGAAGTAAAGTCCACAATCAAGTTGCAGATGAAGAAGGTGCTTCGTCTGGCAGTGGCTGTTGGCCATGTGAAGATGACAGATGATGAGCTTATTTATGTACAACATCCACTTAGCTGTCAACTTCCTGGTGTCATTGCTCAAGAAAAACTGGCAGAATGTCCGGGCTTTGTACATTAAGACCACCATGGGCAAGCCCCAGCGCCTGTACTAAGGATCAGCTCAATAAACCATCTGCCACCACTAAAAAAAAAAAAAAAGAAAAGACAAATGCATCTGCCCTGGCAGAGAAGTCTTGTGGGTAAGCACAGGGGCACCAGGAGGGGAAGCTGATAATAGCTTTCTCACCAGAAATGCTCCAGCCTGCAGTGAGCAGGTATGCTGGCGAATGCTGGGAGGAGAAAGGGGAACATTTGAAATTCCAGTGAACACTGGCCTCAGCCTCATTATTACTTAGCAATAGGTCCAGTGCTACAGAGGTGTGGCTGCAAGCTGCTGACCTGAGATCAAGCATATTGGGCCTGCCTTTGACCCACTGATCTTAATTAAAGGCTCAGCAACCCCCTGTGGTATTAAGCTATTTTTTACAAACACAACACACCAATTCAGATTAGCTAGGACTCTTGTGGTTGCAAACGACAGACATAAGCCCAATTCCAATCAGCAAAACAAGAGGGAATACAGTTGATGCTTGAACATGGGGTTAGGGGCAGCCATCCTTCCCGTCATTGAAAACTTCACCATTGACCCTCCAAATCCACAGCTCCACATCCTGAGACTTACTGGGGAAAAAAAATCTACATGTAAGTACTCATGCAGTTCAAGCCTGTGTTGTTCAAGGGTCAAGTGCATGTGGGTGCATGTAATCAAACTACAAAAAAGCATGGATGCAAGTATCCTCAGGAACAACCAGAATTGTGACTCTCCTTGGAAAACTCTTTCATCTTTATGTTGGTTTTACTCTTTCTAATTAGCTTAGTCCTGCCAACAGAGGCCATGGTGGAGACAACCTTGAATTCACATCCTTGCAGGTTTACCACCGGCGTGGTAAAGGAATTTGTTAGCCCAAACCATTTGAAAAACTTGGTGAAGACTTCTGGTTGGCCCGTCCTGAGTCATATGGCCAACTATAAACCAATCACTATGGCCAGAGATAGGAAACGATTACTGGTCTAACCTGAGCCACAACACCCACCCTTGTGGCCAAGGGAGGGGGAGAAATTCTACGAATTCTACTCCTTTTCAAGACCAGGCCAGGTGGGGAGAAGTTTGCCAAATTAACAGATTTCCTGTTCCAAGCAGATGAAACAAGTCATCATGCTCTTGAGAAAAGAGAAGGGGCATAAGATGGACTCTTTTATTCTTTTCTTTATGTCTTCTATCTCCCTGATAATTTTGTGTCCATCTTCTCTGTCTTGTACTTTGAGTAGTGTATTAAAGTCTCCTTTATTACTATGCCTCTATTTATGTTACACTGTATCTTCTCTACTTTTGTTCCATGGTGGAGGCTAGATTTGATTGGCTGCCACTCACTTTCCTTCCATGGGTTCTTCTGCTGCCCTTTCTGGCCCCCATTCTCAAATTTCTTCCATTTCTTGCTTTCTGTTTTTAATGCCAAAGGTATTATCCGCTGGCCTACTCTGCTCATTTTCTAAAGATGGACACTACATCCAACAGTAATAGATAACATATCTTGACCACTTAAGTGCTAGGTACTGTGTTAAATGCATTATCTAATGTAATCCTCACTGTAGCTCAAATCCAGAAGCTTCTATTATTATTCCCCTTTTACAGACAAAGAACTTAAAGCACAGAAACATCAACTTGCACTATAAATGTTTACATTTGAGCTTCTTACAAGGAAATCACTTGGGTATTAGTTGTGTAATTTTTTTCTATGTTTTTTAATTGTGGTAAAGTACATAGAACATAAAATTTACCATTTGATCCCTTTCTGAGTGTATAATTCAGTGAAGTTAAATGCATTCACATTGTTGTGCAACAATTACCATCAACCATCTCCAGAAATTTTCTATCATCCCAAACTGAAACTCGATACCTATTGAATAATAACTTTGCATTCTCCCTTCTGCCCAGCCCCCACTAACCATCATTCTACTTTCTGTCTCTAAGAATTTGACTACGCTAGGTACCTTATGTAAGCATAATCATACCATATTTGGCCTTTTGTGACTGGCTTATTTCTTAGCATAACTATCTTCAAGGTTCATTCATGTTGTAGTATGTCTCAGAATTTAATTCCTTTATAAGGGTGAATAGTAGTCCATTGTATGTATATTCCACATATTGCTTATCTATCCATCTGTGGATGGGCATGTGGGTTATTTCCACCCTTTGGCTCCTGTGAATAATGCTGTTATGAGTGTACATATAGTTGTGTACCTTTTTAAAACCCGGAAAAACAATACTTACAGAATGATCCCATTTATGTTTAGCATGTGGGTGTGTGCATCATGTACATGATATGTATGTGCCGAGAAAGCTTTGAGGGATGCACATGAAACTTCTGAGTCATTTCCTAGAACGGGAAAAGAATGAGGTCATGAAGTAAAAGACTCTGTAACTTTTTATTCTGTATACTGTTGTGTATTTTGATTTTTCATAATGCGAATAGATTAATATATTCCTTATGTAATTTAAAAATGCAATTAAAAATAAAGATAAAGGCATCTTGGCAGACTACGGGTAAGGAATATTTAGAGCAATTTTCAAGAAGTGAGAGAGCTGAAGCCATAAAGGAAAGATGAAATACCTCTGTGTGGTTTGAAATTTTCATAAAGCACATATATTATTTTTTTAATTTAAAAAAATCTAATGGGAAAAATAAATTGAAAGCCCACAGTGGAACCGCAGTGGTAACTGAGGCCCAGAGGAGGGCAGTAGAAAGCTATGAGGCGGAACCCCCAGAAAGGTTGTTCCTCCACCTCTCCTGGAAAAGAAAGGGCTGAGGATTCAAATTTGTGGAGCTAGGATGAACCTGGTACCTCCAATTCCAACGGGGACGGTGCTGGCCAGACTCTGGGAATAAGAAAATCAGATAAAAGGGAGGAAATCAGAAAAGCGGTGAGGAGTCAGCTCCGGCGCACTAAGGGGAGAGAAAGCAGGAAGGGGCATTCTTTGCAGAGGATCCCCAAACAGAAGCTCAGGCACAGAGCCCTGGGGTGGAAGACCTAGAGAGATTTCTAGGCGGCTTGGGTACACAGTCCTGTTTAGAAACACTGCCTGAGTCCTTGGACCCTGATTTTAAAGTGGACAAGGATAAGGAAGGCCCTGCAGGCTGAAGATGCAGAGGAATTAGGGTGAGGCAAGTGCAGGGTCAGATCCTGTCTTTACTTGAAATATTTGAGGAGTTCCCTGGCGGCCTAGCAGTTAAGGATCCAGCACTACCACTGCTGTGGCTCGGGTCACCTCCTTGGCTTGGGTTTGCTCCCTGGCCCAGAACTTCTGCATACCACAGCCGTGGCCAAAAAAAAAAAATGCAAATTAAAAAAAATATTTGATATTTTATATATCATGGATTTTTGTGCATTAATCCTGATTCTTAAAATATTGCATGAGGACTTCACTTGTGCCACAGAAGGATGGGGATCCAATGGTGTCACTGTAGCGGCTTGGGTTGCTGCTGTGGTGCAGGTTCGACCCCTGGCCTAGGAATTTCCACATGCCAGTGGTGTGGCCAAAAACTAAACTAAAATAAAAATATAATAAATAAAATATTGCATGAAAATATTATTTATCTTGATTGCTGAGTGTTTAGGCTACCCTTTAAATTTGTCCACAGGCAAGTGTCTCTCTGAACTTCAGCCTAGTTCTGGCAAAAAGAAAAATAATAACAACAAATTTGAAGCAAGAAATGCTTTTTCTTTTTTTTTTTGGCTACCCCTGCAGCATATGGAAATTTCCATGCCAGAGACAGAATCTGAGCCACAGCTGTGACCTATGCCACAGCTGCCGCTGCCGCAACACCAGGTCCTTAACCCACTGGGCGAGGCAGGGGATTGAACCCACGCCTCAGCAGCAACCCAAGCCACTGTATTCAGATTCTTAACCCACTGTGCCACAGCAGGAACTCCAAGAAATGGGGTTTTAAAGCATATCTATTACTCACTATTTTAATCAAAATTGTACCCAAGAATTTGAGTGAAATAAATTTCTAACACTCTAGGCATATGAACATACAAATAAAAGAAAATCATATAAATCTATGTTAAAGTATAAAAAAATTATAGTATAGTTTCTGTATCCACTGTGAATATGAAGTTAATATAAATTAATTTGGAAGCTATTTCTGAAATATTGGCTTTAAGATATTGTTTATCATCTATCCATCACTAGGAAAAAAAAACCTAATTTTAAAAAGAGTTGACAGATATTCTTTTATTTTCTAAACACCACTCAAATTAAGATTGATTTGAAAAGCAATAAAGAAACATTTTCTTTTTTTTTAAGGTTTTTCCCTAGCTTTATTGCGATATAATTGACATATGACACTGCGTAAAGCAGCATTTTCTGATCTTTATACAGTTAAAAGGTATTTGAAGAGCAGCATTATTTAGAGCTTCAGGGTAAAAGTGAGTTTTGTTTTCCAAAGAATATTTAGTTTTGTTCTATTCCAATGGTCCCAAAAGGATGATTTCAAAGACTGCTACCCTTACAGGCTTAGTCTTTCATCTCTTTCCTATTCATTTTAAAGATGAGGAAACAGACTTCAAGAAAGGCCCTTAACATACAACCCTTTTATAAGGGTTGCCCTGTTTTTGGGGTCCAGCTTTGTGTCCAGCTATCCCCGCCCCCACATTCTTCATTTTGGCCACATGGGAACAAATTCCTTTAGAAGCCTGGCTTCACACATGCTGATTTCTCTGGGTGCAATGCAATGTTCCTTCCTTCCTTTGGAGGTTCAAAGAATTCCTACTCATGCTAAAAAACAAAGGAATCAAAAACCCTACCTTAGCTCTAGGGTCATCTCCTCCAGGAGTCCCCCCTTTGAACAGATACTCCTTCTGCGTGCTCTGGTGGCACCCTGTAACATCACAGCCCCCATGACAGAACACACCCTAATGATGGGTTATTCACATGTCTGGCTCTCCCATGAGATTTCAGACTCCTTGAAGGCAGGGACTGTGTCTATTTGAATGCTCAATGCTTAACGCAAAACTTACTCTCACATAACAGATACCTAATACTATTTGTTGAATGAATGAAACATCCTTGCTACCTCTCTCCCCTTCATGCCCCATAGCCTATCCATCATCTAGTCCCACCCACCGTCAAAATATTCCTCAAATTCAGTGATTTTTCTCCATCTTTGCCACTACCGCTCTGCTTTAAGCCCCCATCCTCTACAAGCTGGACCTATGGGACAGCCTTCTTATTGTCTTAACTACTTTCTTCCACTTGTGCCCTGCCAAGCTATTCTCCAGAGTGGTTTTTCTAAAATGCAGATCTGATCCTGTTAGCCAGAACTCTTCAGTGGTACCCCATTATTCTTAAAACAGAGTCCAAATTTATGCACTTACCTTGACCTACAAGGCCCAAACCTCTCTAGTCTCAACCCTCTGACCTTTTTTGGTATCTCCAACTCGTTGCTCTTTCTCCCACCATAGGGCCTTTGCACATGTGTCTCCTCCACCTAGGACATTCTTCTCTTTCTTCTTTTCAAAATTCATTGCTGTGTATCTTTCAGAACTTAGCCCCAGTGTTGCTTCCTCAGGAAAACTTCCTCTGGCCCTCCTGATAAAATCAAACCTGTTATTCTTGCTCTCCTAGCGCCTTTATAATATTTATCACTGCTTATTTTCATTTAATGTCTTCCCCCCACCCCAGGAGTGTCTGCCACTGAAAACCCAATGGCACAAAAGAAGCCCTCAATAAATATCTGAGAATGACCTACTGGTGATACAACACAAAACTGAAAGAGCCAGTCCATTTGTGGAAATTCACTATATGTTCCCCATTGCCACAGACTCATGTAACCATGCTCGCCTCTCTGGGGAAATTTCCTGCAAGTAGGCTGCCTTGTTCATATGTGATGCTGAAACTAGGGCAGGCAGAGGACAGGCTGAACAAAGGGAGACTGGAGCATCTACTAAGCAATGGTTTCGTGGTTCCCTTGCTTTAGGGGCCGAGATGAGTCATACGCTTGAACAATATGTACTGGTCCATTAATCACGTATCCACAGAATATGATCATCATGGAAAACTCTTCAAAAAGCTGAGTGCTATGTTAAAGAGCAGCCCTGACTAACATTTACTTCCTAAGTAGTATTCATTATGACAATTAATTTAACTTGATAAACACATCAACTACCACAGAAACAGCTCTATCATTAAAGGGAAACATCTCCTCATAAGCCAGAAAAGGGGCAAGATTCCCAATCATGTCAAGGCAGAGTTTCTTCAGCCTCTCCTCATAAGCCAGAAAAGGGGCAAGATTCCCGATCATGTCAAGGCAGAGTTTCTTCAGCCTTTCCGTTCTCCACAGCATCTATTCCAAAACCCCCACCGTCTTCAAACCCCTGCCTCCCCCTTTTTCAAAGGATGATTTCCCCTCTTCATTCACTAGGAAAATAGAAGCCATCAGACAGAAATCCTCAAATTCCCCCCAAGCTCTTTTATTTTTTCCCCATCCCCATCCTCTTCTTGCTTGGCTCTGTATCCAACTCAGACTTCTTGATCCGCACTACTACCCACTGGGAAGAGTGATGTTTCAACCATGCATCCTTTACTGCCCCCTAGGAGCCAGGCCCCACCATTTACTCTCACTCTTCTCTGCGGCTTCGGTATCTTTCCCCACACTAGTTCTTTCCCATCAACTTGTAATTGAGAAGGTCTTTTCCTTCCTGCAAAATGTCCTCCCCAGGTCTACCATCCCCCTCCAACAGCCACTTATTTAGCCCCTTTGCAGTCAAACTTGAAAAAATCGTCTACACCAGCTGACTCCACTTCCTCAGCTCTCAATTAGTCTTCAAGCCACTGAAATCTGGCCTCTGTCTCTACCTTTCCACTGAAATAGTGCTTCTGCCTAGATCACTAGTGATCTTTCTGTTATTAAATCCATTTTAGGAGTTCCCTTGTGGTACAGTGGGTTAAGGATCCAGTGTTGTCACTGCTGTGGCTCTGGTTGCTGCTGTGACATGGGTTCCATCCCTGGCCCAGGAACTTCCACATACCAGAGGTGAAGCCAAAAAAAAAAAAAAAAAAAATCCGGAGTTCCTGTCATGGCTCAGCAGTTAATGAATCTGACACGTTCGATCCCTGGCCTTGCTCAATGGGTTAAGGATCTGGTGTTGCCATGAGCTGTGGTATAGGCTGCAGACACGGCTTGGATCTGGCATTACTATGGCTGTGGCGTAGGCCAGCAGCTACAGCTCCGGTTCTACCCCTAGCCTGGGAACCTCCATATGCTCTGGGTGCAGCCCTAAAAAGCAAAAAACAAACAAAAAATCCATTTTAGCTTCTTTTGCAATCCTCATCTGTTTCAGTATTTATCATTAGCAGTGTCTGTCATTTTCACTGCTCCCTGTGCCTTGAAAAACCCTCTCCCCAAGGTTTCCAAGGACTTCACGTTTCCCTGGTTTTCCTCCCTACCCCTCTGACGCTTCCCGATGTCCTTAGCTGGATCAGGCTCCTTCGGACCCAGGCACTTTCCCCTCTCTACCTTCTCTCCTTGGGTTGAACGTATCCATTCCTAGAGGTCTGACTTAGCTTCTAGATTGGGTTTCCAGCTTGGGTACAGGAGTTGAATTCAGGCAATTTGTTAATTTGAATGGATAAAAACAGATTTTTATTTTCACCAATCTCTAATGAAAATTTAGTATTTCTCCCAATTATGAATGTAAGCAACAAACCACAGCAGTATAACCAGTGTCTGTGACTGTGTCATTATTAGAAATCAGATATTTTCATATATTACAGTTGTTACAGATATCGCAAAATACTGTTTATGCTTATCATTATTTCAGTTTATAGTAGTTATTAGATCCACTGCTAGATCTCTTTAATGAGTCAATAATTACATATATTATATCACAATTTTTATATTTGATAACTATTTCAGCATAATCCATTTCCTTTGTAACTCTATTCCTTTCACTTTGTACATTTAAAAATACCACTCTGAGATGAGGTCCACAGCCTTCCCCAGACTGCCAATGGCACAAAAAGCATTAAGAAACTCTGTTCTAGATGCTGATAGCTTCGAGCCTAAATCCTCTTCTGAACTCTAAGTGGTTTCTCAGTGTGGGTACTTGAACATCTCATGAGAACTTCAAGCTCAACATGACCTGTTCTGAACGCATCACCTTCTACTACTCCCATTCTCCTCTAAACTGCAGCTTCTCCTGTGTCCTCTGTCTTGAAGAACAAGACCAATAGCTACTCCGTTGTCCAAGCCAGAATTCTGAGCTGTCCTTGACTCTTTCCTTTCCTTCACTCTATCGATCAATCGAGAATTAAATCATTTCTATTCAACTGCTTCAATATTTTTTTTCGCTGTGCCTGTGGCAGGTGGAAGTTCCCAGGCTAGGGATCAAACCCCTGCCACAGCA
Organism: Catagonus wagneri; assembly: GCA_004024745.2. Classification (NCBI taxonomy): domain Eukaryota; kingdom Metazoa; phylum Chordata; class Mammalia; order Artiodactyla; family Tayassuidae; genus Catagonus; species Catagonus wagneri. The sequence continues at coordinate 1,504,795 of PVHT020000017.1, read as the reverse complement.
TGTGACCTGAGCCACGGCAGTGACAATGCCAGATCCTTAACCCGCTGCACCACAAGGGAACACCTGCTTTAATATTTCCAAAAGTTCACCCATTTATCTCCAACGTCAATACCTCAGTTTCAGTAACCATCTCTCTCTTCTCCCTAAGTGATCTCTCCAAGAGCAGATCGAGCTCCCTTCTAATCCATTTTTTCCAGTCATTGTTAGAATAATCTTTCTACCCCCAAACACTGTGCTTAATTACTCTTAATATAAGTGCAGAGCCACTTCACATTATCTTGCAGCTACCTGAATTCTCTACTTGAATATAAGCTCCAGGAATGCAGGGATTTTTATCTTGGTTATTTTAGGACCTGCAGCATTAACCATGGTGTCTGGCATAAAGGAATACTCTATGCTTGTTGAATAAATGAATGATTGGACTAAGCATCAGCCAGTGGCTAGCAGCAGCTCAATAAAAAGGTTGGGCGACTATTCAAAATCTTAATTTTATTAAGAAAAATTCCTACAGACTTACACCCCAGAAATTTAAGTCCTATAATACTGAAGAACTACTAAGAGGTTGCAAGGTACCTCCTTATCATTTAATAAGGAAAAATCATTCTTCAATATCTAGAGCTATCCCATTTTCCCCATCTTCCCTAAATACTTCCCTCAGCGCTTAATAATGTCCCAATTTCCTTGATTTGAATTTGACAGAGTATTTGATGTAAAGGAGAAATAAATGATAATATTTGTCTACAGACACTACTGCCTCCCTATGGTGAGACTACGTTGTCAGAATATGACACAAAATGATGATGTCATAAAGCCCTAGAACAGGCTGAACCCTATCAAATACAGTAGTTTTCTTGGTAGAAGAAACACTTGAACAAGGCCCTGGACATGAATCTTTTTATTTATGTCCTACTTTTATCCATTTGGACAAACAGTTATTTAGATACAAACCAAAGTAATGAATCTTCTACTGCAGGTATGTGCCCAACCTTAAAAACCTAGAAATTATGACCTGTTATATTATTATGTATTCAAACAATCAGGCAAGCTAGTTGTGTTTAAGAAATTTGCAGTTTCTTGGATGTTATTCTTAGTAGGTCTTCAAGAATTTCTTGGACAACACCTGAGATTTTTACTTCTGTGTAAAAAAATCCAAGCAACACAGAAACAGAGAGAGTACAGACCTATTATCCTCTTTCACTCCCCTTCCCCACCCAATCCACCAACCCCGCCACGAAGAGCCAAACTAGATAATGCTCTGTGAATGAATCTGGCATGGTTCTTAACACATAGTACGTTTCAAGAAGTTTTTTTCTTGTGCTATCCCCTTTCCCGCCATACACATTCATACACATGTCAACACTCAAGCACATTCATACATACAGGACACACACACACACACACACACGCACTCAAAAACCTAGGTAATTGGTTGAGCAAGCCATGATGCAGAAGTAACCCAGGTAATTACACTGATTATCCAGAGATGCCTCCCAGATTTGGTTTCTAGACTGTGGCTGGGGATGTGATAGAGGGAAGAAAATGACAGTGGAACATTTACCATGCTGAAAAAATAATTGAGGAAGAGATTTGACTTTGAACTATAGTAACGAACCACTATCAAAATGAAAGGTGGGAGTTCCCATTGTAGCTCAATGGTTAACAAATCCGACTAAGAACCATGAGGATGCGGGTTCGATCCCTGGCCTTGCTCAGTGGGTTAAGGATCCGGCTTTGCCATGAGTTGTGGTACAGGCTGCAGACACGGCTCAGATCTGGCGTTGCTGTGGCTCTGGCATAGGCTGGAGGCTATAGCTCCGATTAGAGCCCTAGCATAGGAACCTCCATATGCCGTGGGTGCGGCCTTAGAAAAGGCAACAAGACTAAAAAAAAAAAAAAAAATGAAAGGTGGAGTTTCTATTGTGGCTCAGTGGTAATGAGCCTGACTAGTATCCGTGAGGTTGCAGGTTCCATCCCTGACCTTGCTCAGTGGGTTAAGGATCCGGCATTGCCAGGAGCTGTGGTGTAGGTCACAGACGCGCCTCGATCCTGTGTTGCTATGGCTGTAGTGTAGGCCAGGAGCTGCTGCTCCAATCTGATCCCTAGCCTGGGAACTTCCATATGGTGTGGGTACAGCCTTAAAAGCCAAAAAAAAAAAAGGTCATTTTTGGTTAACACATTTTCTGGTGATACAATCTCTTTGACAGGCGCTAAGCACCATGAATCAATGCAGACCAAAATGGACAATTTTAGGAAACATCTACTCATTATCGTAACTGGTATTATTATCATAGCTTTTGTTTTTACTTGTCTTTGCTTCCTCCATTATAACTGCATGAGCGATGAAGTCCCCAAAGAAGGAAGGTAAGTTAATCTTTGAATTAAGAATGTAAGGTGTATATATATATATGTGTGTGTAGACATGTGGTAGAGGTTCCCTTGTTGTTATGGCTACTTAATGTTAACTTTAGATTTCAAAAGAGCTATCAACATCTTGTGGGTAGACACCTTCACTTAACTTTATACCAATTTTGGCTAAAGCTGTCTCCTATTCAGGGCTCAGCTGAGCCCACAGCTACTAGTTTCCTTATAACTTGAGTCTAAGAAAAGAGGGCATTGGAGTTCCTCTTGTGGCTCAGCAGTAACCAACCCGACCAGTATCCATGAGGATGTGAGTTTGATCCCTGGCCCGGCTCAGTGGGTTAAGGATCCAGTGCTGCCATGAGCTGTAGTGTAGGTCACAGACACGGCTTGGAACTGGCATTGCTGTGGCTGTGGTGTAGGCCAGCAGCTGCAGCTCCGATTCTATCCCTAGCCTGGGAACTTCCATATGCTGCGGGTGCAGCCCTAAAAAGATATATATGTAGAAGGAGTAGGAGGAGGAGGAGAAGAAGGGGAAGAAGCAAAGAGGGCACGACTATCTGAGTAAGACTGTAAGAATGAAAAATGGGAGCGAGAAGGAGTTCAGTCTCTGCATTCCAAAGACAATAAAATATTCTGGGTAACTTACCATTTTCCGATGTAATAGCATTAAAAATTAACTTATTCAATGATCTTAGTCCCTGCCTCTCATATAGGAAGATCAGGCTGGCCTTGAAACACTGGTTCCCTTAAAATTTCCCAATCCAGGGGCCGATTACTAAATTATACCAGTGCCCCATTCCTTTGGTTTTAGAAGAAGGTTGTGGATATAAATTTGCATGGATAGGAAATTTGATGATGGAACTATGATAGGAAAATAATGAATTTGGTCTAAAGAGGGGTTTTTTTTTTTGGTACGTGTGATAAGTTGTGACATTTGTGTCTCAGTTGCATATCAACTTGTGACTTTTTACAAAAAGTTGAATTTTTAGAATAAATAAAATTCTCTCTCTCCCTCTCAACATTAGATTTGAAACAATTTCATGTCATTCCATATATGGTTATCTATTGTGGTTGAAACTGTAAGATACTCTTAAGAAAAAGAAAAAGCATCCAACATGGGTTCACAGTCTGTAACCTGAGTCATGGCTTTCACCACACTCCCATTCTTACTATGTTCGATTTTCCTGCTAGAGCCAAAAAAACAAAAAAAGACCAGAGGTCTAAACTAACACAGTAGCCTGTGTTTTCTGGTGATAGTAACAGTACTCTTTTGATGTAAATTTTTTTAGATTTTTATTTTTCCCATTACAGCTGAGTTACAGTGTTCTGTCAATTTCCACTGTACAGCAAAGTCACCCAGTCATATATATATATACACATATATATATTTATACACACATATACATATATATACATATACACATATACACATATACATACACATACATACATATATATAGATAGATAGGTAGATAGATTCTTTTTCTCACATTATCCTCCATCATGTTCCATCACAAGTGACTAATATAGTTCTCTGTGCTACACAGCAGGATCTCATTGCTTATCCTTTCCAAAGGCAATAGTTTACATCTACTAACCCCAAACTCCCAGTCCATCCCACTCGTTTCCCCCATCCTTGGCAACCACAAATCTGTTCTCTAAGTCCATGAGTTTCTTTTCTGCGGAAAGGTTCATGTGTGCCATATGTTAGATTCCAGACATAAGCGATATCATACGGTATGTGTCTTTCTCTTTGACTTCCCTCACTTAGTATGAGAGTCTCTAGTTCCATCCATGTTGCTTGATTTAAATTTACATACTCTAAATTTTCTATATTTTTAGGGTCAAGAAAAAAGGTGTAAAGCCCAAGTCATCAAGATCATCCAAAATATTAGTCAGTGACTCCAAGACAGCTAGTCTGTGTGGTCCAGAAAAACAATCCATGCTATCCAGTATAGACAAGTTACCTGGGCGCTCAAGCCCAGAAACGGCATCCATACCCTCCAGTGCAGAAAAGTTAATAAAGCCCTCAAGTCAAGAAAAGTCATGCAAAGCAGCAAGTCCCAAAAAAGGATTCAGATCATCCTGCCAGGGAAAGTCACACAGAACACGCAGTCTAGACAAGGCACGTAAGCGAGCTCATGCCCATAAGGTACTCAGTCAAGTTAGTTCATCCTATCCCAGTGAGGCAGTCAGACCACCTTCGTGGGCCAGTCTACAACATCCAGTTAGCCCAACCAATACTCCTTGCCCATCCTATCCACAAAATCAAATCTTGTCCAACCCACCCAGTTTGCCGAAGTTGACCAAACCCCACAGACATCATAAACTGAAAAGCTCAGTTAATACGAGGAGAGCAGAAAGGTTATCTAGGCCTCAACCAGTCCAGTCTTGTCAGTGCTACAAGGAAAAATGCCTTATTTACAGAGCTGCTTCTGGGCCTTTGGTCCACAATATTTCAGAGGCAAAGAAGAAGAATGCTCAAATCCCACCTTTTCCACATAAACTGAAGCCTTTTCCCAAGATGGATTCCAGAGACAATGTACTTTGTGGTAATGCGAGTGACCATGACATGCTGACATATGACAGTGATGATGACAGTGACAGGGAGATAACCATTATTTGCAACATGCAATGCAAGGAATTCATCTATTAAAACACCTAGAATAATTAAGAGCTCAATAAAAGTAAAAATCACCCATGAAAAAGCAAACTCATACCAACTATTTCACATTTACCATCTTTAAGATCCTGATAGACGGAAAGTCTACTTATGATCACTATGAGATTAGACCTATCCATCTTGGAGGCAATTTATTTGAAAAATAATAAACTAAATGCATTATACCACAAATTACTTTATTGTAATTATTATTGTATTTTAGAAGCATATGACTCTTTTGAGGAATCTTATTTAGATCTGGTCATTTGGATGGGAACCATAAACACACACACACACAAATATAGAAAGGAATTGTAAGATGGGTACCCTGGACTCTTCCTTCCCTTGGAATAGACTTCAGTTGAAATCCCAATCCAATTAACTTTATTTTTTAACATTTACATACAGTCTTCACAGTTTAAGACTGTCCCTCCATAGTGCCTAGTGCTTGGCGGAAATGGCTCGGTGTGCTTGGATTTGGCTGCGTTGTGGAAATTCCTGATTTCCTGATTCCTAATACCATTTCTACTACCACTGCCTCCCTGACGGCTACAAAAGTGACGGTCCAGCCTCCATCAACCACACCTGCAACTCCACGATCTTAGTCTAAGCCCTTTGGTCTTCATAATTCTCAACAAGGCTTTTCATTATTTTTGTTACTCTTCAAAGTGATAAAAAAATTTTTTTTTTTGCCCTGTCATGTATTCTCAAAATGTCCCAATTGGAGGTCTGATTTCTACCCATGTTCTTCACATGGTACCTTCCCACTCAGGTAAGTGGTGACTCGCCAGGAGGGGGAGACCAGGGGAGAACCTTAGAGTTAGAGCCTCTGACTCCCTGCTGATGAGAGGGGAGTTGTCCTTGCCTTCTCCCTAGGACATGGTTGAGAAAAGCAGACAAAGTCCTCAAGTCCCAGCCTATATTCTGGTACCGTGAGGCTAGTCCCCTATAACATCTAACAGGCTAAGTTAAATGCCCTAGCTAGCATACAGTAAATGCGTGCTATTTGTCAAGCACTGTACTAGTCCCTTTATATCCTGTGGGTCTGAATGCCAACCTCAAGTTTGCTGGCTTACTAAGGGGACTCATAAGACTCAAAAGCAGGTTATACTCATGGCTAAGGTTTATTAGAGCAACAATATACAGACCAAGCGCCACAGGAAAAAGGCTTGTATCTGAAGAAATCCCTAGAGGTTGGACACACACTTACAAGTACTTAGCATCTAGGGGCACCTAGGACATGCTTTCTGTCTAGCAATAAACTAGAGGGACAAGTGCAAAACGTCTCTGCCCAGGCAAGCCTCTGAGTCTGAGGCTTTTACTGAGAACTGGTCCCATAGGCATATCATGCTACGTGACCAGCCTCGGCAAGTGAACCTCAGGTTCCCAACAAGGAAACCAGAGGCACATAATCAATGTTGATGTTTGTGCAAAGCAATCATGTGTACAAAACTTGATCATCAACTATTAACATAACACAGGGTTGACCAATGGTCCATCACGGTTCCAAGTTCCCTTGACATACAAAGATGGAACAACCAGACCTGCTATGTTAACACTTTCTTCACATTTCACGTATTTTATTTAATTCCCAACAGTCCCCATTATATGGGAGATTATATGAGTTAACTGAACCTCTATAACATATAGTAAGATCACATCTAGTAATTGGTTGAATCAAGATATGAATCTACGATTGGCGTTTGCTCAAATTTTCATTATGCTGGACTGCCTTCTCACTACCAGTTTCTAGCATGCCTGTTCATTCACAAATCACCCAATCCATCGGTACGAGCATAATCCCTACTTGATTTTTAATCAGTCTGGGCCTTTCTCCCAACCTACCAGGGATATATAAAGATTCTTATGTTTATTCAGATCTGACTTCGGAAGAGCTTCTGCCTCTACTGGTGGTCCCCTGGTGGGGTCCATACCCATAAGGTCATCAGAAAATTCACAGGTGGCACAAAATAGCAGCTTACATATAAAAGTTTTCAGAGATAGTATTTGCATTTAAAAAGCATTGTGGGAACTACAGACTTGATTTCCTACTGCTGGTATTACCCTTTTTGAAAAGATAAACTGTAAAGAGTTAGAATTGTTCTGGGTTAGCTTGCTCTTTTTTTTTTTTTTTTTTTGGCCATGCCCATGGCAATGCAGAAATTCCCAGGTCAGGCATATAGTTGGTTTACAAGGTTGTGACAATATCTGCTGTACAACAAAGTGATTCAGTCATAAAAATATACATATCTACTCTCTTTTAGGTTCTTTTCCCACATAGATTATCACAGAATATTGGGTAGACTTCCCCGTGCTAGACAGCAGGTCCCCGTTAGTCAATCATTCCATATACCTCAGTGTGCATATGCCAATCCCAACTCCCCAGGCCATCCCTCCCACCCCACCCCCACACCTGTCCCCTTTGGTAACTGTAAGTTTTTCAAAGTATGTGAGTCTGTCTCTGTTCTGCAAATGAATTCATTCGCATCCCTTTTTTTTTAGATTCCACACATAAGTGTTTCATACAACGTTTGTCTTTCACTGTCTAACTTGATTTAGTATGATAATCTCAGGGTCCACCCACGTTGCTACAAATGGCATTATTTCATTCTTTTCTATGGCTGAGTAAGATTCCATCGTACATATGTACCACGCCTTCTTTATCCATTCCTCTGTTGATGGACATTTAGGTTGCTTCCATAACTTGGCTACTGTAAATAGTGCTGCAATGAACACTGGAATGCATGTATCTTCTCAAATTACGGTTTTCTCTGGATAGATGCACATGAGTGGGATTGCTGGATCGTTTGGTAGTTCTATTTTTAGTTTTCTGACGAACCTCCATACTGTTCCATAGAGGTTGCATCAATTTACATTCCCAACAGTGTGAGAGGGTTCCCTTTTCTCTACAACCTCTCCAGCACTTATTGTTTGTAGACTTTCTGATGATGGCCATTCTGGCTGGTATAAGGTGGTACCTCATACTAGTTTTGATTTGCATTTCTCTAATAATTAGTGATGCTAAGCACCTTTTCATGTGGTTTTTGGCCATCTGTAGGTCTTCTTTGGAGAAATGTATATTTAGATCTTCCATGAATTTTTTGATTGGGTGTCTCCTAATTTTTTTAATGGTTGCTTTGCTCAGATGATGTTAATTAGTATATGACAGCATCTAAGACTAAGCCGTTTTTTTGTTTTTGTTTTGTTTTATTTTTTAGCCACACCTATGGCATGCAGAAGTTCCCCAGCCAGGGATCAAACCCACACCATAGCAGTAACCAAAGCCACAGCAGTGACAACACTGGATCCTTAACCCACTGAGCCACCAGAGAACTCCTAAGACTAAGTTTCTTAAAATCAAAATTACAATTTCGTTGGCTATCTGGCTTCATATTGTAAGATGATTTTGGAATGAATCTGAGCTACCAGTAGCCTAGAAAATAGCAAAAGTCAAAATTGTATGATTTTCTGTTTAAATTCAAGCAATATCTTGGTAGGCAAAGCCATATAATCTAAGTTCTAGTCTCCTCATTTTTAAGCTAGAGACTTGTAATGCTTTAAAGGCAATGAATATTAATATCTAATAAAAATGACTAACTGCCAGTGACAACCAATGATAATGACATCTTAAGAACAAATTTTCAGCATGAGTATATATGTTCCTTTTTAAACCACACTTAATTATAGAGTAGGAGTCTACAGAATATTTGAAGCTCATTCAACGTGAAAAATTCTAAGTACATTAATAGGGTATTCACACATAAAACCAATATAAAATATGTAATAAAATACGAACCATGAGTCTGAGAAGAATTTTAGCAAAAAATATTATTTACCAATGAAAGTTTGCACAAGCTAATAATTAAAATAATTAAATCCTATCACTCCAAAGGATAGTCTTTAGCACTTCTGGAAATGTCCTGATTTAAGTAAGAGAGCTCTGAATTGCTATGTCCTGGCCTCTTGCCCCACGGTCTCAGCTCTCACGCGACCTTTCTCCCTCCCTCTGTCTCGCTCTCTGTTTCTCTCTCCCTGTTCAGCAAGAGTCAGGGCCATACTGCAGTCAGGCAGTGGCTTCCTCACATTTCCCTTCTCCAGGGGGTGCTGTGAAGCCAGTTTCAAGTGTGGCCATTCCCTCTCAGACCATCCCTACTCTCTCCCTTGAATCCACACTCCTTACACTCATCTCCAAAACGGATACCTTATTCCTGGCTATGGAAAACTATATTTTGCTCTCTTTGTTCAGTATAGCTCTTTCTAAAAGCCCATTACTTAAAGCGCTAAAAGGTCAGATTTCAAACATGTCTCACATATATTTTCTATGTGAAATTATACAAGCAAGGAGCTAACGGATGCTTAGAGACCCTCTCTTCCACCCTCCTGTGGGGAAAGGAACTGCAAAGAGCTGAAGCAGTGCTCATTCAGCAAAATGACCTCTTTTTACCAGGGTTGAGGAGGCTAGCTGACTGTGGCATGCACTGGGATCGCAGAACTTTAAGTGGCTGCAGAGAACTGGTATACCAGATGTGGGATGTTTACAGTGGTGTCCAAAAGGACTTATTGGAGGAGTTCCTGTTGTGGCTCAGCAGAAACGAATCTGACTAATATCCATGAATTCACAGGTTCGATCCCTGGCCTCGCTCAGTGGGTTAAGGATCTGGCGCTGCTGTGAGTTGTGGTGTAGGCTGCAGACACGGCTTGGATCTAGGGTTGCTGTGGCTGGGGTGTAGGCTGGCAGCTGCAGCTCTGACTTGACCCCTAGCCTGGGAACCTCCATATGCCATAGGTGTGGCCCTAAAAAGACAAAAAAACATTTTTTAAAAAAAGGACTTACTGGAGTTCCTGTTTTGGCTTAGCAGCTTAAGAACCTGACTAGTATCCATGAGGATGCAGGTTCAATCCCTGGCCTCGCTCAGTGAGTTAAGGATCCAGTATTGCCGTGCCCTGCAGTGAAGGTCACAGATGCAGCTCAGATCTGGCATTGCTATGGCTGCAGTGTAGGCCTCTAGCTGCAGATCCAATCTGACTCCTGGATTGGGAACTTCCATATGCTGGAGGTGCGTCCCTAAAAAGCAAAAGAAATTTAAAAAGGGACTTATTAGAAGTCTTCAGCTTTACAGGTTCTCAAAATTCCAAGGTTCCTGCCACAATGTACAATCCCCAAAAATCAGAAGCAGCAAAGGAAGGGAAATAGAAGTAGGAAAAAAAAAAACTTTGTGGGAGCTTCAGTCAAATATCTCCTTAATAGTAACTGACATGCAACCCTCAACTATTCCTGTGCTACTGCAACCTTAGAAAACAAGAGTTAATCATGATTAGTTTTGCAATTATTTATATAGTGCATAGAAAGGGCCATCTTTGAAATAAGCAAGGGCTAACTACAGCTTACATCTAAGAAGTTTCAGGTAGTGCTACTTGAGAATAATTCTACTTAGAATTATTACCTTATGTGCCTGAATCAAAATAACACATTGAAAAGACTGCTGAAGGAGATGAAGAAATAAATTGCAATAAATATGTCATATATAAGTATTTTACTTTAAAAATAAAGTATAGGAAGTTCCCATCATGGTGCAGTGGAAATAAATCAGACTAGGAACCATGAGGTTGTGGGTTCAATCCCTGGCCTCGCTCAGTGGGTTAAGGATCCGGCGTTGCCATGAGCTGTGGTGTAGGTCACAGATACAGCTCGGATCCCACATTGCTGTGGCTGTGGTGTAGGCCAGCAGTTACAGCTCTGATTGGACCCCTAGCCTGGGAACCTCCACATGCTGTGGATGTGGCCCTAAAAAGCAATAAATAAATAAATATAAAATATAGGAACTATATAGTCTATCTGAATCACTTTGTTGCACAGCAGAAATTATAACACTGTAAACCAACTACAATAAAACTTTAAAAAATGAAAAAAGGAAGTATACAGCCATTTTTCTTTGAATAGTAGAAATTTGCCAATAACAAAAAATTCGTATATATCCTCTGTCATCAAACTCTTCCCCATCCCAGCAAAATGGATTATTTTTTCATGACATATTCAAATTACCAACAGGCAGGTAACTACAAAGAATAAAAGAAGAAACAAAGGACTATGATAATGAATGGCTGGAATAATTAGTCCTGGAAATACAGAGTGAAGTGTATCGATCATTTCTAGACCCTCTCTGCCATTGTGCAAAATAAGAAAATCAGTGTCCATTTGTGTGGCTGTAAATTGGAACATAAGAACGTGACTGACGGAGTTCCCATTATGGAACAGCAGAAAGGAATCTGACTAGGAACCATGAGGTTGCGGGTTCAATCCCTGGCCTCACTCAGTGGGTTAAGGAACCGGTGTTGCCGTTAGCTGTGGTGCAGGTCGCAGATGCAGCTCGGATCCTGTGTTGCTGTGGCTGTGGTGTAAGCCAGCGGCTACAGCTCCCCTAGCCTGGGAACTTCCATATGCCACGGGTGTAGCCCTAAAATCACACTGGAGTGACTGACACTCCAATATTCACAGCAGCACTACTATTTCCAAAACAGAAACAGACTCATATACATTGAAACCAAACTTACGGTTAAAAAAGGGGAAGTCAGGGGAGGGATAAATTAGGAATTTGGGATTAACAGATACTACTATATATAAAACAGATAAAAATCAAGGACCTACAGTAAAGCACAGGAAACTATATTTAATATATTATAATAACCTACAATGGAAAATAATCAGAAAAAGATATATATATATGAAAACGAGTGGGGAGTTACTGCTAATGAATACTTCAGTTGGAAAAACATTTAATTTTTCATTCAGTTGATTTGCTGTTCTAGTTTGTTTATTTAGTCATTAAGGTGATATTAATGAAATCTTAAAATACTTATACGTAAGTTTTAAAATTCAGATACTAAAAAGTCTGTGCACTTACATTTGTGGTAAAGTATTTATACAAATGGACAAAGTCTGAAAGAGGACATGGATAAATAAACTATATATTTCTGTGGTAAAAAGAACTTATGGTTACCATATATATATAAAACTGATTCAATTATATGTATATATGGTGTGTGTGTGTGCGTATATATCACTTTGCTATACACTTAAAACACAATATTGTAAATCGACTATACTTCAATTTAAAAAAAAAGAATGTGACTGATCTGCTTACCTTTAATTTCTACATGCTTATTACATATTAATATAAAGGTATTCACAGCAAAGTTAAATTCTAAAGAACTACAGGAGCAGTGGCAGATATAAATTATTAACAATAGAGGCAGTCAACTCATGATATTTGTTCTAAAAAGGAATATATCACATGTGTAAACAAGTCTCTTTCATAATCCTTAGTTTCACTGAAAGAACAGTGATGACAAATAGTAAAATTGTCAAAAATAAAGTTTTCTATGCTGATTTCTTGAGGTTACTAGAGGAAAAAGAATATTACAAAGTCACTTAAAAAATTAAAGCTGTGTTGTAGGTCACAGACGCGGATCTGGCGTTGCTGTGGTTGTGGCGTAGGCAGGCAGCTCTAGCTCCTATTCTACCCCTAGCCTGGGAACCTCCATATGATGCAAGTGCGGCCCTGAAAAGCAAAAAAAAAGAAAAATTAAGGCAATATGGAGTAAGCTATTTCGGCCCATATGCCAATTATTAGACTAGTGGATTGTCTTTTTTGGAATTGTGGCATTATATACTCATGGTCCTCCAAATACTACTGATTGAGGTACACGGAATTAACATTAACCAGACTCTGCCCTAAACAGCTTCTATTCTGTGGAAGAGACAACCCATCCACCCCCCCCAAAAAAAAAATTGTACTAAAATCTGTCTGGAATGAAAAATCAGGTCTTCAAAACTAGAGCCAATAATAGTAAAACATGCAATATTCCAAAGTTGGACAATTGCTGCAGCCACACTGAACCTCTGCTGGTCAGAGATAATTTAGGATTTTAACCCACCTTCTAAGGGTAACAGCTACTGACTTACTAGAAAAAAATTCACTGTACCAGCTCAAGGAGTGAGTCCAAGAGAGGCCTTGGGGATAGGGTTGCTAGATTTAGCAAATAAAGCTCAGGATGCCATTTAAGTTTGAACTTCTCATAAACAATGACTACTTTTTTGGCATGCACATGTCAAAGAATATTCACAGTTTATCTGAAATTCAAATTTAATTGGGCTCCCTGTACTACTCAAGGAGGCAACCCTACCCAGGGAGGACAAAAAGGAGAATATATGTGAACAGATTAGTTAATTTGCCCACCAAGACTTACTTAACTTCTTCAGGCTTAACCTGGCATGTTTATAGCGCTGGGAGGGACAGCGCTTCACACAATGAGATTCCACTGAACCAAAAGTAGAAAAGTTGACATCCAGGGAGCACAGACATTAGCTGGCCATCAGATTGGATCTCTTGAGAATTTTCAATAGGACGCGCAGAGACTCTGATGAGAGAACTATGTGGATGCTTGAATTAAATGAGTATGAGTTAGGATGGGAAGGCATGCTAGGTAGAAAGTTGAAGGTGACAGTCAAAAGAAAGTGGAGGTAGAGAGAAGCACAGACGGGAGACACTACGTGGTCACTGAGAGAAAGGGCAAGAAAGCTCAGCTTCTGCTTGCCAATTCCAGTCTCAGTTACTCTGCACTACATAGGCCTGAATAATACTGTCTGTCATATTCTTATAATAAATCCCCCCTCTAAAGCTAGCTCCTTCACTAAGAAACGGTATGACCTCTTAAGGTTGGAACGAGAATGACAAATGCCTTTCTTCTCAGGTGATCAGTGTGACCTAGTCACATAATTGTGTAGAGGGCTGGACTACAAAAGGTTATGGGATTACTTCCAAAATCAGTGACTAAGCCACGACTGTCTAGCACTGTCTTCTGTGACAGTGGGAGTGGGGAAGGGTAATGGCTGCTTCGTATATTTGCCATCCCAGCAGCTGAGGCAAAAATGGACATAAGCATAGATCTTCTTCTAAAAGGTGCCAAAGATCACTGTGTAACTACATTACAGAAATAGAAGGTACACAAAATAGGCAGGATTTCATCACCTATAATCACAGCAGTTGTTGAATTTTTACCTTTTCCTTTCTCTTCTTTATACTTAGTCAATCCTTAATTTTTTTCTATGGAAGGTCACCAGTAGAAATGAATACGAATCAATTATTTTCCTGGCAGGCTGCATTTAGACTATGTTGATATTTAAACAGTTAGTGGAAAAATATGCCAAGGCTATAAATAAATTCTGTATACATTTGAGATCGTGAATATTGTTTATGATCAGGACTAAGAACAAAAGCCAATTAGGAAAATTACCATATATTGCTGAGGCAGCTGTGGTTTAAACCAAAGAATATACTGACTTTTCCCAGTAAATAATATTAATAACTAATATTAATAAGGCACTTTACAGACTTCAAAAGTGAAGTAGTCTCACATTCTTTTATTAAGTGCAAAGTTGCTGATATCAGGAATACTGTACATATTACAAATGTGTACACCATCCAGGAATCACCATCCCCAAAGTGGTGCGAATCAGAGCAATTTTTTTGTGTGTCTTTTTAGGGTCACACCAGAGGTCTATGCAAATTCTCAGGCCAGGGGTTGAATCGCAGCTGCAGCTGCTGGCCTACGCCACAGCCACAGCAACGCAGGATCCAAGCCGCATCTGCGACCTACACCACAGCTCACGGCAACACCAGATTCTTAACCCACTGAGCGAGGCCGGGGACCAAACCCACATCCTCATGGTTACTGGTCGGGTTCATTACTGCTGAGCCACAACAGGAACTACAAGGGCAGTTATTGAGTCCTGTGCTCTAAGAACATCAAATTTCTGGAAAACAAATAAACAACTGAGGGAGGCAGCCCAAAGGAGATAAGGAAGGTAATGATATTCTGAGTGCTTAGAAAGCAAAAACTGTTGCCTGACAAGTACACACAATTGGCCCATAAACTCTACCCTACACTTTTGTCATTTTTCTATTCCTTCAACCTAATTTCATTTGGGTAACAATATTGGGGTGGGAAGAGGAGTGGATCTGCTAGAGACCCAGAGTGATTAGACTCTGAATGTCCCGTGGAAGTATCCATGAGGATGCGGGTTCGATCCTGAGCCTCACTCAGTGGGATACAGATCTGGCATTGCTGTGAGCTTTGGTGTAGGTTGCAGACGCGGCTCAGATCGAGGTATAGGCTGTGGTATAGGCTGATAGCTGCTGCTCCGATTTGACCCCTAGCCTAGGAACTTCCATATGCCGCAGGTGCGGCCCTAAAAAAAAATAATGGGAGTTCCCGTTGTGACTCAGTGGTAACGAATCCATCTAGCATCCATGAACTTCCCGTGGAAGCTTGAGGGTCATTGGACACTTGCCTGCCCTATGGTAACTTAAAAACAATCATTAATGAAAAGAGATCGCCCAGTAGTCACAGAATGACAGTTACAGAGAAATAGCCTAATTATTAATTGTGACTTAGAGCTGAGCAGCAGTTAAGACATTACCAGTCATAGTCTTAGCACTGTTCTACGGGAGAGGAGCCAATGAACTTCTTGTGAAAAACGACAAGACTACTGTCTCTTTCAACTCCATATTCTATCTGCTTGCCTGGGTGATTCTGGACAATCTATATGTATGGACATACGTAGAGAAGGAAGCAGCTTTACTCTGAGTGCAAGGAAATGCAGCCTAAGTATTACGTTTATTTGATGGGGTCAGTCTTTTTTTCATTGTTGGGTAGTCTCTGTTACCCAGGATTGATTAGGAAGAGTCTCACATCCCACCGGTACTGGAGTATGTTGTAAGGAGGATGGAATAAGGAGCAGGTGTGGAATATTGAAAGGCAGGCCGCTCGGGGCGGAAAGGAAACTCGGCCTTCCCCACAACTGTAAAGCAGGCGGGATTAGGCAGAGTAATTGGTGGTCCCAAGGTGTGATATGAAAGGCAAGAGGTGAGCGCGAACCCTCCTACACACCCAAGGAGTTTACTTTATTGACACTTCAGTCCCACCACCATAGACTCATCGCTTTGACTCAGCGTCGCTCATTCCCTGTTTTTGTTTTTTTATCTTTTTAGGGACGCGCCCGTGGCACATGGAGGTTGCCAGGCTAGGCGTACATCACAGCCACAGCATCGTGGGGATCCAAGGTGTCTACTGCGGCTCTGATTTGACTCCAAGCCTGGGAACTTACATATGCCACAGGTGCGGCTCTAAAAAGAAAAAAAACAAAAACTGGCATATAAAACTCCTAAGTCAGAAGTAACTTCATAAATCATCCAATCCCCTCATTTTCCTATGTAGCAAATAAGGTCCAGAGAATGTACATAATGGGTCCAAGGGGAACTCCAGATAACAGAACTGATATCTCCTGGATCTCAGTTTAGGACTCTCTCCATAAGAGCACAGAGCTGGTCACTCATTCATTTGTCAACATTCCTTGAGCTTCAACAATGTATTATGCTTTTCCCCAGGAAACAGGCATAAATATAAGTCCCTGCCCTCAAGAAGCTCTTGTGTTTGTTCTGTGTTTTGTGCATGTTGGTGTATTATATTCTGCACAAGAAATAAGAGAAACCAAAATGGCAAATACTTTTTCAAGTAGGGCAAACTAAATACTTACTAAAGAGTGCTAAATGGAATTACAAATGCTAGAAAGTGAGCCAATAAGAACTATATGACTTAAAATAAAACAGGCACCAGCAGAGATATTAATTAATTCAAGGTTGGATTTGATTGTTAAGGGGAATTTGCATCACTCTCACTGCTGTGAAGACAGCCATTTTTAACGGATTTTGATGGCATCCTGCCTGAGTCTTAGAACCTAAATGTTGGCCTGGGTGAGCTAAAATTTGAATTAGTTGATCAGGAAGAGTGGAGGATGGTGCAATCTGCTATCATTGCAAACAGAAGAAAGTGGATGAAATAGGGCTGGTGAGTACCCAAAAGGTTTGTTAGTCTTCAGATCTGAGCTTCGAATTCTATTCTTTGATTCCCGAGGAAGCTCCATTCCCTTCCCCAATTGACCTTTCTCAGAAAAACTAAAAAGGATAGAGACCGCTCACTCCTGTGCATCCTCTTAATCTAAGACGGATTCGCTCTCCTCTCCGCCTTCTTCCTGCTCTTAGAAGAGGAAGGGACACACCCTCCCTCTCAACCTGAGCCTCATGTTCCCCTCTTAGCTCATGTCACACCCAGCTTCCTCAATCATCTTTTCTTTCTGAAACCTTTAGTTTCTCTTCTCTAGAGAATCCTTGCCTTTCAACATGGACAGGCCTCCTTCAGGCCCTCCTAGCAACTGGACAATCCT
The DNA here is from genome assembly GCA_004024745.2 of Catagonus wagneri. NCBI lineage: Eukaryota > Metazoa > Chordata > Mammalia > Artiodactyla > Tayassuidae > Catagonus > Catagonus wagneri. The sequence continues at coordinate 1,487,489 of PVHT020000017.1, read as the reverse complement.
TTTCCTCCTTCCACCATCAAGCTTTGTAAATCAATGGGCTTTATCTATAAACTCCTGTGATCTGGCTCCCAGCCCAACCACCATTGAAACTGCACTCTTAAGGCTCATGCAGGATTTCTGAAGCACTAAATGAAATAGCTTTCCTCAGTTCTGATTTCCCTTGACCAGAGATAAACCTTTGAGGTTGAGGGCATCTTTATATCAAGCTCTAAAACCACATTTTCCATGCACGCTGGCTATTTTTATGAGGGCATTCTATCGTTACTTTGACACAGTTAAAACTGACCTCACAATTTTCTGCACTAATGTTCCTTCTGAATGATTTCCTCGTGTACGACTGTCGCTCACGCACATTACGACAGCTCTGGCGCACGCTTGGGTGTAATCAACGTTCAATAAAAAGTTGTTGAAATGAATAAGTGAATAAGCATCACCCTTCCACACACTGATTCATTTACTTTCTTGAGCAACTTTCAGTTTTTCCTGGAGTTAAAAACTGCCTTGGTTTTGTTTGTTTGCTTTGTCTTCTATGTATCAATTCCTAATTCTTCACCAATTTTCTCACGTCTGTAAAAACCTTTCTGAATACTACTCTCCACCTGATCAAACACATCAGGTAATCCATCAGTCAACTTAAAAAAATTTTTTTCTAGAGACATCCTTCCTGTATCCCTCCATCTTCCTACTCCCCTGTGGTCTGGCTGGTCTCTGGGTGTGTCACATGGCTGTCTACCTAAAACTTTCACTATCACCTAGGGAATTCTCTTCACCTCTCTTTTATATACATTCCCTGTTTCTGGGTATCTTCCTCTTTCTTGGTTTACTCTCTCATATGATGGAATGTATAGTCCAGTGGATCCCCAAGAAGGGAGGTTTAAATCGTATAATATTTATTAATCCTCAACATGGACCTATTGCTCCTGTAGGCAGGTCCACTTACCATTCAGTTGAATATTTTCACCTCCACGTCCTGCCATTCATTCTCCTTGTTAGAATGCTCTCCTACTTTCCGTCTGTGTGTCCAAATGCTATTTGCATTTTCAAACCAATTTTTATTTTTACAAAAATAATGCACTTACATATCTGAAAATTAATAAGACTTGTAAAGAGAAATAAATAGAAGTCCATTACCCCACTCTTTTCCATTTTCAATTTGTACTTCTAGAGGCAAGCACTGTTCATTATTCTAGCTGTTTCCTTTAGTATTGATCTCCTTGCTTCTAAATATAATAACTGTAGTGATATATTTTGACTTCATGATTTATTTGAAAAGATAAAGATTTAATGTTCTTATGCCACATCCTCTCTAACCCCTTCTCTGTCTATCCTCCCAGTATAGTTTAGGAGAATGTAGCATTCTGAGTAAGAAATCATTTTCTCAGAATCTTGAAGATCCAATTATATCCCAGTGAATTCACTGTAGTCCCTAGTGATTGCCTCTTCTCGTCCACCGTAATAAAATACCCCATTCTTTTAATAGTCAGTCAGTTCTAGAACCGACTTGCCTTTGATATCGCGATTACTAGAATACACCTACTTCCCTTTTTGAAAAGCAAAACAATATTAGATCATCCACAATCCCCTTGGACTTCTGCTCTCCAGGATTACTAACCTCATTTGTCAGTACGGTACCCTTGGTGTAATTAATACGGGCTATTTGGAGCACTATAACAGGGAGCCCTGATCCCATCTGACAAAGTGACATTTAAGCTGAGATCTGAAAGATGAATAGCAAAGGTTCTGAAACCATTCCTGCAGAGATGGTTGCAAGTACAAAAAGAACTTTGGGAACTCAAGGGATAAGAGGTGGCCAGTGGGGTGCAGCTTGGCGAGTAAGGGGGAAGGAGGGCTCACCAGAGGCTAGAGAGGAAGGCAGGGTTCAGAGAATTCAGAGCCTTGTAGTTGATGTCAAGGCAAGATTTGGGATTTATCCTAAAAGCAGTGAGAAGGTACTGAAAAGTCGTAAGTACAGAATGATTTGATCTGGTTTGTCTTCCAAAGACTTCTGTGGTTGCAAGGTGGGTAATGCGTCGGAGAGGGCCAAGAATTAGGAAGAAATGGGTAAAACCGGTTGTAAATTAAACGTTAAGGCCAGCTTTGGAAAAGGGAAAGAAATTACAAATGGGCAAAAGGTAGTCTTACGAGGTAAGTTGGAAAAGCTCAGCAGAGACCATTAAATTACTTCACCTTGCTGATGGCAGTAATATAGATGCTAATATAGCAACTTCAGTTCCTTTCTTTTTTTTTTCTTTCCCTTTTTCTTTCTCTCTTTCTCCCTTCCTTTCTTTCTTTCCTTGGATTAGATGGAGGAACTGACTCCTCCTTCTCACCATCCCCCTCCTGCTGGATCCCTGAAATGTTGATCAACCAACTGATCCCAGAAGCAATTTGCTCCCCTCCTTCCCAATTGCGGACTGCATCCAGCACCCTGCTGGGCATTCTGCCCATTTGCCGTGGTGAGATTTTTGAGGGGTTGAGATGGAAGGTGGGAAAGAACAAGGGGGTAGGTGATAGAGAAGAAGAGCTTCTGAGGAGCTTGCATAGAAATGAGACAGCAGAATCGAAATGGTCAAGGAAGAACGCTTTTCCTTCCCTTTCTGAGACAGTACGCATTACAGCCAGTCAAGATGGTAATAAGGACAGAAGACTGCTTCCTCTGAACTCCTATCTGCAGGAGACTGGGGCTACTGCTGCAATCAGCTGATACACCACAAGAATTGGTGTGATACACCAAGGACTCCGACAGTTTAGACAGGAGGAAGTTAGTTTTTGCAGTTCTGTTTATGGAATTGGCCGAATGAAAATGCTGGCTGATGGTCTGCTTTTCATAGCCATTGACAACAGCTTTCTACAACACCTGGGTTTTCTTTGGAAACTGTGAAGAGGCACTAAAAAGAACAAAAATAATTTCTTCTTGTCTTTAAAAAAAAGGCTCACAAAGGAAAGTAATTCTAAAGGATGTATGTGAGAGTAACTCTAATTCAGATTGAATTTGGATACGGAAAGAAATTACCTTGCATAAATTTCATGTTTTGCTAAGCATATTTGATTTATGTAGAATTGCATTTTTGTAGTCAAGCAAATTAGTGTGGACCCATGAGTATAAGTGTTGTGATGAAACAAATTAGGAGGACACAGAGATGGTGGAATGACAATAATAAATGAAAATATGTCAAACAATACCGCTGTATCTTTGGGAGACCCGAAAAACTGAGCTTTTTTAAGCCGGGCAACAAAGCAGTGGTGTGTAAGATAATACACCATGGTGGGCGAGAGAATACTGCAAAACAATTTCCTGTCCTCCAAATTTTTAAAAGTTGATCAGTTTGAATCCATAAGTTAAGTGCATTTTTGCCATTTAACAAAACTGCATATGGCAAGACATTACTTGTCATTTACTAGTAAGCACTTGCATCCCCAAGTGTCTAAATTCACTTATTACCTATTTTATTGTTAAAATTCTAGACTTGTGCCTAGAACAAGTGACAGTAACCTCTTTCATCCCCAAATTCCAGCCAGTATCTGGAATCGTGCCTACCACATAGCAGGTATTTAACAAATAATTAGTGAACTAAATGACATTAGTCGCTCTGCTCAGTAAAAATAAAACCAGAAGAGAAACTTCTATTTGAAAATAAATCTTTGAAATAGTAGAGAACCAAACCTGAGATCTACTTTGCCAATAGAATATCGTAATATCTGATTAACACACATCCAACATAAATCTTAAAAATCACTAGATACAGCCTGCGGTGTGAGCAAACACAAAGAACTGTAATAGGGAAAGAACTGGAAACACACGGTTTAACTTCTGCATTCAAGACAGTTTGGGAACATACCTTAATCTCCTGCACTTGCACTGCAATGACGGGCTATTCGTGGCTCACACAATCAAGTGCAAACTTCCTAGGGTGTTTCTGAAGATCCTTGTGGGTTTTAGAGTTCCTCCGGGCCCGGTCCCCGCCCACACATCCTGGGCGTCTGCCGACCTCTCCCTCCAACCTGGGCTTTGCCCTCTGGACTCCTTCTAAAGCCTTCTCATATTTCAAGGTCCAGTTTTAACCTCCGGCGCTTTCTGGAAGTTTTCCCAGATCCCCTTTCCAGATGCACCAGTGCTCTGAGCACTCGGAACCTCTTAAGTCTAGTAGCCAATTACTTTCCAACCTGTTGTTTTTGCACGTGGGCATCCCCTGACCAGACTGCGACACCTGCTGCCCCCCCGCCACGTTGGGGAAGTCTTTGAAGAAGTGGCCGTGTCCAGTTCCTAACACAGTGCCTGGTACAAAGAAAATGCCCAGGAAATGTCTACTGAAATGAATCGAAGCCCCAGAGGGGAAAGGAGAAGCGCCAATGCCCGGCAGTCAAGGCCTTCCGCGACCCAACGGGAGGCCCGTGGTACAGCTGGCCCGTCTCCACCGGCAGGAGAGGGTGGCGCGGCGGAGGCTCCTAGAAACGCCTCTGAACTCTCTTTACTTATTTCTTCTTTACTTTTGCAGAGGAATCTGACAGTTCAGCTCCGAGAGCCCCGGGGCACGCCGTAAAGGGTGTTGCAAACCGGGCGAGGTGGGGGGTTGGGACGGTCAGTCTCATGGCAATTCTAGTCTCGGCTTCCACATGTAATTTTTAAAGTTTCGCAAACGCCAGCCCTAAACTAGGAGCCGAGGGTGTGGAGGGTTTCCCGGTGCACAAATTTCGCCTCCCAGGGAAGTCTCTGGGCATTCAGGGCTTTGCCTCACGTATCCTTTTCACATTTCCCACCGCGGGGAGTCTACCGAGCGCTCCCGGCCTCCGTATCCTGCCCGAGCTGAGAACCGCGGTTCGGCCCATAAGTCTCAGCCGCTTCCTTCTTAAACCCTCTGGGTAAACCCAGTGCTGGCGAGTGGGGGAGCTCCCAGCCCGCGGCACGAGGCGGAATACGGGCACAGCGGGACTACAACTCCCAGGATGCTCTGGGAGAAGCGCGGGGGAGGGGCGAAAGGGAGGGGTAGGGGGGTAGGGGGGGTGGCAGGGAAATCCCGCCCTGCTGCGCAGCAGCAAAGACACAAAGCCTGACTTTACAACCTCACCGAGAAAGTGGAAGTAAGACGGTTTAGGTGGGGAGGCAGGACGAGAGAGAATCAGAGGAGGGAAAGCCGCGTAGGTGGGAGCCGAGCGAGGGAAGTGAGGAGACCCACGCCTTACAGATGAGGAGGGGGCGGCCTTCGTAACTAAACCCCCGGCCCGCGCCCCGCCCCAGCCGCGCTGGGGTCTCCACAGAGCCCTGCCGGTCCCGGCTCCTCGCGCAGCGCCCGGCTCCGCCCCTCCGGGAAGTGGGGAGCCCGGCAGCCTCGCGGGCTCGGGGCGGCCCGGCGGGCTAGACCGTGGCTCCCCAGCCCGGGTGCGGGACGAAAGTGCGGGGCGGGCGGCTCGCCTGCTGCGAACCGAGGAGGGGCTCCGAGCGAAGCGGCGCCGCGGACGAGTTAGGGCCGGGGCAGGGGAGTAGTGTCGGGCTGAGGCGTGGTGAGGCGCGGGGTGCTTCAGGAGGGTCCCCTGTGGCCCCGAGTGGGGCGGAAGCACGCGGGCTGGCCGCGGGGAGGACGGGCGGTGGCTCCGCGCCGGGGAAGAGTGCGGACGGCGGGGTGCCGAGCCCGGCGCCGGTGGAGAGATCGGGGCGCCCCCTCCCCGCAGGAGGAGCCTAGCGCTCCTCCGCCATCCCTCCCCCGCGCGCTCGGCTCGCTCTCCCCGCGGGCTACTGCGGGAGCGGCGGGGCGGCGGGGCTGGGGCCGGAGTTGGGGGAGCCGCGGGGCCGCCGCCCCCGGGCCGGGCGGGGGACGGGGGCGGGCTGTGAGCGGGGCGGGGCGGGGCGGGGCGGCGGGGGCCGCGAGGGCGCCGGGGGGCGGAGGGAGTGCGGAGAGCCGAGGAGGGCGGGCGGCCGGGCAGCCAGCCTCGCTGTCCGTTTCGCGCCGCCGGCCCACGCCGCAGTGTGTTTTGTGGACGGCACCTTCCCGGACAGCCCAGTAGAGCCCAGCTCGGCGCCCGGCAGCCTTCGACGCGATGTTCCGCCGGAGCTTTAATCGTTTTGTAAGTACACTCGCTGCGGCTCCGCGGGCGCCGCTTTGCTCGCTCGCCAGCCCCTGCGCCCGGTCCCTCAGAACAATTTCCCGAGGGGGACATTGCAGCTCCCGGAGACACCGCTGGCCCCCCGCTTTTCCATTTTAACGGAAGGACGCTGCCCAGGCGGCCAGGGTGGGGAGGCGGGTTGGGAGGCAGGTGGGGCTCTCGCAGCACCGCCACCCCCTCCCCCCCGGACCCCGAGCCTGCACCATTTATCTAGAGATTCCCGGGGCTGTTACAAACTCTGCCTCTGGCGGGGGGCCGCCCTCGGGCTGGAAGATGGGGGGACCGGCCCAGGGGCCCCTCGGTTTGCCAATTAGTCGAAGATGGCGTTTTATTATCAGGGAGGTTGCTTTCTTTTGTTTCCTCTGCCACGAGCACATGGAGGTAAACCCAGACCTGTCACCGTGGCCCAAAAGAGGACCTGAGGGCTGGGAGGCTGGGGCCGGACTCAGCCTTGCCCCGGGCTCTACCGCCCGGCGGCTGCTGACCCGAGACCCGGCAAACTTTGGCGATTCAGCCTAAGCAGCTCACCTGGAGGGTCTGGGCAAGAGCGAGGGCGGTTGTCACGGTGGGCTGGTGGACGTGGAGACGCGAGGAGGATGCACCGCCGCCGCCGAGCGCCGGCTCGGAAGCCTCGCCGAGCCCCGGACGCCCCAGACCTTGACCCGGGGGACCCGGGGGAGAAGGCGAGCTGCGGCTGGACTCCTCCGTCCACCGTGACCCCCTTCCAGATCCCCGGAAAAGGGACTTTCATTTCCGAGGGAGTCTGGCATCGGAACAAGCCATTTCTGGCTGCTGACTTTTGAGTAACCTGTTTACTCCTAGAGGAGGGTACGTGAAGAATGGAGTAAAACAGGGACCTTTTACTTCTATACTGCTATTTGTAGCAACTTTCTTAATTGCCAGATGAGGTGGCGGGAATATGATGTGAAAGAAAGGGTTCATCTGTAAATTTCGATTTTTTTTTTTTTCCTGGCCTTAGGAAAAATGGTTGAGTGCTGTGTGCGCCCACCTCTTAGTGTGTGTGTTTGAAAACTTGTCGGTTTGGCTCTTTTCCTGCGATTATTCCGAATCGAAGCATTTTTCAGGCGCCAGATAAATTTTGCTCTCGTTTTTTTTCCTGCATTTGAAACTTTGACAAATGTCTTCTGACTAAATGAAATAATTGTACACCGTCTTTTAGGAGGTTATTATCACAGTAGTGCTATGTTAATGTTTTTCTAAACGTTTACCTCACCCAGAATCGTGTCTTAGGAATTTGGAGCAGATTTACCTGTGGCACAGAGCAATAGAGCTTGTGAATATCAGGATCTTGAAATCCGTAGAAATTGGCTTATACTGACCGAATGCTTTGCTAAAGCAAACAACTAAAATTGGTTTCTCCTATTTAGTATCAGAAGGTAAAAAAAGCGTTGTACTTCATAGCTCTGTTTCACGTAGATTCTTGTGATCCTGGACTGTTATTTGGGGGTGACAAAAAGGGAAAGGTATCAAAGAGGACCAGTTGTAATATTTGGGAAAAGGACTGTCTTTTCACATGATGCTCTTAGAGTGGAAAAAACTGGATTCTGGTTCATAATAAATTCATTAGCTCAAAATTGAGATGATGACATCCCTATTTTTTTTTTTAAGTATTTGAGCTTTTGAAACCAAACAACCAAAGTATTAGTCAAAAGCCCCCTTTGCTTTGCTTTTGCTAAGAGTGATCTGCGTTGCATGAGTCTAGTAATGAAGTAGTGCTGGCCCAGGAAGCTAGGGCATGCAGTAGAATTTGCAGCAGTTGCTGAGGTGCCAGCCTGCAGGTTTGAGGCTAGTACTTTGCATCCCCATCCAAGATCTCTGCAGAGAATCACTTATGCTCACACTGAAGTGAGCTTTGACCTCATTGTTCCGCTGAAATACCCGACTGCTTACATTTTCCTGCGCAAAACGACTATGGTAAGTCTCCGGAATTTGTACTAGTGCAGTAAGCTGAAAGCTTCTCAGGAGTTGTATCCGAGCCCTAGGCCTAGGGCAAGGAATTAATCTTCAAACTCTTGGACTGAATGTAAAGCGTGCTATCAAATACTTACTGCTAAAGAATGACTTCAGAATGGGGGGGGGCAAATTTTAGCCCCCCACAAGCAGTAAGCCAAACGTTGTCCTCATCTGGTAGAGATTATTTGGGTGGCACTCTCATCTAAATCCCTAGAAGGATACAACTGAAGATTTAGGTTGGACTTTGAGATTTGCGCAGCAGTTTAGGTGTAGTCTGAGTTGTGTGCTTTTTTGTATTTCAGAGAAGGGGCTATGAATTCCTTTCAAAATTAAGTGTGTTTTTTTGGTGTACCTATAAGTATCTGAAATTGACTATGAATGTGAACTAAATGACAGTGGCCTTGATTGTAGTTGTTGGTCACTGAAAACCAGACATACAACGTGTTAGGACATGGCTTTGCATGTTAAACCTGACCTGGGGAGTAATATCATCTTCTATGGTTCAGTAGTGTTTGCTGAATCGTTTAAAAAATGCCATTTATTTCCCCAGGTTCTGCATTTTCAAGCTAAAAGGAATAGTGATTCATTTCATTAAGACATGGCCTTGGTGTTTTTGCCATTAGTAATTGTCTTCTTTCCTTTCTGGTGAATTATGACATTCCTTTTGACAGTTTTGAGGTAGAAAAAAAATCGGTGGATTTGGTGTAGTATTTTAGGATTTAGGTATGTAGGGGGTATCTTAAAAGATTTAAGAGTTAGATGTCTGTGAGTATAATAAAAACACCGCCTGTTCCCAGTCAACATCTCCATTCTCCATAAATACAATAAATAAATAAATAAATAGTTTTGGCTACACAATTAATTTCCTTTAAAAGCATGTTTAATTGGAAGTCTAGACTAGTTGAGACCTTAAAGGTCAGGGAGTTTTATGTTATTTTGTCTTTTACTCTTCATAAAATTCCTAGTGATTACAATAACATTTTCACATGGGTTTAAATATTTAATGAGAGTCTAATTAAGCAGCAAGAATTCCTCCCATTTGACTTACTAAATTCTTTCATGCTCACAATTGAAAATAAGACATTTCTCAGTAAAGTAGATGGAGGGGCTTGGCCAAGTGAATGCTATTCTAATTAGCTTGTCAGATATTAAATGGGTATGATTTTCTAGATCAGTGATAATAAAAGCTTAAGTTTTGAGTTGAAATATTATTAAAAAATGTATAGATTCTAGAAGCTCTCCAACTGCTTTGGTAGTAATAACATAATAACATAGAAAATTTCATATTTGTCAAAGAGGCCCAGGAGTGGAAAGAAATTAGACTGTATATAGTGTAATGAAAATTCAAAATAAGACCAAAAATATTCAAAATAAGAATTTATGAAATAGGTAGCTAATTTATTAGTTTGTCTAAGGCAAAGCCAGTCTAGTGAAGCAATATATGAAGGTAATTAATAAAATTCAATTAATTTTTTTTTTAGGAGCAAGGTTTTTGTTTCCTCCTTGAATTATCATATTAAACTTTTTGTGTTGTTTCACTTTGCTAAAATCCTTCATCTGACATTGCTGAGCATGGAAAAGATTGTTGAGTTTATTATGTTTATAAATGTGTCTGAATGTTTGTATTGCAATATTTTTGCATTTACATAAGCCTTACAAATGGTCTCTTGTGGTCTTGGCTCCCACCAGGTGGTTATTACGTGGCTGGGTTTAACAGGTGAATTTGTCCCTGCTAAAAGCAACCTTTTATTATCATATTATATTTCATTTCCTTTTAACTTGTGTGGCATCCTACATTAATTAGTCTTTCTCCACTTCAACGAAAGCAATCCCTAATGCCTTAGGGAATCCATTGTACATATAGCATCTCCTACATGTGCTTTCAGTGATGATGAGGAATTCCAACTGAGAAAGGCCACCTTAGACTGTGCAAGCTGCTGGGGTAGGGACAGTTGGCACAGTGCCTGGTGCTTAGTAGATATTTGATAAATATTTGTTGAATGAATACTTTTTACATATTTCACATAAATAATAGTTTCTATTTGTAGACAGTGATATTTATATAAATTCTTTCTTACGAAGCTTAAAGAATGAAGAGTTCTAGATAATTGGATGTGATATTGTTATTTATAATAAGAAATGTATGTGTATTTAGTCTTTGTCCCTGTTTCTGGCACAGAACTCTAAAACCTTTGGAATTTCTGGTGGTGAGAGCTATAAAAAGTGTCTTTTATTATGCTAATAAGGTGAATTTGGGAAAAGCACCTCTGGTTGGGGGCTGGTCGCCAGAGGAACCAACCCTGTAATTAGAGGGTTGGAACTTTCAGTCCCCCCCCACCATTTCTGGGGAGGGCAAAGGGCCTGGCGAGGGAGTTAAGTCGCCAGTGGCCAACGAATGGGTTAGTCAATCATGCCAGTGTAATGAAGTCTCCTCAAAACCCCAAAAGGACAGAGTTCAGAGAGCTTCCAGGTTGGTGAACTCATGGAGATTGGGGAGAGTGGCACCTGGAGAGGGCATGGATCGCTCTGTGCCCTTTCCCCATGCCTTCCTTACATAACTCCTCCGTTTGCCTTTCCCGAGTTATATCTATCCTTTTATCATAAATTAGTAATCTAGTTAGAGTGAAATGTTTCTCTGAGTTTTGTCAGCCTCTCTAGCAAATTAATCAAACCCTAGGAGGACGTTGTGGGAACCTCATTTATAGCCAATTAGAAAAGTCCAGGTAACAACCTGGACTTGAGGCTGGTGTCTGAAACCCAAGGTGGGGGTTGTTGGACACCCCTCCCACCCCCCGTTTGGACTCGGTCAGAAACACAGGTGATAACCTGGACTTGCTATGGGTGTATGGTGTCTTGTAGGACTGAGCCCTGGGGTATCTGATGCTGTCTCTGGGCAGATAGTGTCAGAATTGAGTTGAGGAGTTCCCTTCGTGGCTCTGTAGTTAACGAATCCGACTAAGAACCATGAGGTTGCGGGTTCGATCCCTGGCCTTGCTCAGTAGGTTAAGGATCCGGCGTTGCCGTGAGCTGTGGTGAAGGTTGCAGACGCGGCTCGGATCCCGTGTTGCTGTGGCTGTGGCGAAGGCCGGCAGCTACAGCTCCTGTTGGACCCCTAGCCTGGGAACCTCCATATACCGCAGGTGCGGCTCTACATAAAGGCAAAAAGACAAAAAAAAAAAAAAGAATTGAGTTGAATTACAGGACACTCAGCTGTCTGAGAATTGCTTGTTGGTGTGGAACGGCTCCCCACCCTACGTTAGAACTGTGCTCAGAACCTAAACATTGGGGTGTACAGTATATACTGATTACGAATTTTTCTAATGACAAAGCTATACTGACCATAGTATAATCTCTTAGATGATTACACCATTTTATGATCTTGCAGAGCATTATTTCATTCAACAAATACTAAGTACATCTGTTATGTACTGGGCACTGTGGTAGGCCCAGGGACACACTGATAAGCAAGAGAGACAAAAATCTCTGTTTTCATGAGCTTTGTCATCATATACACGGCTATAGATGTAGAAGACATGGTGAGTGCTCTGTAACACGTGTGACAAACCACAAAACTTGCATTTTGTGAATAAGTTACTATTATCTACTTACTTGTCTTTCGTCTTTCTACTAAAAATAGAGTGAACAGACTGGGTTATTTTCTGGTTGTTTGGATTTCAGATCAGAAGGAATTTGTTGCATTTGACACCCTCACTATGGCCTGTACATGGCAAACTGCTCTTTTGCAAATAGATGTTAGCCTGATCCTCTGTGAAGTGGGAAACCTATTTAGGAATCACTGTTGCTTGAAATTTTAAATGGCCTGAAAACAGGTTTTGACCTTTTTTTCTTTGCTCTGCCTTTTACTGATTAAGCAACATAAAACTCTGAATGTCTTCTAAATACCTTCTATGAGGGTTTACCCTTTGCTCCTTCTGTTTATGATTATTGTTTGTAATTGTTGAATTACCGCTAAAGGGTCGCCTTTAGTGGGTAATACTGGGTGCCTGTAAATCAGGTAGTTTCCAGTGCTCTTAATGAGCTTTTAGCAGAAGTGAGATTTGAGCAGGTGAAGCCGGCCGTTTTCATCAGGATGCAGTAGTCCAAATGAGCTTGTTTGCTCATCAGGGCTGCCAGTTGACCAGTAGCAGGTCAGTGCGTTCTGGGAGGTAAAAGATGGCCTTTGGGAGATCTGTAACTGTGCCAGGATGATATGCAAAGAACTAGCCCATGAGTGAACTCAAATACTGGTTTATTGTGTGATGGAAAACAGTCCTTAAGGCTGATTGCTTGCTTGTCTAACATGGTTGATCAATTCTCCCAAAGAGGGTGAAAGCATGGGACACAAAATAAAAACATTTTTCTCCTCAAGGTGGTGGACTTTGCTGTACAGATCTAGTGCTTTGTATGGATTAATCGTTTACATCTGGGATTCTTGAGATTTCAGGGGAATTTTCTGGTTGGGTGGAGTGAGGTTTGTGGCTTCTATAAATGAATTAGGTGATGTTTTCAAGTTTATTTCTGTTCACTGAACACTTACCTTCCTGGCCTTTTATTAGAGTATGTCTATCAGTGGTGATTGTAAAACAGACATTAGCGGGACTGCAGCATATGTTAACACTACCGCAGTTTAATGATGAATGAGTACTCAGCACTGCAGATATGGGTGTGGGATGCCCTATGCCAGCACATTGGCAGACAGCCCCTCAATTACTGCGGTGTACAGAGGGATTGCTGGTTCGGTTGACTTTTTAAAAAACATTTATTTATTTATTTGGCTGCACCTGTGGCATGTGGAAAGTTCCCGGGCTGCTGCAGTGAAAATGCCAAGTCCTTAATGCACTGTACCACAAGGGAACTCCTCAGCTGACTTCTTGAGGTTTATAGAAAATGCTCAACTATGGATATCCAGGTTTTTGAGTGGCTAATATGCATTTGTGGAATACAGTTTGTCATCAGTTTTTTGCCCCATTTTTATTTACTAGATGATGAAGGCTACCCTGTTCAAGCAGTTAGCGTGGTTTTTTGTGGGGTTTTTTGTTTTGTTTTTTTTTTTCTTTTTTGGCTGCCCCATGGCATATGGAGCTCCCGGGCCAGAGATCAGATCTGAGCCGCAGTTGCAACCTAAGCCAAAGCTGCAGCAACATCGGATCTTTAACATACTGTATTGGGCTGGGCGTCGAACCCGAGTCCTAGTACTCCCAAGATGCTGCCGATCCCGTTGAGCCACAGGGGGAGCTCCTAGCATGTATTTTTTTAAGCTCCTCCGTTATATGTTGTCATCAAGTATTATGGTGGCTATGTATTTCTAGTCTCTTCTTCACTTAGGTATTGGAAAAATCAGAGCCATTTTCTTGGTAATGATTATGTCTTTAGCATTAGCATCAAGTAAACTGTAGATGCTTAGTAAATACTTTCTGAATTGATAACAGTCTGAGTCAGTAATAACAGTTGAAAAATGATCAGCTACTAAGAAGCTTAAGTGTTTCAGACAGGGCCACTAATAAGTTCATGGCACTGAAAGTAACCTCCTTTCAGTGGACAAAAATATTACACTGTATTTATTCTAAATGAGAAAAAAAAACTTTCATGCCTACTTAAAAAGTAATCAAAAAGTTTTGGAGTTCCCTTGTGGCACATTGGGTTAAGGATCTAGCATTATCACTGCAGCAGCTTGGGTCACAACTATGACTTGAGTTTGATCCCTAGCCTGGGAACTTCCACATGCTGTGGACACGGCCCAAAAGAACCAAAAAAAAAAAAAGATAATCAAAAAGTTTTCATTTCTTGAGGCAGTTTTCTCCATCAGCCAGAAAGATTATCTTTAGTGCCCTCCTCTTTGTTGGCCATTCATAGAAAACTTTAATAAATATACTGTCTTCAACTTCTCAAATTGTAAGAAAATTCCTGTTCTTTTTTGTTAAATCCCATGCATAAGCTTATATTTCCTGTAGCCACTAGCATATCAAATCTTTGTGAAAACCAAGGTTCAGCGTTAACTCTCCAAGAGCTCTGGGTCTTTTGACTTTCTGTGGGACGTGTGCTATTTGGACTCAGGGTACCACTTAGTTTTGGTGCTAGGAATGTAATGCACTCTCTGTCCTCTGCACCCGATTGCCATCAGCTGGGTTTGGATACCTGTGGGTGAGAAGGCAGAACAACCAGAGAACTGTGGAGTTTGAGGGATTTGGAAATAGTTTTGTTGCGAAAAGAGCCTTAACCTTGTTAAAAGGGTTAGTGCAAATCCTAGTTGCTCTTTACTCCTTAGCTTGGGAACTGGACACTGTAGTCCACAGACATCAAAGTGTTCCTCAAAATGTGGTCCTTAGACTACTTGCGTAAGAATCATCTGGGAAGCTTATTAACAATAGAGATTCTTGGGTCTCAAACCTACTGCATTTTTATCAGGCACTCCAGGTGGTTCCTCTGTTCACTAAATTTTGGGAGCACTTGTATTTAATAAACACTGAACTATTTTCTGTGTACACTCTGTTCCTCTCTAAACTTTCTTCATCTATAGAATGAACATAATACCTACTTTGCAAGGTTGTTGGAAATGTTTGGTAGGCTAGTCAACACTACCAATTATGTTGAAGGTCACCAGAGCCACACCCAGTTGGATGGTTTACTGGCAGAACTCATAGGACTCAGCATATAGTTGGACCCGGAGCTATGATTTATTACAGTGAAAGGATACAAAGCACAGTCAGCTAAGGGAAAAGGCTCAAGAGGCCGAGTCTGGAGGAATGCAGCTCTCAAAAGTCCTTTCCCGCTCACACAGGTTGGGCTTAATTCCTCCAGGAACGAATTGTCTCCTAAGGAAGCTTGTTTAGAGACTCGGTGCTCAAGGTTTTTATTGGGAGGTTGTCATGTAGACACACACCTTCTGCTTGGTATATGCCGAAATTTGAGACTCCGAAAAGGAAAACAGGTATTTAGCATAAACCATATTGTTTGTTCCAACAGTTTAGGCATAGTGAGCCTCAGTTAGGGTGGTAGGAAGCTCAGATACCAACTGTGTCTGTGTCAAGAGTACTAACCTTGCAAGCAGGCCTTTTTCAGAACAGCAGTCTTGGGCCTGCTATGTTAACTTTTTAGTACACAGTTAGGAAATCCTGGTATTTTTCAGTGAAGGGAAATGACTTGCCCTTGGTCATTAAGCCAACCAAGCAACAGAACTGAATCTTGCACTCAGACTCCCAGCATTCACCACCTTCTTTTCATTGCTGCACACGCCATGCTTCTGGATCATTCCTTTTAGTATTGTTGAATGCATTCACTGTTTGTCACTTGCAGCAGAAGAGCAGTCTGCCGGTGGTAAATTGATGCACTCAGTGGGGGAGCCAGGAAGTATTGATGTTTCTGCCAGTTTAGCGTCAACACTTGCTGGTTTCCTCTCTGGAGCATCACTAAGTTCGTGGATTTTCATTTTTTCTGACTTTGGGACTTTTGTCACTGCCCCCACTTCTCCATGTTCCATCAATTTATCCATAGTTCCAGCATTCATTTTCATCACGAATTCATCCCACTCTATACATGGCTAGCTAATGGCTCATAGGCAGCTGATTTTAAAAAATCCTTTTGGGTAACACAGTTTCAAAAAGCACGGAGTATTTAGTCAAGGATGATTATATAGGAAGAGCTGTCAAAAGGAAAACATAAAATCAAATTCTTGGGCTAATAAATAAATTTTAGGGCAATGTTTGTAGATAATGTATTTCAGGATTGTCTTTTGAGCTTTATGGTCTTAGAAAACCGCAGGGATAGCTCTCTGGTTATTCTTAAGTTTCAGTCTTTTTTTTTTTCTTTTGCTGTTATCAAAAAGGAAAATTAATAATTCTTTTATGATTTTGAGCAAAGAATAAATGAGAAAATCATACTGAAAGATGCAGTAATCCTGCCGATCAATGGGGAGCAGAAGCTAGGAGGGAACTGTCACAAATAAGAAACAGCTGGGTAGAGCAGATTATGTAAGTTACACCTGTTGTGTAAGCAGTGGGGATGTTCTCTAAGCTTCACAATTAATGTAGTTTGCAGTAATATGGATTAAGGGATCTGTAGTATAGTGCACAGTTTACTTTGGCTTCTTTTCTGAAAACATCCATACGAATCAAAAGCTTCCTTTGAACACTCATGCCCTACTTGGGTGCTGTAGGAAGTGCATAAGGCGCAGCCCTGCTCTCCAGTAGCTTGCAACCTGTTAGAGACAGAGGACCACAGAGAGGACTGACCTTGAGGCAGTAGGCCATCAGTGCTGTCCTCTTGAAGGCACACACAGTAAGTGCTGCAGGCATTTGGATGAGGGCACCCGATCTCTGGCAGCAGTGGCTGGAGGAGGAGGGATTTGTAGAGGAGATAGCATGTGAACTAGGTGGTAGGGAACCCAAAGGATTGAAGTTCATGGGATTCTAGGGATCGGCAACCTCATTCGAGCAGGGGCAGTTACCTGAGCAATCAGGCAGAGTTACTGCTTATGGCACTTGGAGCAAGAAAACCAGTTAATTTAGAGGGCTTAGGTTCCAACTCTAAATGGAGCAGAGAAACCAAAACCATTGTCTTCAGTGCTTTATGTTTGCTGTTGTGAAATTGAGACTTTAAGAAAGGGAGCAGTTGGGAGTTCCCTGGTGGCCTGGTGGATAAGGTTTCCACTTGGTCACTGCTGCAGCTTGGGTTCCGTCCCTGGCCTAGGAACCTCCACATGCTCTGGGTGCTGCCAAAAAAATAAAAATAAAGAGGGAGCGCTGAGAGTAGAAATAAGGTTGCTTTCGTTTCCACAGCAAGAGCTCTAGGAATCTCCCTGTGGAAGCTTTCCTCTGAAACCCATGATTCCAGTGATGGTGGTTCTCAGTCTTATGATTTGGTGCAGGAACTGGGCCGAAATAGGCACTGGGGAAATATTTCTTAACCATGCATCATATAATATTATATGACTGGTTATTTAGTTGTCCCTATAAAATCTGTGCACACTTTCAGAAACTTACTACATGGGAACAGTATGGCATTTTATTATCTTGAGTACTGGTGATCATTTAAAGATCTGGGGAGAGTTTCCTGGTGGCCTAGCAGGTTAAGGTTCCAGCATCATGGCTGTGGCCCAGATCACTGCTGTGGCCTAGGTTCCATCCCTGGCCTGGGATCTATATGCCATGGGTATAGACAAAAAGAAATTATAAAAATTTAAAAACTGGGGATCAGGCCTTTGTCCAGGAGCACATTCCTTATAGTAATACTGTGTTTCACTGCCACTAAACACTATGGCTCTTACTAGACATTCAGACCTAACAATGTCATTGTTCCTTATTCCCACATAACCAGTTCGTCACCACAAGTTGTTGATGCCACTTTTCTTTATCATCATGACTGCCACTCTTGTCCAAGTCATCAGCATACCTTCTCTTTCATATTTATTCCTCCTCCCGTCTTCCCTTTTTCAACAAATGGTGTCATTCCCTACTTAGTAGCTCAAGCTAGAAACGCAAGCAGTTGTCCTTTAAATACCCCCTTCCCTTCATCTCCCACATCTAATCTCGGCAAATTCAGTAGGTTCTGTTTCTGAAAGACCTCTTAAATCCATCCACTTCTGCTTTCACATCCCTACCACATCCAAGTCCAAGCTACCACTCTCATTTACCTGGACCCTTGCAGTGGATGGTCTCATCGTTCCTACCCTGTCCAGTCCATCCTCCACTCAGCATCAGAGGGATCTTTTACAAATGCCTGTCTGAAAGCCTGCAGTGACTTTCCAGTTCTCTGGATAAAGACCTGACCAGTATCAGCTCACACTCTTCCTCACTTTTTTTCTTTCACTTTAAAAAATTAAGATGTAATTCACATGACAAAAAGTTAACCTTTTTAAAGTTTACACATAAGTGGTTCATTCATTATGTTGTGCAGCCAACACCGTAATTCCAGGACATTTCTATCCCCCTAAAAAGAAACTCTGCACCTATTTGCTATTAGGCCCAATCCTTCCCTCCGGCGGCCCCTGGCAACCTCCAATATGCAGATCTATGGATTTGGCTATTCTGGACCTTTTCTGTAAATCGACTCTGTATACAGTATGTGCTCTTTTGTGATTGACTATTTAATCTAGCATGATGTTTTCAAGGTTTATCCATGTCATAGCACGTATCAGTATTTCATTCCTGGAGTTCCCCCTGTGGCACAACAGGACCAGCAGTGTCTGCAGTGCTGGGACACAGGTTCAATTCCTGGCTTGCACACTGGGTTAAGGATCTGGTGTAGGTTGCAACTACTGCTTGGATCTGATCCCTGGCCCAGGAACTCCATATGCCATGGGAAGGCCAAAAAACAAAACAAAATAGAACAAAATCTCATTATTTTTTATGACTCAATAATATTCCACTTAGTGGATATACCAAAAATATTCCACTGAATTAAATTTATCACATTTTATTTATCCATTCTTCACCTGATAGACATTTGGATTATATAATTTTATTTTTTGTTATTATGAATGATGCTGCCGCTTTGAACATTTTTGTGCATGTTACTGTGTGGACATATGTTTCCACTTCTCTTGGCTATATACCTAGAGGTGGAATTCCTAGGTTATATGTTTAATTCTATGTTTAACATTTTGAAGAAATGCTAAACTTTTCCACGTCTCTTCTGTACTTAAAAAAAAAAAAAGATTGGAGTTCCCGTTGTGGCTCAGTGGAAACAAATCTGACTAGCATCCATGAGGATGCAAGTTTGATCCCTGGCCTTGCTCAGTGGGTTAAGGATCCAGTGTTGCCATGAGCTGTGGTATAGGTTACAGACGCAGCTCAGATCCCAAGTTGTTCAGGCTGTGGTGTAGGCCTGCAACTAGGCTCCGATTCAACCCCTAGCCTGGGACCCTCCATATACCGCTAGTGTGGCTCTAAAAAGAAAAAAAAAAGATTGTGGTAAAAGACATATAACATAAAATTTACCATCTTAAATTTTTCTTTTTCCAGCCCAAACTTCGGCCTGTAGAAGTTCCTGGGTCAGGGATCAAACCTGCCACAGCAGCGACTGGAGCTGCTGCAGTGACAGCATCAGATCTTTAACCTGCTACACCTCAAGGGAACTCCTATCTTAAAACTTTTTAAAATGTACAGTTTTGGAATTCGCATTGTGGCTCGGTGGTAATGAACCTGACTGGTATCCATGAGGATGCAGGTTCGATCCCTGGCCTCTCTCAGTCGTGTTGCTGGGAGCTGTGGTGTAGGTCGCAGGTGTGGCTCAGATCCTGAGTTGCAGTAGCTGTGGTGTAAGGCCGGCAGCTGCAGCTCTGATTTGACCCTGTCCTGGGAACTTCCATATGCCACAGGTGCGGCCCTAAAATGCAAAAAAAAAAGAAAACGGAAAAAAAATGTGTACAGTTTTGTAGTGTTAATTTCACATTGTTGTGCAACATGTCTCCAGGACTTTTTCATCTTCCAAAACTAAAACCCCATACCCATGAGATACACCTCGTTTCCCATTCCTTACTCTCCCCAGCCCGTAGCAACCATCATTCTCCTTCCTGTTTTTATGAATTCTGCTGTTTTGACACCTCATATAAATGGAGTTCTATCATATTTTTCTTATTGTGACTAGTTTATTTATTTCACTTAGCATAATGGCCTTCAGGTTCATCCATGCTATATAGCACATGACACGATCTTCTTTTTTAAGGCAGAATGATGCTCTATTATATGTATGTATTGGATTTTGTTTATTCAGCCATCAATTGATGGGCATTTCTGTTGCTTCCATTTCTTGACAATTTGAAATAATGCTACTGTTAACCAAGGTGTGCAAATATCTCTTCGAGATCCTGGTTTTAGTTCTTTTGGGTATTCCCAGAAGTGGGATTGCTGAATCATTGCAGAAGGGTTCCAGTTTCTCTGCATTCTCACCAACACTTTTTTGTTTTGGTTTGGTTTTTTTTGGTAGGAGCCATTTTAATGGGTGTGTGGTGGTATCTGTCTTACGGTTTAGATTTGTATTTCTCTGATTGTATTTCTCTGATTAATTGAGCATCTTTTCATATGCTTGTGGCCATGGAGAAATGTTTATTCAAGTGGTTTGCCCATTTTTTAATCCAATTATTTTTTGTTCAGTTGTAAGAGTTCTTTATATATGGTAGATATTAACCCTTTACCAGATATATGATTTTCAAATATTTTCTTCCATTCTGTAATTTGACTTTTTATTCTTTTGTTTCCTTTGATGCATAGAAGTTTTTTAATTTGATGGAGTCCCATTTATCTCTTTTTGCTTTTGTTGCCTGTGCTTTTTAGTGTCATATCCAAGAAATTATTGCCAAATCCAGTGTCATGAAGCTTCTCCCCTATGCTTTCTTCTAGGATTTTTAGTGTTTTAGTTCTTACATTTAGATCTTTAATCCATTTTGAATTGATTCTTCTATATGGTTTAAGATGAGGCTGTCCAACCTCATTCTTTTTTTTTTTTCCTTTTTCAGCTGTACCTGTGGCATGTGGCAGTTCCCGGGGCCAGGGATCGAATCTGAGCCACAGCTGTGGCCATGCTGAGCTGTGGATGGAACCTGCCCCACCACAGAGACAATGCTGGAACATTAACCCACTGTGCCACAGTGGGAACTCCCAACCTCATTCTTACGCATGTGGCTATTCAGTTTTCCCAGTGCCATTTGTTTAAGAGTCTCTTTTCCTCATTGAGGGGCCTTTGCACATTCTTGTGGGAGATCATTTGGCTACATATGTGAGAATTAATTCCTGGGCTGTATTCTATTCTCTTGGTCTGTATATCTGTCTTTATGCCAATACCGCATTGTTTTAGCCTTCTCTTTTCCTTTTTTTTTCCTTTCTTTCTTTTTCATTTTTGTCTTGGCACACAGCAGCTTGGTATGGGATCTCAGTGCCCAGACTAGGGACTGAACCTGGGCCACAGCAGTGGAAGTACCAAGTCCTAACCACTAGACCACCAGGGAACTCCCTACACCGTTTTGATTACCCTAGTTTTGTAATAAATTTTGAAATCAGAAAGTATGAGACCTCTAACTTTTTTCTTTTTCAAGATTTTTTTTTTTTGTCTTTTTCCCTTTTCTAGAGCCGCACCCGCAGCATGTGGAGGTTCCCAGGCTAGGGGTCTAATCCGAGCTGTAGCCACTGGCCTACACCACAGCCACAGCAATGCCAGATCCGAGCTGCATCTGCAACCTACACTACAGCTCACGGCAACGCCGGATCCTTAACCCACTGAGCAAGGCCAGGGATCAAACCCGCAACCTCATGGTTCCTAGTCGGATTCGTTAACCACTGAGCCACGACGGGAACTCCTCAAGATTGTTTTGATAGTTCAGGGTCTCTTTGAGATTCACTGTGGATTTTAGGATGGATTTTTCTATTACTTCAAAAAGCCATCCTCACTCTTTGCGCCTCATCCGCCAATTTCCCTTGTCTAGTAAACTTTCCTTTAGTCAGCTACCTGAGCTCTTACTCATCTCTCAGGGCTCAGCTTAAGTATTGCTTCCCCGAGCAAGTTGTCCCTTATCCTTCCCTCAGGCAGTGGCAGGTTCCCAGGTTCCCATGGCACTATGAACCTTTTCTTTATACTCTTATCAAAATTGACTTCATAGGAGTTCCCGTTGTGGCTCAGTGTGTTACCAACACGATTAGTATCCATGAGGTTATGGGTTCGATCCCTGGCCTCACTCAGTGAGTTAAGGATCCGGCATTGCCATGAGCTGTGGTGTAGGTCGCAAATGTGGCTCGGATCTGGCATGGCTATGGCTGTGGCATAGCCCCTCGGTTGCAGCTCTGATTTGACCCCTCGCCTAAGAACTTCATATGCTGTAGGTGTGACCCTAATAAAGCAAAAAATAATAATAATAAATAAATAAGTACTCACTGTACTATATAAAATGAGGTGTTTGCTGATTAAGATATTTTTTAATTTTGTAAGGCTTTTTGATAACTTTTTGGTCTATCTTTTTGGGCTATTTTACAAATAATTATTTTGTTTTGTTTTTTCCACACCCCCAGCATGTGGAAGTTCCCAGGCCAGGCATGGAACCTGTGCCTTAGCAGCAACCCAAGCCGCTGCAGTGACAACACAGGATCCTTAACCCACAGCACCACAAGAGAACTAAGTACTTGTGTTTCTTTAAAATCAGAAAAAGTTATATTGAGACATAAATACTTAGAATGTTATTATTTTTGTGAGTTAGTGCAGTTTTGCTGGGTACGAGATATTCAGAAATGCTAGTGGCAAGAGTCTTATTTAAGCCTTTAATACATGAGGATGAAAATAATTTATTTTATGTGGATCCGAATTTGAAATGAGTTTTTAATTTTATCTTCAGTGTAGGCATTTGTGTTGTATTAGACTGTCTGTGTGCAGAAATAACTATCCTATTCAGTGCCTTGAATCACTGATCCATGACTTCATTGATATACTGCAGGTTTATACAGTTGTTTTAGTTATAAGTTGTCTTTGCCTTCTTATGATTATAATAACATCTAAAACCAGAGTAGCAAATTCCTGGCACTGTCTTAAGTACATTACAAGCATTAGTTCATTCTACACATTTGGTTATGGTATTTAGTCAGGGTTGTCCAGAGAAACAGCCAATAGAGGTGTGTGTGTGTGTGTGTGTGTATCTGTGTGTAAATACCTATATATTTATTACTTTGGTATTTATATGTAAATATGTAAATAAATTTCTTTGTTTTATGCACACATACACACACAGATATAAAGAAACCTACAAAGAATTGGCTCACATGATTATAGAGGCTGACAAGTCCCAGGACCTGCAGTCAGCAAGTTGGAGGCCCTGGAGTGCCAGTGGTATAGTTCCAGTCTAAGTGGGAAGACCCAAGAATCTGGAGAGCTGATAGGAAAGTTCCAGTTCAAAAGCTGATACTTAAGACAAGCTAGTGCTTCAGTCGGAGACCAAAGGCCAGTTAAACCAGTGTCCCAGCTTAAAGGCTGTTGGGTCAGAGGAGTTGCCCCTTGCTCAGAGGAAGGTCAGTCTTTTTGTTTTATTTATGCCTTCAACTAATTGAATGAGGTCCACTCACAGAATGGAGGGCAATCTACTTTACTCTGTTTACCAATTCAAATGTAAATCTCATCCAAATATACCCTCACAGACATACCCAGAATAATGTTTGACCGAAAAATTTGGGTAGTTTGTGGCACAATCAAGATGACACATAAAGTTAAGCACCACAGTTATATCATTAGGATCATGTGAAAATGAATGAACAAATCTAAAGTGTGTATAGACCAGGAATGGAAGACTTTACCGTAAGTAACTGCGGTTTCCAGCCTTACCGTCTGTAAATGAAGGGCTTGGACTGCTACATGGTCTGTAGGCTCAGTGAAGTCTTGGAACCGGTAAAGGATCTTAGAGACCCTTTTAGTTGTTCAGCCTGTTCATTTTACAGTTGAAGAAATGGACAGACAGATGGCAGATGGCTTGTTCGAGATTAGTGAATGTGAATTCAGAAATAGGAATTCCAGACTCAGCTCCTCAGTTTCCTCCTCTGTGAACTCCAAGGGCTCCCAGGAGCTCTATGTTTAATTCCTATCCAAGCTTTATAATTTCATATAAATTTTAGGCTTCATAGTCTAGCAAGTGGAATTTTTGGACTATTTTCTGTTGGGTTGTTTATTATTCTTCAGGTCTGCATCTCTTGGTCGCTCATTTGACTGTACTCTGCCCCAAATTTCATTATTTCTTTAACAGTAATGGGTGTGAACTAAATTGTCTGTACTTTGAATGGAAACAATGACAAATTTTAGGAAGTGCTGTTCATGGACTTTTAAGAGTGGTTGTACTTTGGGTTTTGCACTGACCTGAATGGGGATTAAATGTAGACTCAGACCTTTGTTAGTACTATGCTGTAGAACTGAACTCAACTCTGATTATATTAACCTCTTAGCCAGCAGCTCTAATGGAGGAGAGCATTTTTGGTGATGCTAGAATATGATGGACAGGCTTCCTGGGGAGCACCACTGTCTTCTTTGCCAGTGGCCACGTGACATTAATTCCTGAAGACACTTATTCGTCTCTACTCAGGAAGGAACACAGCTGCACAGCGGTAGACAGAAAGGCGGCACTTGGATTGGCTGAATCACAGCTGCTAGGAGACAGTAGGGGGCAGTAAGAAGACAATTCGTATATACATATTTGAAAACCAGTGGTGTAATGGAGCAGAATTGGATGCTCGCTATGTTTGTTATTGCCAGCGATGATTCAGCCAGAGGATAATAGCCATAGCAGGGGAGAGCAGTTTCATAAAATGGAATTCTATAAATAAAATCAATTTTAAAAGTCATAATCATTTGTTAATATGGATTAGCTCCTGGGCTTTGATGAAAAGTATCAGTAGAATATATATCCCTGTTTTTTGTTTGTTTATTTGGGGTTTTTTTGGCCATGCCCATGGCATGCAGAAGTTCCTGGGCCAGGAATTGAACTCACATCACAGCTGCAACCCAGGCCATAGCAGTGACAACTCCAGGGCCTTAACCTGCTGCACCACCAGAAAACTCCCTGTATATCCCTGTTCTGAAATGTGAGGCAGTTCAGTTAAAATATTCTTGTGCAAATTTAAGCATATTACTTATCAAACATACAAATGAAGGCAGTGTAATCAACATAAAATCAAATGAAATCAAATCAGAAGACATTAATGGATTTATAGAACCCACGTTAGTTTTTTTTTTAAGATTTTTATTTTTTCCATTATAGTTGATTTACAGTGTTCTGTACAGCAAAGTGACCCAGTCATACATACATACATATATATATATATATATATATATATATATATTCTTTTTTTCACATTATTCACCATCATGTTTCATCACAAGTGACCAGATATAGTTCCCTGTGCTAAACAGCAGGATCTCATTGCTTATCCACTCCAAATGCAATAGTTTGCATCTATTAATCCCAGACTCCCTGTCCATCACACTCCCTCCCCCTCCCCCTCCGCAACCACAAGTATGTTTTCCAAGTCCATGAGTTTCTTTTCTGTGGAAAGGTTCATGTGTGCTGTATATTAGATTCCAGGTATAAGTAATATCGTGTGGTATTTGTCTTTCTCTTTCTGACTTGTATCACTTAGTATGAGAGTCTCTATTTCCATCCCTGTTGCTGCAAGTGGCATTATTTTGTTCTTTTTATGGCTGACTAGTGCTCCATTGTGTATATATACTACATCCTCTTAATCCATTCATCTGTCGATGGACATTTAGGTTGTTTCCATGTCTTGGCTATTGTGAATAGTGCTGCAATGAACATACTGGTGCATGTATCTTTTTCAAGGAAAGTTTTGTCTGGATATCTGCCCAAGAGTGGTTGCTGGATCATATGGTAGTTCTATATTTAGTTTTCTGAGGTACCTCTATACTGTTTTCCGTAGTGGTTGTACCAATTTATATTCCCACCAACAGTGAAGGGGAGGGTTCCCTTTTTTCTCCACACCCTCTCCAGCATTTGTTATTTGAGGACTTGTTTGTGATGGCCATTCTGACAGGTGTGAGGTGGTACCTCATAGTAGTTTTGATTTGCATTTCTCTACTAATCAGTGATGTTGAGCATTTTTTCATGTGCTTATTGGCCATCTGTGTATCTTCTTTGGAGAAATGTCTATTCAGGTCTTTTGCCCATTTTTCAGTTGGGTTGTGTTTGTTTGTTTTTGCTGTTGAGTTGTATAAGTTGTTTGTGTATTTTAGAGATTAAGCCCTTATCAGTTGCATTGTTTGAAACTATTTTGTCCCATTCTATAGGTTGTCTTTTTTTTTTTTTTATTACTGCTTC
Organism: Catagonus wagneri; assembly: GCA_004024745.2. Lineage (NCBI taxonomy): Eukaryota > Metazoa > Chordata > Mammalia > Artiodactyla > Tayassuidae > Catagonus > Catagonus wagneri. The sequence continues at coordinate 1,461,628 of PVHT020000017.1, read as the reverse complement.
TGTTGCTGTGCAAAAGCTTGTCAGTTTGATTAGGTCCCATTGGTTTATTTTTGCTTTTATTTCTGTTACCTTGGGAGAAGAACCATGTTTGGAATTAATAATTTACATAGTCATGAAATCCATGTTGCATCAACAAAATGTCTCTTTAGTTCCTAATATATATATCTAGCATTGTGGATGTTTTTTGAGGTATGGGACTGGAAACTTCTCTGTTTACGGTACCTCCATTAACCAACCAACAGCATAGTCTTAGGAAAATCACTTCCTTTTTAAAGAAGTTATTTATTTATTTATTTATTTTTTTGCCATGCCTGAGTCACGTAGAAGTTCCTGGGCCAGGGATTGAACCTGTGCCACATCGGTGACCCAAGTTGCTGCAGTTACAACACTGGATTCATAACCAGCTGGGCTACAAGAGAACTCTGTCCAGCAAGTTATTTTTTGAGCCTCATTTTTCAGAACTTTAAAATGCAGGGGTTGAACTAGGTGTTCTGTAACAGCCTTTTATTTTTTGACACTGTGACCTAAGGTAGACAGAATATGTGCATATGTTTTCAGAACTTGCAGTATTCTTTCCCATTATGAGGTCTCATAGTCACTTCTACTTTACTTCTCTTTCTGTCATTTCCCCAGCCTCTCCCTTCCTATTTTATTCAGAAAGTAACCAATTGAATCCTGTAACATCCTAGAGTTTCTGTGTTGAAGCAGCACTTTTTAATTGAAATTTCTGTTGAGATACAATTGTAAGTGTAGATTCATATGCAGTTGTAAGACATAATGAAGAGATCCCGTGTATCCTTTACACAGTTTCTCCTAATGGTAATATCTTGCAAAACTGTAGTATAATGTCACATCCACTGATTTTTTTTTTTTTCGTGGCCTTGCTCTCAGCATGTGGAAGTTCCTGGGCCAGGGATTGAGGCCATGCCAAAGCAGTGACCTGAGCCGCTACAGTGACAGCACTGGATCCTGAACCCGCTGTGCCACAACTCCAACACCCACTGATCTTATTCAGATTTCTCCAGTTATACTTGTATTGATTTGTGTGTGTGTGTGTGTTAGTTCTGTGCAGTTTCATCCCGTGTGTATGTTTGTATATCCACCACCACAGGTAGGACTCCAAAGGAAACAGCATTTTTTTATTTTCATTTTTGGCTATACCCGCAGCATCTGAAAGTTCCCACATCAGGAACTTCCTACACCACAGCTGTGGCAATGCCAGATGTTTAACCCAGTGTGCGGGACTGGGAATCAAACCCGAGCCACCACAGAGACAATGCTAAATCTTTAACCTGCCACACCAAAGCAGGAACTCCCAGCATTTAAAAAAAAAAAAAAAAAGCAGCATTTAAAAAATTCTAGATTACTGAATACCTCCAGAGTGTTCTGGTCTGCCCAGGTTGGCTGGGGCCCATATAGTTTTAGAGGGGCACCTCAGGTTACATAATCCAGAAACAAATTGATGAACTGAAACCTTGACCTGAGAGATGAAAAGATCTTTGATTTTTGGGTCTGAGGTCCTGGGAGGCCAGCTGGCATGTCCCCAAAGCATAATCATCATTTATTTTGAATTATATATGCCCATATGAACCTGCATTTGAGAGATCCTGGTAAAAGCTATTCTTGGTCCTTCATACTGAAAGGAGCTGTTCAAATTCCACCTGTTTGTTAGCAACTAAAAACTGCTAGTGGAAAGTAGGAATGATAATCCTTCTAGGGAAACAGTTGCAAGCATGCCAGAATGTGTATCAGTTTATGTCCCCATAACTATAAACTTACATTACTGTCAGGCTGGTAGTCAAGGACATTTGAAGACAACATTTATGAGAGAGCTGCATATGCTTTAACTTGTGTCTACTTTACAGTATTTAAAAATAAACACTCAGCTTCTTTAGTGAAGTTCATTCATTCCATTTATTTTTAAAATTTTTCTTTATTAGAGTATAGTTGATTCTACAGTGTTGTGTCAGTTTCTGCTGTACAGCATAGAGACCCAGTCATACATGTATATATCCTTTTTCTCATATTGTCGCCTATCATGTTGTACCCCAAGAGATTAGGTATAGTAGGACCTCATTGCTTATCCATTCTAAATGTAATAGTTTGCATCTACCAACCCCAAACTCCCAGTCCAGCCCACTCCCTTCCCCTCCCCCCCCATTGACTTCTTTGACCAGCCAGGAACTGTGCTAAGCAAAAAGGATCAAGTAGTAAATAAAAACAGAAGTGATTCTTGTCCTTACAGAACATATAATCTCTTTTACAGTTTAAAAGTAAACTAATAAATATTGTAGTTACTCATTTTCATAAGTTATGAATTAAAAATAGAGATCGCCAGCAAGTTCCATCTGAGGAGATGACATGTAAGCCAATAACTGAAGGAATGAGGGAACTCCTGCAGGGGTGTTTGGGAGTGGATATTGGAACCAGCTTGTTCAAAGGCTCTGAGTTGAGCAAGAGCCAAGCACATAGGGAAACTGAAAAGGAGACAAATGGGGCTCAAGGGCACACGCAGTGGAGGAGGGGGAAGATGGCAGTGAATGGGCTATTGGAACTTCTGGGGCACTGTTTTAGGAGCACTTTGGATCTTGTAATCTGAGCTTCTTGAAGCCATGACCGTAATTAAAGATGCGGAGGTGATGATGATGAAATTATCTAATCAATTTACAGATATTAAGTACCCTCCCGTGTGTCAGGCACTATTCTACTTGCTAGGGATGCACTGGTGAGCAAAACAGACAAAAATCTCTGCCCTCATGGACAGTACATTTTAAGGGGGGAGGGTATTGTTAGGGGTGAAGGGTGACTAAGCTCCAAAATGCAATGGCCAGAAAAAGCTAGATCTTTGTTTTCTGGTATGTAATAGCCCAGGGCAAGGAGACAACCTCTATGGCGTGAGATCATTTAGGTCCCAGGCCAGTGGGGCAGTTGTGCCTTCCTTAGCATTTGCTTTTGAAGTTCCAGCCAGCTGGAGGGAAAGAGAGGGATCCAGGGTACCTAAACTTCTTTAGGAAAATGACCAGGAGGTTTCACACATCACTATTACACATATACCTTTGGAGAAATCATAGTCATGTGGTCCTTCCTAGCCGCAAGGGAAAGAGGGAAGTGTCATTTCTAGATGAAAAGCCAGGTGCTCAGGAATAAGGAAGAACAGATTTGGGAGGACATCCAGTAGGCAGGGAGACACAATAAACAAGATAAATAATTGCAGCATCTTGTATGCTAGTGATGAGTGGTAAAGGGAAAATAAAGCAATGAAGGATAGAAAGAGGTGGTAGAGGTTGCAGTTTTTCAATAGAGTGACAAAGGAAGGCTTCGTTGGGAAGGTACCATTTGAATAAAGCTCTGAATGAAGTCTGTGAGCAAGAAATACCATTCTGAGTTGTTATGAGGTTGCCATGATGCATGGTAGGCTTTTACATGCATGGGTATTAGACGTTGTCTGAAAGTATTTAGATTAGTGGAAAGGCACCATTATGCTAGTTTCACTTAGCAAGCAGTACAAGAAAGCATTAATCAGTGAAAACTGGGGAGCTCCTGTTGTGGCGCAGCAGAAACGAATCCCCCTTCAAAAGTTCACAACTTTTTTTTTTTTGCCATGTGTAGTCTCATTAATTGAAGGATTACTTTATTAATTTCAAGTACATAAAATGTACTAATTTTAAACGTCTGATTTTTCAAACATGTATGCATGAGTAAAACTACCACTCACATCAAGATACTGAACTTTTATTTTACATATGAATGCCGTGTTATTTACCACATAAAGCCTCTGAAGTGTTACAACCTGTGCTGTATGTTTTATAAATATGCCATAGCTTGATTTGTGTAATGAAGTGTTGCTCCTTGCTTCAAAAAAAAAAAAAAAGAGAAACGAATCCCCCTAGCAACCATGAGGCTGCAGATTCGATCCCTGGCCTCACTCAGTGGGTTAAGGATCTGGTGTTGCCTTGACCTGTGGTATAGGTTGCAGATGCGGTTTGGATCTGGTGTTGATGTGGCGTAGGCTGGCAGCTACAGCTCCAATTTGACCCCTAGCCTGGGAACCTCCATATGCCGCGGGTAAGGTCTAAGAAAACAAAACAAAAACCCAAACAGTGAAAGCTGGATTGATGGATTTTCTTTGTAGGACCTGGATTGAGGCATTGAGGCATCTGTCTACCTGAGAAATTTTTTCATGGCTCTTTGATAAGATGCTAAGCTTAGCTCCCTAAGAAAAGAGGAACTCGGATCCCTCTGCAACCCGGAGTTCAGTGTGTGTTGCACATAGGGGGTCTTTTGGGCAGGGTGATTTTCTGAGTGTAGGAATTCATGATTTGAGCCCACTGTAGAACTCTGGTTAATTGTAGTCAACCATTGTCAGTGCAGTTTTGAGGATAGGGTGACATAAAAAGAATGGAGGTGTTTTTATGTTCGCACTCGGTCATCCAAAGTCTTGCTTGGGTGCCCTTCCAATTACAGAAAGCAACAGTTTCCAACATTCCGTTACTTTAATTATATTTGAGTGCTGCTTTAAGTATATTTCTTTTCTTTTCTTTTTGTCTTTTTCTAGGGCCGCACATTCAGCATATGGAGGTTCCCAGGCTAGGGGTCTAATTGGAGCTGTAGCCGCTGGCCTACGCCCCAGCCACAACAACACAGGATCCGAGCCACGTCTGCAACCTACACCACAGCTCACGGCAGCACCAGATCCTTAACCCACTGAGCGATGCCACGGATCGAACTCACAATCTCATGGTTCCTAATTGGATTCGTTAACCACTGAGCCATGATGGGAACTACTGCTTTAAGTAAATTTCATTGTAAAATAAGCAATAAGCACCTTTTCCTACTTCTGCATCAGGGTTTGTTTTTATCCCCCGACCACTACCCATACCCATGGCATGTGGAAGTTCCTGGGTCAGGAATCAAACCCACACCACAGCAGTGATCCAAGCCACTGCAGTGACAATGCTGGATCCTTAACCTGCTGTATGTACCACAGTGGGAATTCCCAACTCTCACTTCTTTAAAATAACAACCTGGGAATTCCTGTTCTGGCTTAGCAGTAACAGATCTGACTAATATCTATGAGGACACGGTTTGATCTCTGGCCCCACTCAGTGGGTTAAGATTCTGGCGTTTTTGTGAGCTGCAGTGTATGGAGGTCACAGATGCGGCTCGGATCTGGTATTGCTGTGGCTGTGGTATAGGCCTGTAGCTGCAGCTCTGATTCAACCCCTCACTGGGAATCAGCGAGGATTGGGAACTTCCAATCTGGGAACTTCCATATGCCTTGTGTGTGGCCCTAAAAAATAAAAATAAAATGACAACCCATTTACTTAATGGGACAAAAGAAAAAGATTTTCTGTGTATTCTTTCTCTAATGCCCTCTCCATCTCTAATACCCCTCAATGTGGGTTCATAGAGTATCTCTTGTCTTTCATTGGAGAACTCAGTTTAGGAAAGGAGATAAAATACATAGATACTGAACAAAAATACAAGGCAGCAAGTGATAATGCCATGAGAAAGGTAAAAATAAAATGCTCTTGTAGTTCACAGACTACAGAATGAGATGAGCAACCCTGTCAGTCTTTGCTTCCACAATTGTGAAAGGAGACAATAAGGTTAACTTTGAGCTTAATACATAATGCTTTCAAAAAGAATTTTCTCTTCTTGGAAAAGGGAAGCATTTGATCTGTTATCCTACTGTTTTAACTATTTTTGTGAGCCCAGTCTTTTTCCAGGCACAGATAAAATACATTTTTTTTTTCGCATTTCATGGTACATCATAGAGAAAAACTCAAGTCAGGGTGAAAAAGCAGTGCTAGTCTCTTTGTAGCATTTTATAGTCTTGAAAGTTAACCTTGAGCTTTCCTTTTCTCCCTCACTTCACCTTACCCAGTCCATCACCAGATTCCAAAGATTATGCCTCCTGAATTATTTTTTGGGATCCACTCTTGGCCATGCTTACTCCATCTCTGCAAAGCAGCTAGACTGTTTTAAAAAACAAACAAAAACATAGCACTAGTTTAAATCACTTTCGTGCTAAGAATTCCTTATGGCTCCCCTCACACTTAAGAGTTCAACTCCTTTAGTGTGCCCACCAGGCTCTGCTTGCTTGGGCAGCAGCATCTCTGACCTTTGTCCCTCTCCTCCCTGCACTGCAGTCATACTGGCTTTCCCTCCGGGCTCTACCTTTCTCCCACTTACTGCTCCCACTGTGTGGAATCTACCCTCAGGGCTGCATTTCTATTCCTCCTTCAGTACTAAACTCTAGCATCCTTAAGGAAGCCTTCCCCCACCCCCACCGAGATCAGACCACCCAGTCTCACAGGGTCTCACAGCTCCTTTTACTTCTCTTAGCATGGGGCTTTCTACAGTTGTAATTAATAATGCATCTCGAAGCTAATTATTAGCTGTCTCCCCTAGAATAAGATTTAAAAGGGCATGTATGCTTTTATTCACTGCTCAATGCCCAGACCTTGTGTCTGGAATAGTGCTGGGCACTGGAATAAATGCTTAAGAAATACTTGTTGCTAAAGAAAAAGCAGAAAATTCTCAAACCATTTAAATTTGGTTTTAGATTTTATTGAGGTACTTTCATTTGATCATAGGTTTTTTTTTGTTGTTGTTGTTAAAACGTTTACAAAAGACAAGTGTCATAATCACCTGGGAGCTGTTAGAAATGCAGTGCTCAGGCCTCTGGTTCAGACTTATACTGCATTAGAAACTGCTGGTAGGGCTCGAAAGTGTTGTAACACACCCCCCAGGTCGTGCTGGTGCAGAATAATGTTTGAGAACCAGTGTTCTATTAAAAAAAAAATAGTGACTGAAGGTTGACTCTGGCTAAATAAAATATGAAGTGCAGGAGTGCCCGTCATGACGCAGCGGAAGTGAATCCGACTAGGAACCATGAGGTTGTGGGTTCGATCCCTGGCCTCTCTTAGTGGGTTAAGGATCCGGCATTGCCGTGAGCTGTGGCGTAGGTCGCAGACGTGGCTCAGATCCCTCATTACTGTGGCTGTGGCGTAGGCCGGCGGCTGTAGCTTCGATTCTATGAACTTATATAGCCTGGGAACTTCCATATGTCGTGGGTGCGGCCCTAAAAAAAAAAAAGGGCAAAAAGAAATATGAAGTGCAACTTAAACCTATTTTTGAAATTAGATACATTGTTTATAATCCACAGTAGCTGATAATAAACTACTTTTCGGCTGGCACCACCCACCCACCCCATTTTATCAGTTGATGTTTTCAGACATCAGCTGAACTGTAAACAAGGACTGCTTGGTCAACCCAAATCTGGACTTTACACAGTATTTTTCAGCCTTTACCCCCCTGAATCTAACTTTTATCTAGTGCCATGCAATTCCAGGAAATGATTGTAAAACTGATAATGCCCATGATTCTAGTTTTGCAGCACTTTGTTTTTACTTTTTTAAGTGTTTATTATACAGAATCAAAATGATTTTTGCTAAAGCTTGGGTTGTTGTAGTTTCTAGATTTATATCTGATGTATTCTGAAACATTAACAAGTTTTAGATGGCCATATTCTTGGCTATGTTTAGATTCCAGGGCTGTGCTACACTATCACACTGTTTTGCTGATGGATCGACTGCATTGTTAAAGGTCACTCATCCCAGACTTCAGTTTGCTCCATTTGACTCAAGGACACTATGTTGACCAGCCGTTCCCACCTTGTGACTGTTGGGTGATCCATAGGAAATTAATTGCAGGTTTCTTTATTATGCAGCAGGTGCCCGAGGCTCATTATTTCTCTTTCTGATATTTGCTTAGAACCACATGATTTGAATGGAGAAGAGATAACCAACAAAAGATTGTTTCAATGTTTTTTAAAACTTTAAATTTTAGAATACTTTTAGATTTACAGAAAAGTTGTGTAGGTAGTACAGAGTTTTCATACCCCACAGGAAGTTTCGCATATTATTAACATCTTGTACTAGTAATGTACATTTGTCACAGTTGATGAACCATATTGATACATTTTTATTAACTAAAGTCCATACTTTTTTTTTTGGCTGAGCGTGCGGCCTGTGAAAGTTTCTGGGCAAGGGATCACACTGACACCACAACAGTGACCCAAGCCACAACAATGACAACACTGGATTCTTAAGCCCCTGAGCCACCAGGGAACTCCTAAAATCCCTACTTAATAGTCAGATTTCCTGTTTTTCATTAATTTCATTTTCCTCTCATAGGATCCTATCTAGGCTACCACTTCACATGTAGTTATCCTGTCTCATTAGATTCCTCTTGGCTGTGACAGTTTCTCAGATTTTCTTTGGTTTAGATGATATTGACATTTTTAAGGGGTACTGGTCATGTCCCTCAATTAGGATTTGTCTTTTTATTTTTCTTTCAATATTTTTAAATTTAAGAACATATTTTTTTAGTTTTATTTATTTGTTTTGGCTTGGCCTTGTAGCAGCTTGATGTGGGATCTCCTAGACCAGGGATTGAACTTAGGCCACAGGGGTGAAGGTGCCAAGTCCTGACCACTAGACCACCAGGGAACTCCCCTGTCTGCTTTTCTTCGTCCTTTTTTTTTCTTTTTTCTTTTAAGGGCCGTACCTGTGGCATATGGAAGTTCCCACACTAGGGGTCGAATTGGAGCTACGGCTGCCGGCCTACACCACAGCCACAGCAATGTCAGATCTGACCTATGTCACAGATCACGGCAATGCCGGATCCTTAACCTTTTTGAGTGAGGCCAGGGGTCAAACCCACATCCTCATGGATACCAGTTGGGTTCATTACCGCTGAGCCACAACAGTAACTTCCACCTGTCTGTTTTTCTTATTAGACTGGGGCTATTGAGTTAGAGAGGAAGACTGGTGAGGTGAAATGCCGTTTTGTCACACCATATCAAGAGTACATATTAGGAGTTCCCGTTGTGGCTCAGCGGAAACGAATCTGACTAGGAACCATGAGGTTGCGGGTTCGATCCCTGGCCTCGCTCAGTGGGTTAAGGATCCAGCGTTGCTGTGAGCTGTGGGGTAGGTCGCAGACACGGCTCGGATCCCGCGTTGCTGTGGCTGTGGCATAGGCCAGCAGCTCTAGCTCCAATTAGACTCCTAGCCTGGGAACCTGCACATGCCGCAGGTGTGGTCCTAAAATGACAGAAGACCAAAAAAAAAGGTACATATTAACATGCCTTATCACAGTCGGTATTGACCTTAATCATCTGTCTGAAGTAGTGTTTACCAGATTCCTGCACTGCAAAGCTGTTTTTCTTCCTTTCCACATTGTACTCTTTGGAAACAAGTCATAAGTGTAGCCCAAGAGTTTATTTTTTAAATGTGAGATTCTGGATAGCATCTTTCTTTTTTTTTTTTTTTTGGTCTTTTTGCCTTTTTCTAGGGCCGCACTTGTGGCATATGGAGGTTCCCAGGCTAGCGGTCTAATCAGAGCTGTAGCCGGCCTACGCCACAGCCACAGCCACACAACGCGGGATCCGAGCCGCGTCTGCAACCTACACAGCTCACGGCAACGCCGGATCCTTAACCCACTGAGCGAGGCCAAAGATCGAACCCGCAACCTCATGGTTCCTAGTCGGATTCGTTAAACACTGAGCCATGACGGGAACTCCTCCGGATAACATGTTTCTTGCTGAATGGAACCTTCTCCACTATTTTTTTGGTGTTTTCTTTTAAATTTTGCTTTAATCAGGAGTCAGGTATATGCAGTTGACATGTTTCAAATACTTATTTAAATTGTGAAGTGTATCCAGCTGATGAAGGGATTTGAAATTAGAATAAATATTTTAGTGACTCTTTGTTCTAGGGAAGTTAGGGTAACCTAACTAATATGGTTTTGCAAATGCTCCTGTGTCCAGCTCTTGCCCACATGCATTCTCGTTGCTCAGCCTCCAACCCTCTGTTTGCTTGCAGCTGCTCCTTAAATTTAATTGCCTGCTACGTAAAACCTCTATGAAAACATTTGGGTAGATAGAGCGGCCCAGGGTTTTTTTTTTTTTTTTTTTTTTTTTTTTTTTGCTTGGCAAGAACTCACTTGCTAAAATGATTTTTAATGTTTGTGCCTCTCTACTGTGCTTCTTTTGCCAGCATAGATGCAGACCAGAAGGTCTGCTGTCTTCCTAACTCCTTTTTTAATATCCCATAGCAGTGACGGAGCTATTGATCTGAAGGGATAATAACAACATTGCATGTGCTTTTTGCAAGTTATATTTTAAGAACTGAGATCTTTGAAAAGAACATTGCTTTGCTTTACATAATAAACTCAATGATTCTTCAAACCAAATAATATACAACATATGTCATAAAGAAGGCTCATTCCTAGAAATCAGCAGATTTAAAGGGAGCAAAAGATGAGGGAGAAGAAATTAAACAAGTGACAGTACTTGCTCAAAGACTGTGTACTTTTTAGGGCCTTACCCGTGGCATATGGAGGTTCCCAGGCTAGGGGTCAAATTGGAGCTACAGCTGCTGGCCATCAACACAGCCACAGCAATGCCAGATCCCAGCGGCGTCTGTGACCTCCATCACACGCTCACAGCAACGCTGGATCCTTAACCCAGTGAGTGAGGCCAGGGATTGAATCCACAACTTCATGGTTCCTAGTTGGATTCATTTCCGCCGTGCCACAATGGGAACTCCAAATTACTCTTTTAAAATAGGAATTTTTTAATTCTCTTTTCTTTTGGTTATGCCCACAGCATGTGGAAGTTCCAGGGCCAGGGATCGAATCCCTGCCACAGTAGTGACAATGTGGGATCCTTAACCCACTATACCACCAGGGAAGTCCTAAAATAGAGATTTTTACTGCTTTTTCTACCTCTGTGATTTTGGAGAGGAATATGGTTCATTTCATTTATTTATTTGACAGATGTTCTTTTGAGTTAAAACATGGTTTTAGGTAAATTTTAGGGTTTTTTTTCAAGGCCAACTTCTACTAATTGGAGAAATAAACCATTCTTAAGAAATAGCCTATACTTTGTAAATAACAAAAGTTGGTCAAGGTCAGGTTGTTGGTGTATAGTGCATATTTGTCTAGCTTTTCCAAATACACTGAACTTTTTTTTAACAAAATTCTGTTTGACTGCTGATGAATATTGTTAAATAATTTAAATCACATTCTTCAGTGTTATGTCTTCTCAGTTATTCATGGTTTACCAGATATTAGACTTACCTTCTCTTTTCACTTATTTTACATTCAGAAGTAACAGTGAAATGTATTTCCCTAAATGAGACCTTTTCTATCCTCTTAGCTTTTGTAGAAGTACAAAGAATTATATAGATATTAGGGATCAAGCAACACCCTGTTTATTTACATGACTTCAAATGCTTGTCGCAGTAGCAGATGAAGATCAAAAAGTACTTGGGAAAGAAGTCACCAGAGCATCTTGTGTTGAAATTTGTTAGAGAGTTGTGATATCAAGGAATGAGTGTGTCATGCAGCAGATGCGCCTCTAGGATGAATTTGATTAATTCTCTACAGCAGCAAAATCTCATAATCAGATGGTGTGGCTTGAGGCTTTCTCTTGCTTTGGAGTTGGATAATCTGAATTGTGTAACCTCTAGTAGATTTCCATTCTGTCGTGTATCAAGGAACGTCTGCAGATGGAAAGAGATATTCTGTTGGGCTGTGTGTGAACTCGGTGGGAAGAGTTTAAAATTAAGAGTGAATGGAGTTCCCGTTGTGGCTCAGTGGTAATGAGCCTGACTGGTATCCATGAGGACACAGGTTCAGTCTCTGGCCTTGCTCAGTGGGTTAAGGGTCCAGCATTGCCATGAGCTGTTGTGTAAGTCACAGATGCGGCTCAGATCTGGAGTGGCTGTGGCATAGGCCAGCAGCTGTGGCTCCAATTCAGCCCCTGGCCTGGGAACTTCCATGTGTTGTGGGTGTGGCCCTGAAGAGCAAAAAATAAAGTAAAATAAAATAAAATGTGAATGCATTTAGCTCACTTTTGCTTCCTAATGACAGACATTTCTACCAGATTTGATGACACTGCAAACATGGAAGGAGCAGAGACATCTGGGTTTTATCACTGGCCCTGCCACTAGTTGTGTAATTTAAGGGCAGTTTTTATGCAGTTTTTTACTTACTCCTCAGTGAGATTAAGATTTTCATCTGCACTTTGAGAGTGGGTAGGCCAGACCATTGCTTAAACTCCCTAAGACCATATAAGTTGGTGTGGTTCCGAATGGGAAATAAGAGTAGCAGTATGAACTGCCTTCCCAATTACGTGTATGATTATGTAATCAGTGCAATAGGAAAAAGAGATTTCTGGGTAATACCCATGAGGCATAGAATTTTTTTAGATAGTACTCTAGGGAGGTCATGGTAGGTAGAGAAAGCAGTGGTCAGTGAACAGAGAAGAGAGCTCTGTATGCTGAATTCTATGTCCCTCTTCCTTGGTGGTCCTTCTGTGACAGACTCCCTCTTTCTCTTTCATGGGCAGTTTTCTCTGCTCATGGCCTTACCTCATGCTGTCCGGTGTTGCGGGGACTATGAGGGCCTACTTTCATGTCTTCACTGCTTTCCGGTTGACAGACTTGGGGCAGGTCAGCTCTGAACAAGGCTTGGGCCAAAGCCTCTCCGGAATTGGAGAAAATTTGGGAACCTCTGGCTGCTAGCTCAGCAAATCAGCATGTCTGCTAGTCCCTTTCTGGCTTTGTGTGCTTATCTTTTTGTGAGGCTGCTCTTGCTTAGTTCCTTGTGGTTAATTAAGGCTGGCCTTGGACTTCTGTGCCGGAACCTGTGAAGTCCTTGTCTGGGTATAGTTGTTGCTGCAGTTGCTCAAGGGTAAAAGTATGTTTTCTTTTAGCCAGGCCTCTCGGGAACTTGAACTCTGCCTAGACTCATGTCTGTGGTTAGGACTCTGCTGCCCTTCATTGATGTCGTTGATGCTCACTGACTAGTTGCTTTATACCAGGTTTACCTGTTTCTGTTTTCTGTCTGCTTTCCCCTTGCTCAGTATCCTGATGTTCACTCATCACCTCTCCGGACCTCTCCCTGTTCCTACCCACTCTCCTTTTCCAGTTATACTGTCTTGCCTACTTGGGTTTCCTCCTAGAGCTTTTTTCCGAGTCTACCTCCAAGCACCTGGCATTCTTTCCCTCCAATGTGGAGGTATCTCTGTAGACTACAGGGTCTGATCTATCATACTGCCTGCCTTCAGAAGCTTAATTATGGCAATCAGTGTTGTATTTATAAAAATCTGTCAGCTTTTAACTGCCTTAGTTTGTTATTTCCAGATATTGTAAACCCAGATATTATAAATTATTTCAACATTTTTTTATTGGATCTTTTTTTTTTTTCCTTAGAACAGATCTCATGTATCTTCTTTTCAGCCACTTGTTGCTTTGACAGGGAGTGGCCTCAAATCATAAAATCTTCATATTGGAAGAGACTTTTAAAGACATCTAATTCAACTCCCCATGTGAGGGGTAGCTTACCAAAATAGCCCGTCAGTTACATTTGACAACAGCTCTCAACTGGTTTATTGAGCCCCACACTATCAGTTTATTCATTTATTCACTTATTCATTAAGCCATCACAGTTACTGAACATTTACTTCTAGCCAGGCAGTGTGTGTGTGTGACCATAACCACTCCTGTCCTTAGGGAGCTGCTACTCTAGCGGAAGATAGAGACACTGTCGCAGTTGCTAGCCAGAGACATGCAGTGCATAGGGGAATGGGCCATTTCTTCTGCATGACTGAAGATTGGCTCATAGAGGGGCTTTCTGCTGCTCCAATTAACACCAACTTTCTGGTCCACCACCAGCTTTTCAACTACTCAGTAAAGGTTGGGGGAAAATCTCCTTTCTGCCTCTGTCTATGCTTGACCTGCCCTTGGAATCATCTTTCTAAAAGCAAATCTTGGTTTGTTACTCTCTTGTTAATAGACTCCTTATTGTCTACCTCACAAACTGACATAACTCCTGCACAAATGCTGAAGCCCTCAGCCTTCTGCTTCATGCCTGTTTCTCCAGTCACATACACACCATTTTTCATCAGGCCTCAGGGCCCCCCAAATTTTGTACAGTTTCCTCTTGTTTTGCTACCTGGAATGACTGCCAGTCTTATCTTCATGATAAACTCTGGGGAACTGAAAACCTGGTGGAAAATGGTACACAGAGAGGAATAAATCATAAAACCTTCCTTTTCCATTAAGGTGTACTCCAACCAATTGGCTGCTATTGCACCTTATATACCCCCACCCAGCCCTGCCACTAGATTATAAACTACTCTGGACCAGGCAGTTATCTCTAGGTCTTCAGCCTTAACCCAGCCTGGCTGGCCCAAAATGGGCAGTCAATAAATACTTATTGGATGAATGGATGAGTAAAGAAATGAAGATGCATCTTCTATAGCCTGTTTTTCATGTTAGGTCTCCCTTGACGCACTGAGAATGCTACTTAAAAGACTTCTGCCATTGTTTTGACCTTAGCTCCCTGCCAGCCTAGGACCGTGCTCACTGACTTGTCCACTACTAGACCTACAGCCTGCCAGACAAGGAGAAAGCCTCTGCTGCCAACATCAGCTTCTACTGTGTCTCTTCAAAACGTAATCAAGAGACAGAAATTGTGTGAATGAAAATGCTTCTTTCCTGCTCTGGTAAATCAGAACAGTTGTAAAGTAAGGAGAATTCCTTTTTTTAGGGCTGCACCTGCAGCATATGAAGGTTCCCAGGCTAGGGGTCGAATCGGAGCTGTAGCCTCTGGCCTACGCCACAGCCACAGCAACTTGGGATCCGAGCCACGTCTGCAACCTACACCACAGCTCACGGCAACGCCGGATCCTTAACCCACTGAGCGAGGCCAGGGATCGAACCTGTGTCCTCATGGATGCTAATCAGATTCGTTTCCTCTGAGCCACGATGGGAACTCCAGTAAGGAGAATTACTACTTGAACAAGTTCCTGTCAATAAGCAGTCCTTTAAATGAGACATCTACAAATTCAAGCAGTTGGTAAGGACAGTTAGTGGCCACTTACTTTAAATTTATCAGTTTCAAATAAATAGCAGATTGGGGTATTTTGGTCCTGAGTTAGACATTTACCACCTTACTGGAAACCTTTTTCACAGTTATATTAAAGAGCAGTGAAAGACGTGCAGAACTGGTACTGATTTTGTCCTCCTTGTCTTCCTTTTCTTTAATCATGTATCTTAAACTTAAAATCCAACCTCAGCACTTTTAATTCTGATTAGATATTGCTCTGCCTCAAATAATTGGCTATTTCTGAGATAGTATGGGTTTTTTTTTCAGCTTTATTGAGATATAATTGCATTAATAAACTCATCCTTTTTATGTATGTACAAGTCTATGAATTTTGACAGAATTATGTAATTTGTGGCCACCATTGAAATCACGATGATAGAATTTTCTGTCACCCAAAGTGTTCCCTCATGCTCTTTTGTAGTCAGTCTCCTCTCTCTATTGCCAACTCCTGGCAACCACTGCTCTGACTTCTGTCTCTGTAGTTTTGTCATTTCCAGAATCTCATATGAAGATCAAAATATGTAGCCTTTCGAGTCTGGCTTATTTTACTTGGCATAATGCTTTTGAGAATCATTGAATTTATCAGTAGTTTGCTGCTTCCTGTTGCTGAGTAGAATTATACTACATGAATGTACTACTATCTATTTAACCACTCACTAGTTGATGGACGTTTGGATAGTTTAAAGTTTGCAGTGATTATGAATGTAGTTGCTGAAAACATTTGTGGTTCAGGTTTTGCGTAGAAATATATTTTTATTTCTCTTAGGTAGATACCAAGGAGTGAGATGGCTGGGTTTTATGATGTGTGTTTAACTTTATAAGAAATTGTCCAATTCTTTTTCATAGTGACTATACCATTTTTTTATTCCTGTCTGTGGCTTGTCTTTTTATTTTATTTATTTATTTTTGCTTTTTAGGGCCACATGTGTGGCATATGGAAGTTCCCAGGCTAGGGGTTGAATCAGAGCCACAGCTGGTGGCCTACACCATAGCCATAGCAACGCAGGATCTGAGCCGCATCTGCAACCTACACTACAGATCATGGCAACGCCAGAGCCTTAACGCACTGATCAAGACCAGGGATCAAACCCACATCCTCATGGCTACTAGTCGGGTTTGTTTGCTGAGTCACCATGGGAACTCCCTTGTCTTTTTTTTTTTTTTCACCATCTTTCAAAGAGCAAACGTTTTAAAGTTTTGATGAAATTCAGTTCATCAGTTTTTTTCTTTTATGTTTCGTGCTTCTTTCCTGTATAAGAAATATTTACCAGACCTTGGATCATAAAGATTTACCTCTATTTTTTTTTTCCAGAATTTTTTTGTGTGTGTTAGGTTTTATGTTTCAATCTACAATCCATTTCCTTTTTTTTTCTTTTTTCTTATTTTTTTTTGGCCACACCTGTGGTATGTGGAAGTTCCCGAGCCAGGGATCAAACCCATGCCACAGCAGTGACAATGCTTGATCCTTAACCTGCCGAGCCACCAAGGAACTCCTGTCCTTTGTCTATTGAATTAAGTTGACATCTTCGTCAAAAATCAATTGAGCCACATATATGCATACCTCGTTTTATTGTACATTACTTTATCGCACCTCATAGATACTATGTTTTTTTCAAATTTAAGATTTGTGGCAACCCTGGGTCAAGCAAGTCTATCAGCTCCATTTTTTCCAACGGTATTTGCTCACTTCCTATTTCTGTGTCATACTTTGGTAATTTTCATAATATTTCAAACTCTCCACCAGCAAAAAGATTACTACTCGCTACTGAAGGCCTAGATGATGGTTAGTGTTTTTTACAATAAAAGTTTTTTTCTCTTTTTATTTTCTCTTTTTAGAGCCGCAGCCATGGCATATGGAAGTTCCCAAGTTAGGGGTCGAATCAGAGCTGCAGCTGCAGGCCTCTGCCACAACCACAGCAATGCCAGATCTGAGCCGCATTTGCAACCTACACTGCAGCTCACAGCAATGCCAGATCCTTAATCCACTGAGCGAGGCCTGGAATGGAGCTTGCATCCTCATGGATACTAGTTGAGCTTGTTACCACTGAACCACAACAGGAACTCCTAACTTTTATGTAGGCACTGGGAAACCAAAAAATTTGTGTGACTCACTTGCAGTATTTGCTTTATTGCACTGATCTGGAACCAAACCTATCATATTCTCTTGGGTATACCTGTATATGTATGGATGGATTTCTGTTCCATCAATGTATATGTTTATCTTTTTTACCAATACCACACTGTCTTGAATAGTGTACCTTTATAGTAAGTCTTGAAGTCAGTTGGTTTTGAGTCCTTCAGCTTTTTCTTTTTCAAAATTGTCTTCATTGTCCTAGATTATCTGGTTTTCCATATAACTTTTAGAATAATAAATTTCTAAAAAAGAAGCCTGCTTAGGTTTTATTGAGCATTAGGTTGAATATTGAATTGAGATTGAAGTGAATCTATAAATTGGGAGAGAATTGCAATATTGATGGTATTGAGTCCTCTGATCCATGAACACAACGTATCTCTCCAGTTACTTATGCCTTTGATTTCTCTCATCAGTGTTTGTTTTTTCATAATTTTTAGCAGCATATAAGTCTTCTGATACTTTGTTAGATTGATTACTGAGAATTGCATATTTATTGGTTCTGTTACAAATGGTGCTTATCAAAATTTCAGCCTCCAGTTATTCACTGCTGTATATAAAAATACAGTTCATTTTTGTATGGTGGTCTCATATTTTCCATCCTTGTGAAGTTACTTAGACCTAGTAGTTTTTTTTCTAGGTTCTTTTGGATTTTCTTCTTAGATAATTATGTTTTCTGTAATTAAAACGGTTTTATTTCTCCTCTCCAATTTTATCTGTCTTTATTTTCAGTACCTTCCTACGTTAGCTAGGACTTTGATACAGTATAATGTTGAGTGGAAATGATAAGAGTGGGTTTCTTGCCTTGTCCTTGATCTTAGGCGGAAATCATTCAGTCTTTCACCGTTAACTGTAAGTCAACTGTAGGTTTTTTCATAGATGCTTTTTTTCAGGCTGAGGAAGTTGAAGTTCCCTTCTATTTCTAGTTAACTGAGTTTTTTGCTTTTTGGTTTTTTCCTTTTTATGGCCGCACGTGTGGCATATAGAATTTCCCAGTTCCCAGGCTAGTGGTCAAATTGCCGGCCTGCGCCACAGCCACAGCAACACTGGATCCAAGCCCTGGATCTGCGACTTATGCCGTAGCTTGTGGCAGTGCTGGAACTTCAACCCACCAAGCGAGGCCAGAGATCGAACCTGCATCCTCTCAGACACTGTGTCAGGTTCTTGACTGCTGAGCCACAGCAGGAGCTCCCTGAGTATTTTTTAAAATCACGAAAGGCTCTTGAATGAATATCACACTTTTCCTGCATCTGTATAAATAATCACATGGATTTTCTTCCATAGGCTTTTGATATTATAAATGGCATTGTTTGAGTTAAGAACGTTGAGCCTCTCATTCGTAGACTAAATCCCAAATGGCCATCCTATGTTATTCTCTTATATTTAATGGAAAAAAAATTATAGTTAGGTGCTGCAGAGTTGTTGGTAATTCCTTAGCCGTGTATGTTTATAGGTCACTAGAACTACTTTCATCCTTTTTTTTTCTTAAGGAAGTGCTAACCTAGCCTGTGATACAAAACAAGGAAGTGCTAACCTAGCCTGTGATACAAAACAGGTAGAGTGCTTTTCTTCGTATTTGTTTGGTCTTTAAGCTATCAAAAGAGAGTCCTTGTGTTTCTCTCTCTCTCTCTCTCTCTCTCTCTCTCTCTGTGTGTGTGTGTGTGTGTGTGTGTGTGGTCTGGAAGTGATTGTCTCAGCCCAGAGGACTGGAGATGCTTTCATTTTACATAAGCGGCCACCATTGATAGCTGGCTTTAGTCTGTTAGCTCATGCACATCTGACAGTTTCTGAGTCATTGGAACTATCTTGTCCGACACAGACCACTTCAGGCAGTTTGGAGGTAATGATTCCTTTTTTTGGTAAGGTTATTTTGGTTATCACAAGTAGGGCCCAAGAGCATCTGTGTTTCGTCAGTCAAGTCAGGAGGTAACAATGAGAAAAAAGCCTGAGTCTGAGAAAGGACATCAACATCAGGCCATCGTCAAATAACCTCTCTAGTGTCCAGGACCTATGGAGGGCTGTTGGCTCCAGCTCTAGCAATCCATGGCCTTCTGGGAATTGATTCTCATTATTATTGACTTCCTAGCAGTACCTTTCCACCTAAAAATGCTATGTGACAGATGAAACAAAAGAAAATCAATTGTAGTTTGAGAATTTTTGGATAATATCACACCATCTCTTGGTGTTGTTGCAAATCCAAATTGGTAGTCCCTTGTCAAACAACTATTTAGGTGTGATTGTTATACAAAATACTGCCCATATTTAATATATACAATTTGATAGGTTTAAGCATAATGCATCCACTCTCGAAACCAGTACCACGGTCAGGATAATACACATATCCATCACCTCCTAAAGCCTCCTCCTTCTCTTATGTTTATTTTGTGTTTATGTGTGTTAAGAACTCTTTAATTTGAGATGTACCCTCTTAACAAATTTTTCAGTGAAAGTACAGTATTTTACGTATTACTGTTTTCAAATCACAGTGACCACATTTTCTAACTTAATTTACACCTTAAGTAGGGTAGTCTTATTTCTACTTTATGATGAAAAAACAGACCAAAAGGACATGTTTTCCCAAAGATCACCATTCTTTTATTATGCCAGTATCCAGAACCCAAGTTTTTAAAAATTTTTTTAAAGTATAGTTGATTCACAGTGTTGTGCCCATTGCTGCTGTACAGCAAAGTGACCCAGCCATGTGTATGTATGTATATACATTCCTTTTCCTATATTATTTTCCGTCATGGCCTTTCCCAAGAGACTGGATATAGTTTCCTGTGCTGTACAGTAGGACCTCATTGCTTATCCATTCTAAATATCATAATTCGCACCTCCTAACCCCAAATTCCCCCTCCATCCCACTCCCTCCCCTCTTTTCCTTGGGAACCACAAGTCTGTTCTCTGTGTCTGTGAATCTGTTTCTGTTTTGTAGAAAGGTTCATTTGTGCCGTATTTAAGATGCCATATATAAGTGATATCATATGGTGTTTGCCCTTCTCTTTCTGATTTACCTCACTTAGTATGAGAATCTCTAGTTGTGTTCATGCTACTGTAAATAGCATTATTGCGTTCTTTTTTCCCCATGTTTTAAAACTTTTTATTTGCATATTTTAAAAAATGTGCATTTCATTCCAGTAATTGAAATCATTTGAACAAAAAAAAATGGCACTCTGATTAAACTGCATTTTACAGCCTGCAGGACACCTTGGAGCAGCGCTTTTATACTGTAGGTCCCATCCAGCTTCCTCCTTCAACATGCGAGTTCTTTCCCTCCCTGCCAGCCACACAGGCAGATGGGAGAGGCAGGCAGGTCCTCGTGTCAGTAGTTCTCCATTCTTTGATGTGAAAAGGGGCAGCACAGTCATTTAAACTTGATCCGACCTCTTTGCATCTTAAACAGCTAAAAGAAGGAAAATCAGAAGGCAATGCTTGTGGAATGTTTTGGTGGCACGCACCTCATCCTTCGCGTGCTTGCTTCTCCTTTTCCATTGTCTCTTTTGAAGGCAGTAGGTTTTTCTCTTGCGTTGCTATCTTCTTCACTTTCGACTTACTGAATTTCTCAATCCCAGCCATATCGGGTTTGGCAGACATGGTTGCAGAGGAAGCGGGGTGAGGCATGAGAGCAGAATCCAGCCACTGCCGCAGCCGAGTGCGTTCTTTTTTTTTGAATGGCTGAGTGGTATTCCATCATATATATGTACTATATCTTCTTAATCCATTCATCTGTCAGTGGACATTTAGATTGTTTCCGTGTCTTGACTATTGTGAATAGTGCTGCTGTGAACATAGAGGTGCATCTTTTTAGTTCTATTTTTGTCTGGGTAGATGCCCAAGAGTGGGATTGCTGGATCATATGGTAGTTCTATATTTAGTTTTCTGAGGAACCTGCAGACTGTTTTCCATAGTGGTTGTACTAATTTACTTACCCACCAACAGTGTAGAGGGCAGAACCCAATTTTGATTTTGGTCCAGTGTTCTTTTCGTAAGATCTATGGGCCTTAAGCCTGACCTGGCTCTCTAAGCTTCGTTGACCTACCTGGCAAACATTCAAAAACAAAATGTTTAATGATGACCTTTGTCCCCAAAGTTAGTGTCAACAAATGTGATTGATGCTCAGCTTCAAAGAGAGTTCATGAAATAAGTTGGTGGTGGGAGATAAAGTTTGGGGAGTAACGTCTACCCTTCATATGTGTAGCTTTCCTTCTCTAGATTGGCTAGACAGAGAGTTCCAGTGTCCAAGCAGGAATGTTCTTTGCTTGTGATGATTGTTGTACACCTATAAATGTAAAAAAATTCATTAAGTAAAAAAAATTAATAAAAGGAATGTTCAAAGGCTGGTCATTAAACTTTTGAGTAGTTTTAATTAAAATGTTGGACAGTGAGGTGAGGCCCAGCCGGGTAGATTTGGTGCAGCCTCTTGAGTAGTTACTTTGTGTTAAACACTGTTCTGATCCTCATAGGGGTATAGAGATTAAAGCTAAACAAACAAAAAATATGATTCCCCTCTCTAGGACCTCACATGCTAGCAGACAAGATGGAAGCATACATAGAGATGCTTTCATCTCCTCTCTCCAGTCCATCCTTCATTCTGCCAGCAGAACAATCTTTTGAAAACACATACCCTTTCCCTGCTTAAAACTCATGTTGGCAGTTTCTCAGAGGACCGAGTCCAAAGCTTCTTGTCAGGATGTAAAAGGCCTTCTCTGACTTGGCCCAGTTTTTCCCTCTATACCCACCCCTCTGGCCAGGACCCCAAATCTCAATATCCTGGTGACCTAGGTTGGATCGTGTATGAGGCAGGCATTCCTTTTTGCCTAGGCCCAGTTCTGTCCTATAAATTCTCCCTCTTATTTCTCCAGAGGTGCCACTTTAAGGGATGTGGGTCTCTTTGTTTATAGTATGGGGATGAATATTGGCACCTACGTCATGTACTTGCTGTGTGTATTCACCCAAGTTAATGCCTGCTTGGGGCTTAGACTATGCCTGTCATAGAGTATTTGCTCAATAAATGGTAGCTAGGGTTTTTTTTTATTATTACACAGTAGAAGAAGCAAGGGTGTGAGGGTAAAATCTTAGTATTTCTAGGTGCTCAGAGCATGTCATTTTTCATGCCTCCGGTGTTTACTCATGCTGCGCCCTCTGTCTAGAATGCTGTCTTAGTCTAGGTCCTCTGAAAAGCAGGAATTTAGGATTAAAGAGGCAAGGGTTTTGTAATCAACCATCTGAGTGAGAGACAGTGGGGGGGAAATGGAAAGGGTGGGAGTGCCAGTGGTCCATGAAACAAGTCTGACCCCTAGTGAATCGGAGACAGCGTAGCTTCCGGCAGAAGCTGTCTAGACTGCTGTGCAATAGAAGGAAGGTTCAGCACAAACACTAGAATGAATTACTGAGGCAGCAGCTCAGTTGTGCTCCCCATCGTTGGAGGTCTTCTTAACCTCCGTAAATGCCTTTCCTCTTCCATTTAATTCCTCCTGCTTGTCTTTAAAGGGCCAGCTTTCAATGTTCCCCTGAAGGAAATTCTGAGCATGTCACATGATAGTCCCACTGCCTACAAAGATCATCCTCTAATCTCTGCCTAGTTAATTCCTAATATGGTTATTTGAACCCCTACCATCTGAAAAACTAGTAGGTGCTCAGGGAATATTTGTTGAATGAATGAATGAGTTGGTGGCACTTGGACAGGCAGATCTAAGGGAGAAGATAGTTGAGGCAGGGTGAACTGCTTGAGCAAAGCCATAGATGGGGAAGATTGAAGAATTTACTCTTTTTCCTTTTTTCAATAAGTATTTCTTTCCCCAAAACTGTTTTAGGGAAAGTACATTTTGATGCAAAATGGGAGCGGGCGGGGGAAGGAGTTTTTTCCTGGCAGTTGAAAATGATTCATATTTGAGAACTTTGTTGAGAACAATGTTTTGAGTATTTCCTGAGAGGAAACAGAGTTGATGGAAATGGAATTTTACTGCTGCCAGGAAAGTACGATAAAGATCAAATCTCTTACAACTACTACCAGAATAGAAATTTCCATGGAGCAAACAGATTTAAAGGCCCCACCAAATGGCTCATATATAGATTTAATGATCAGTGCAGCTGAACTATAAATCTATAATGGAATTTGACCAATTTTGACAATCCAGTTTTTAACATATGAATTAATGAATACTCATTTATCTTGACATTTGCTGATGCTGCCAGATGTTGGCCATATTTTTGATGGAGAGAAACAGGGAGCTGGCCACGATCCCAAATCTTTATCACTACCAACCACCTACCACTGCCACGTGTTGCCAGAGAAGATAGACTTACTCAGGATAAGATCCCACAGAATCACTCTTTTATCAGTAACTAGAGATTTAGCTCCTAATCCCTATGTAACGTTTTACCTTAGTGACCTGAGTCGGACTGTGTGTGAAGCAGGCATTCTCTTTTGCCCTTGCCCACTTCTGTCCTATGCATTCTCTCATGTCTTGTTTCTCAGAGGTGCCACTGTAAGGGGATGCAACTTTATCGTTTGGGAATCAATATTGGCACCTACATTATTGGACTTGCTGTGAGTATTCGGCCAAGTAATGCATGCTGAGGTCTTAGACTGTGACTGGCATAAAGTATTTGTTCATAAATGGTAGCTAGGTTGCCGGGGGGCGGGGGGCTGCTGGCCACACCCATGGCATGTGACAGTTCTGGGGCCAGGGATGGAACCTGAGCCATAGTAGTGATGATACCAGATCCTTAACCTGCTGAGCCATGAACGAACTCCCGGTACCTAGGTTTTCTTATTATTATGCAGTAGAGGACACAAAGGTGTGAGGGTAAAATTGTAATATTTCTTGGTGTATATTA
This sequence comes from Catagonus wagneri, assembly GCA_004024745.2. Lineage (NCBI taxonomy): Eukaryota > Metazoa > Chordata > Mammalia > Artiodactyla > Tayassuidae > Catagonus > Catagonus wagneri. The sequence continues at coordinate 1,437,690 of PVHT020000017.1, read as the reverse complement.
TCAAAATTGGTTTATGCATTTGGTGAGTGCCTGTTGCGTGATGAAACAGCATGGGGCACTAGGGCCATGGGCTGCTCTGGCCCATTCTGTAATTAATCTAACATACAGTTGCTGATAGCCATCTACTTCTCACGTGAAGACAGTTCATTTTGGCTTGTACATAAGCCAAATTGCTTGCTCCTCCATTGTGCTGTGACCTTTTCTTCACTTTCTCATTGGCCTGTCACTCTCACCTTCGAATTTCTATTACAGTTCTTCTTTAGGTTACACGTACCTAACATTTTCCAGATATGTGAATGTAACATGGGCACATGGTACACTCCCCTCCTGATTTGTGTTGATCGGGTTGGGAAACTCTTTGACCCAATAGTCCTTGCCTTACAGATCCTTTCTTCGATTTTAGTGGAATGGTTCATTGGGATAGTATTCCTTTACTTCTGTCTTTCACTACTGTCATTGATTTCACCAAGAGAGTTTCTCCTTTATGTGGGTTTATACACATCTCTCTTAACCATAGTTCTCTTTTCTTTTCTAGACTTGTTGTTACATCAAGAATTACTCCTGGGAGTACCCATTGTGGCTCAGCATTAACGAACCCGACTAGTATCTATTAGGATGTGGGTTCAATCCCTGGCCTTGCTCAGTGGGTTAAGGATCCAGCATTGCTGTGAGCTGTGGTATAGGTCGCAGATGCGGCTCAGGTCTGGCATTGCTGTGGCTGTGGCTGTGGCCAGCAGCTGCAGCTCCAACTCGACCCCTAGCTTGGGAACTTTCATATGCTGCATGTGTGGGCCTAAAAAATTAAAAAAAAAGAATTACTCCTGCCTCACGTCTCTATCCTATTTGAAAGCCAAAAACGTGAGTTGAATTATGACTGATAGGGAATAGGATATTACTATTGATAAATGGATACCAGAGTAAAGGAAAGCTATAAATTTAAAAAGTTAAAGTAGTATTTGAAGTCCCAAAGGTCATACTCAGTATGTCCAAATCTGAACTTACTAGCTGTATCTTTGCAGTGCCTCCGGCAGTCAGCTCTCAAGATGTTTCTCAGGTGGGTTTATTTCCTCCTCACTCCCACTGTCCTTGCCCTGGGTCTGGCCCTCTTCCTCTTACATCTAGATGAAATAACTTCTTTACATATCTTCCTTCTAGTTCCCTCTTATCCCTAGTCTGACTACACAGTGTCACAAAAGGGTGCTTGCTTTTTTTTTTTAATCTTTTTTAATTGTAAAATGAGAGAAGGATTAAAAAAAAACTAAGCAGTCACATGTGTAGCTTAATACCTAGAGCAAAGAAAGGCAAACATACTTTAAATCTCCATCCAGGAGTTCCTGTTGTGGCTCACGGTAACATACCCAACTAGTATCCACAAGGACACGAGTTCAATCCCTGACCTCCCTCAGTGGGTTAAGGATCTGGTGTTGCCGTGAGCTGTGGTGTAGGTTGCCATTGTGGCTTGGAGCTGGCATTGCTGTGGCTGTGGTGTAGGTCAGCAGTTATAGCTCCGATTGGACTCCCAACCTGGGAACTTCCATATGCCACAGGTACGGCCCTAAAATGACAGACAGACAAGCAAAAAAACCCTCCATCCAGATCAAGAAATGGATGGAACATTGTCAGCCACCCTGGAGGTCCCTTTAGATGCCCAAACCTTCCCTTCTTCCAAAATAATTATTATCCTGACTTTTAAAGTAATTATTTTTTAGTATTTCTTAATCAAGAGGGTGCTTTTAAAAAATATTGGCCTTACCATGTCTGGTTACCTCTGTGCTACAGCCTAGGGGTGCTGAAATTCACTCAGAGGCTTTCTCAGGCCTACCTTTACAGCCTTCCGTCCTGTGACCCCTCCTCTTCACCCCAGTACCCTAGTCTCTGGCCGAACTGGATTATTCACAGGCTCTCAGGTACCTCACGTGCCTCTAGGTGTTTGCCAGATACTTCCAGGCATTTGTTCCTGCTGTTCCCTCTTTCTGGAGTTGCCTCTACCCCCGTTCTCTGATGAAGTCCTGGACCTCGCTCAAAGGTCCTTTCTTCACTGAAGCTGTCTTAGATCCACCCCCGCCCCCGACAACCTGGGAAAGTATTAATCTCTCCTGTCCCTGTACTCTGTGACCATTAGCACACTTTATACATGCTTCTCTTAGCATTTATCATAGTGTCTGGTACCTAACAGATTGCTGAGTGCACAGTAGGTGCTCAATAAATGTTTGTTGAAAGTATGATTCAGTGTAATCAATCTTTAAAGCACTTTCAGGGTTTCAGATTTTCTTCAGAATTGGCACAGAAATTATATATTTGATCATATGATCAAGCTTGATGTGGACTCTTTGAGATGCTGTTGTTCTGAAAGTTACTATGGTCGAAATAAGTTTTTAGGTGTATAGAGATAGCACTGCTGTGTTTTAATTCCTTCAGTTACCTAAAATACTCAAGCTGTGTCAAACGGGGACTGAACTGTACTTTGTAATAACTTAAAATTCAGATCAGTTTTTAATCTAATCTTAAAATCTGGAGTGATTCATTTTAAATCAGGCTTTTTCTCTCTCTCATTTATATTTTATGTAACTGGGATAGATATGATTGAGAAAAAATTGACCGTTACCGGGATTTTTTTAATTGAAAATTATTATATGTGGTTAAAACTCTTTTAAACCACAGAAGTATAAAAAAGTTTATATCCCTGCTACATTCACAGCCCTATTCCCCCGAGGTGACCACTGTTAAGTTTCTTTTCTTGGTGTTCAGGTTGCTTTTGTATCTGTGCAAGCATATGTGTGCTTGTGCACATACATGCTCATACATTTATGCATATATATATTTTCAGTATATGCAGTTGAAATCATACAATACATAATGTTCTTTAATTTGCTTTTTCCATTGATGTATGTTAGAGATAATTTCATATTGGTACATATTGAGCTACTCACATATTTTACCAGTCTCAGAGTAGTCCATTGTTTGGATAGTCCACAGTTAATTGAAACAGCCTTCCTGATGGATATTTGGATTAGTTAATTTTTTTACTATTATAAATAATACTTTGAACAAGCATCCCTCTACATTTTAATTTACTTTGTAGAATCATACAAGCTGTTTTTAAAATAACAACTGGAGTAATGATATTATTGAAAGTTTTTCTCTTTTGGTAGTTCATAATTTTAAAAAGGGAATATATATATATGTATAACTGGGTCATTTTGCTATACAGAAATTGACAGAACATTGTAAATCAACTATAATAAAAAAATTTTAAAAAGTAAAGCCAATGTAAACACAACACTGTAAAGTAACTATACCTCAATAAAATTTAAAAAAGATAAAGCCAGTGTAAAAAAACCTTTTGGTACAATAAGAATGAAAACCATCATCACAGACTTGAACATACATATCTAAAAATGTGTGTAAATATTATTTTGAACAATAACAGCTACCATTTAATGATCACCAACACTACATATCACAGCACTGTGAGGTAGGTGCTACCGTTCCCAATGTGTAGATGAGTTAACTGTATAGAGAAAGTTGAAATGACTTATCCAAGGTCCCACAGGTAGTAAGCATCAGAGTCAATATTATCAAAATGACTATACCACCCAAGGCAATCTACACATTCAAGGCAATCCCTATCAAATTACCAAGGACCTTTTTCACAGAACTAGAACAAAATATTTTAAAGTTTGTGTGGAAGCACAGAAAACCCAGAATACCCAAAGACATCCTGAAAAAGAAAAATGGAGCTGGAGGAATCAGCCTCCCTGACTTCAGACTATACTACAAAGCTACAGTCATCAAAACTGTATGGTACTGGCACAAAGACAGAAATATAGATCAGTGGAACAGGATAGAAAGCCCAGAATTAAACCCACGCATCTACAGTCAACTAATCTATGACAAAGGAGGCAAGAATATACATTGGACAAAAGACAGCCTCTTCAATAAGTGGTGCTGGGAAAACTGGACAACTACATGTAAAAAAATGAAACTAGAACACTTCCTGACACCATGCACAAAAATAAACTCAAAATGGATTAAAGATCTAGATATAAGACCAGATACTATAAAACTCTTAGAGGAAAACATAGGCCAAACACTCTCTGACATAAATGATAGCAACATCTTCTCAGACCCATGTGTCAGAGTAAGGACAATAAAAAGAGAAATAAACAAATGGGACTTAATAGAGGCTACACCAATTTACCTTCCCACCAACAGTGTAGGAGGGTTGCCTTTTCTCCATACCCTTTCCAGAATTTGTTATTTGTAGACTTTTGATGATGGCCATTCTGACTGGTGTGAAGTGATACCCCATTGTAGTTTTGATTTGCATTTCTCTAATAATTAGTGATGTTGAGCATCTTTTCACCATTGGCGCAAAGGAGCTTAACAGACATTTCTCTAAAGAAGATTCACAAATGATCAATAATCACGTGAAAAGGTGCTCAATATCATTAGTTGTTTGGGAAATGCAAATCAAAACTACAATGAGATACCCCCTCAGGCACTTTACTATTACCATTTTTTTTTAAAAAGAAAGGGAAAATAACCAGTGTTGGTGTGGCTGTGGAGAAATTAGAGCTCTCATACATTGTCAGTGGGGATGTAAAATGATGCAGCCATTGTGAAAAACAGTTTGCCATTTCCTCAAAAAGTTAATCATGGAATTACAGTACGACCCGGCAATTACATTCCTAGGTATATGCCCAAGAGGAATGAAAACCTTTGTCTACAGGAAACCTCGTACTCAAATGCTCTTAACAGAGTTATTCATAATAGCCAAAAGGTGAAAATAACCCAAATGTCCACCAACTGATGAATGCATAATTGAACAAGTGTGATCTATCCATACAGGAATATCATACATCCATAAAAGGAATGAAGCACTGGTAACATCCTGCAACATGGATGAATCTTGAAACATTACACTAAATGAAGGAAAATACCAAAGATCACACAGTGTTTGATTCCATTTATAGGAAAGGCTCAGAATAGGTGTAAAGTAAATTAGCAATTATCAAGGGTTGGTGAGGAGGAGAAGAAATGGGGAGATGGAGAGTGACTGCTAACAGTTACAGGGTTTCATTTTAGCAGATGAAAATGTTCTGAAGCTGAATCACGGACATGGCTGCCCAACTCCATGAACGTGTAAACTGTTACTATTGTACACTTTAAATGCCAATTGATATATAGCATTATAAAATCAGAGAGAGCCCTTAAAATATTGTTCTTTAAAGATGTGTTCTTGGCTTTCTTTTTGTGGGATGGTCTCATCTGTGTCATGCCCTCCTCTGTTGAGTTTAGGCAGATGAACAAATCTCTCTTTCTTCCTTAGACCAGTCCTCCGCCCTGAGCTGCAGACCTACATTTGGGGCTGCCTACTGAAGAGAGTCACTTGGCTTTCCTACAGGCACCTCGGAAGCCCTAGTGTGTTCCCAACAGCTTATTCCGTTCATAAATCTGATTTTTTGTACTCCCCGAGTGGACGATGTCTCTATTTACTACCATCCAAGCAATAGACCTCCAAGCCCTGTTCTTTGCTCTAACAGTTCCATCTTCTCTTTTTTCCATTCTCGTGGCAGAAGCTCTCTATGGTCCAGGTCCTCATTAGTTCCTGCCTAGGTGAATGGTCACATGCAGCCTAGTGTGCTTGGGCCCTGTCCAGCCTTGCCATCCTTCTTACAAGTTTTCCTTCAGCAGTAGGGGAGCGCCCTGTAGAGTACCCAGTCACTCCTTGCCTTCTTCTGCCGTTGGGTTTTTGCGGCTCCTCTGCAGGCTCCTCTGCCAGATCTTCCCTTTTATTTCCTTGTCCAACTCATTTTTGTAAGACTTGCTTCAGGCATTAAATCCAAGAAGTCTTTGTTAACCCGTAACTGGGTTTGAGTTGGATACCCTCCTTACCCCTCTTGCCTAGAGTTCTTAAGATGTTACATTCACCACACTGGATTATAATGATCTATTTGAGTGCCTGTCTTCTCTACCAGATTGTGAGTTTTTAGAGACTACAGCCATGGGGGAGATCTTTATCTAGTTTCTCTGTGTCTGTGTGTGAGCAGGGTTGGAGGAGTCCCTCCTTTATTTGTGAAGCCACCTTCTCAGGGAGCCCTTCCTTCACAATTCTATCTAAAATTGCGATCTCCCCCCAACACTTCTTATCTTTCTTCCTTGATATTGCTGTCCTTCGTGCTTTTTGTTAACTGCGGAATTCTCACTGCCTAAATAAACCAGTACCAGGTACATGGTAGGCACTCATTGGATATTTGTTGAATGATTAAAAGAACGAACGTTTGCCTCCGCTGCCTCAGAGAGTGTATGCTGGAGTGCCTAACTTTGGATGCTACCTGTGACTTATTATTTGTGTGACCAAGGACAGGTTATATAATTCTCCGTGCCCGAGTCTCCTTTTCTCTAAAATGGGACTAAAAGTCATTTTCTGCACAGAGTTGTGTAGACTGAAAAAGTAGGTCTATAAGACATGTTTATAGGAGTGCCTGGTAATTAATAAACTTTCAGCACAGTTAGTTATTATTATTCCTTTCTTGGGAAGTTGGCCTTAGGCATAACTAGTATAGCTACATGTTTATCTCTGCATTTCCAGAGCCTAGTCTGTTACTGCTTGAAAGTATCAAATAAGTCTTTGTGAAATAAATATTTGGAGGAATTTAAACATATTTTCAACACTATTATTTTGTCTTCTTTATATTAGTTTTAAATTTTTAGTAATTACTATAGCAGTTTGTTTAAATTAGATATGTGAATATCTAAGAGAAAACCATAAACATTTTAGACAAAACTGGGAACTCTTGAACTTTGACCTTTATTATTAGAGCAGTAAGCCCATTCAGACTTCAGTTTTTGAGGAATATTGATACTATTATAGAATTCCAGCCTGGATTTGGGCTAGTAGATCTGTCCCAGTTGAGATTCTTTTTACTCCCTCTTTTAGTTTTCATCAGCTTCAGAGCCCTCCATCTTTTGCAGCCAGAAAGGAAATTGGTACAGACTTGTGAAATTAGAATAGGCAAGTCTTCACTTTCCCGAAATCTGATTGAGAAAGGCACAAAACTACTCATTTTTGTATCTTGGAAAGTGAAACTCTATGTGTACTAAGCTCCATCTGGCAAAGTAGTATTTAATATTTGTTCCTTAATCTCTTTTCAGATAACAAGCGTTTGGGTGGCAGTGATAGACATTAACACTTACTGGAATTCTCACATAGCTCAGCAGGTTAAAGATCCGGCATTGTCACTGCGGTAGCTCGGGTCCCTGCTGTGGTGCAGGTTCAGTCCCTGGCACTGGAACTTCCTCATGCTGCAGGCATGGCAAAAAAAAAAAAAAAAAAAAAAAAAAAATTGGCATAAAGTTAAAACAATTTTGGATTTCTTAAAGTTAAGAAACTTGTAACTTCATAGATATGAAGTTAAACCCTAAAAACGTACTGGAATGTATATTCAAAGAACAAATTAAAATTAATAGCAGTAAAACTATAATATTAATATTACACATACACTGTGTTTCATTTTATGTAATACAAACTAGAAAATTATCTTAGATATGTGAAGAACGTCCCTTAACACGATTACATATGCTTCAGTTATTTTAAATTACTTCTTTTGCTAATATTTCTGAAAAAACACTTTGGAAAATTTGTTTTTTCTTATGGCTTCAGCATTTTTGGAAATGTTGCATTTTCTGCTAATAAAATTTTTCTAGTTTCTCCTCTAAGTCTGAAGCAGTATTTGTATGTGGCATCAGTTGTTTGTGTTCGAGTAAAGCATCTTAGTAATGGCATATCACTCAGGCTGCTCTGTGGCCCTGATGAGTGCTATTTTATATGCTTCTCAGGAATGATGCAAACAAATGTGGTTTCCTAAGTGGTAGACTTAATAGATAAAATGACTTTGAAATCAAAGTCCACAAGTAACAGAATTCTTCTCCCTGAACAATTCTTTATGCAGCACGCAGTATAATTACGGCAGATTCAACTATACTACCAACAAAATGTAATGTCAATCCTCTGTCCTGTTTGTCTTCTCCTCCGGGGGGTTTCTGTTCTTATCAAGACAAATCAAAGCGCAGAGTGTATTGCCGGTCCTGAGGAATTATTAGTTTCTGTGGTAACTACTTACTGAAGACACAAATGGTGCAGAGGTTACTCCCCAAGGTACCATGTGCCTAAGGCATTTTAAAAATGCGAATATTCTTCAGTGTGATTCTGATACTCTGAAAGAACTGTGTAAACATAGAAGTTTTTCTTTTCCAATGTGGTTAGAACTAACATTTCTAGTATATAGATTTATGACCAATGTGTATTTGTATTCTGGCTCGGCTGCTTAGCTGGAAGACTTTGATCCTTTCTTTTCCTCAGTTTCCTCCTTTCTAAAGTGGGGATGATAAAACCTACTTCATAGCTTTGCTGTGAGGATTATTTTCCAGGATTACATAATCTTGATTTATACGTTTGTTTAAGATAGTATACATAGTATGGGTGTTACGGATGCCGGCTTGAAAGTCAGTCTGATAACATGCATAGCTTAACTCTGTTCCTTTCTAGCCACCTGACCTAGGAAAAGTCATATAATCTCTTGTTGGTTCAGTTTCCTCATCTATAAAATCGGAAGACTAATAGCTGCTTATTTCATTGGGTTGTTATCAGGATTAAATGAGTTAATACATATGAAATGCTTTCAAAGATACCTGGTACATGGTAGATCTTGAATAGATATTAACATTAATACATATGAAATACTTTCAAAGATACCTGGTACATGCTAGATCTTTAATAGATATTAACCATTATAATCTTTATTCTCATCTCTACTTGTATAGTATCGGTGTTCATTTACTGTGCTCACGAAACGGAGACCTCCTTGGGAGACTGGGCAGAATTTTATTCTTTGTATCCTCTCAGCCTGATATATTATAGGTGCTAAATGTGAAATATTTGTAGGAGTTCCCATTGTGGCACAACGGGATCTTCAGAGCACTGGGATGCAGGTTCATTCCCTGGCCTGGCAAGGTAGGTTAAGGATCCGGCATTGCTGTGGCTGCTGCTTAGGTCGCAACTGCGGCTTGGATCTGACCCCTGACCCAGAAACTCCAAATGCCGTGGGGTGGCCAAATAAATAAATATTTAAAAATAAAGCATTTTTGGGATGAATAGATTAGTGAGGGAAAGAATACCTTCATGCCTCTCAGGTCACCCCCCCATTTCGAAATAATCTCTTTATCCCAGGACTTACATGGTTTTTGCAGCTGAACTCACCATGTTTTCTAGAATAAAAGTTTGGGGTACTTTTACAGGACAATCGTGTTAAATCCAGGCTGTGCTATTTATCATGGTCTCATACTCTACCTCATTCTATGATGTCTCTTCCCCTAGCTACCTTGAGGCAAAGGATTACATCTTTTTTCCTCTCTGGTCCCCAGCACCCAAGAGAGAGTCTGGGGCGTAGTAGGTGCTCGATACATGATGTATGAATTGAACAAAGAGTCTATGCAGCTCCAAGAGATGAGTTCACTCTCCTCATACCTTTATCTCAGATAGAAATAAAGAGCTGTCCTTTCACACCAGTTTTGGTTTCAAGGTTATTAGGAGCTGTGGGTTCTGCATCTGACATATTTTGAAGTAATACATTTCGAACTTCAAATTAAGCGTTGTATGTATGAGAAGGAAGAGCTTGAAATAAGACATTTGAAAGACTTTCTGTTTTGTAAAATTGGATACTGATGCATTTCTAAAGTGGTGGTGATTTTCTCGTATCATTTAAAACCTATAAATCTAATTTCTTTCTTTCTCCTTCTTGGTCTATCCCAAGTCCTCAGATGGTATTAGATTGGAAATAACTCATTAGTACTTTGCAGTTATTGGACAAGGAAATCTTGCATTGTGATGCAGTGTTGCTTTCGCTGTGTCACTCCACTTGCAGCAGCATGGAAACACCTTCTCTAATTGTAGTCATTAAAAGTCTAATGAACTCTTCTGTTTTAAAAAAGCCTTTTACTTTTACTTCTAAGCAATTTCTTTTCGTTTGTGCCATATATGCTGTTGATAATTGTCATTTACATATTCTTTTGGCTTTGTACAATTGGTTTCATTTTTCATGTTATTAGACATCTGTGTATTACGTAAAATTATGTAGGTAAGAAGAGGTCATTCTTTCATCAGTCTTCTAAAGCTATTCTCCTTTTTTACTGTTCTTCCTATGAGGAGGGTTCACTGTGTCTTCCTTCTGCTAACACAGTAAGGCTTCGATATTTGGTTGTAGGAATATTTAGCTTGCTCTTATTTGAATTGATTGTAGCATATGAGTAAATCTCATCCTGGTAGAAAACTCCTCTTTCAAATACGTGAAAAAGAATCTGTTGTATTGTAAAAAATAATATATCCACACTTAAAGAAACCATTCTGTCTTAATTGGCTTAACATACTATAATTACTTCTTTTTAAAATGTAGTGATCTTGAAGTTTCAGTTCCTAAAATCAAAGTTTAAAAGTGACTGCTAATAGGTACCAGGTTTCTTATGGGGTGTTAAAAAAGTTCTAAAATTAAACTGTGATGTTTGCACAACAACATGAACATAATAAAAACTACTGGGTTGTTAAATGAGTGAAATCTATAGTATGTGGATTATATGGGAATAAAGCTGTTATTTTATTAAAAAAGAAGGGTACTCATATCACTGTTAAGAAGCTCTGCCATTTACTACCTAGCTTTCTGACCTTGAGTAAGTTACTCTCCTTTCTATGCCTCTGTGCCTTGGCTTCTTCATCTATATATGGTGGTAATAATAGTACCATCCTAATGGGCTGGTTATGAGCACAAAATGAGTAAATACATGTAAAGAGCTTAGAATTGTGCTTTGGAACATAAGCCCCCAAATATCAATTTTGTTGTTTTCCTATTTTTTTTTTTAGGGCCCCACCCACTGCATATGGAAGTTCCCAGGCCTAGGGGTTGATTCAGAGCTGCAGCTGATGGCCTACACCACAGCCATAGCAATGGAGGATTTGGGCCACATATGTGACCTACACCATAGCTCACGGCAATTCCAGATCCTTAACCCACTGAGCAAGGCCAGGGATTGAACCCCTGTGCTCATGGATACTAGTCAGGTTGGTTACTGCTGAGCCACCACAGAAACTCCTGTTTTCCTATTGCATGTAAAGCTCAGAAGAGAAGTCTGGGGCTAGAGACTTCTTGGTGTCATCAGCATATAGATGGTAATTAAATCCATGCGTATGGATTAGGTTACCAGGGAGAACATCCCAAGTGGTGAAGCACAAGAGAGCTGAGGGCTGAATCTCGGGGGATATCAGCGTCTAGTAACTTGGTATGGCGGCAGGACAAGCACATTTGGCAACGGAAACTCAAAAGGACTGTCCAGAGGGTAAGAGGAGATGTGGTATGATGGAAGCAGAGGAGAAAACAGTCTTTGAAGGGGAGAAGATGGCTAATGGTGTTATTACTTGAGAGAGGTTAAGTAAGGAGCTGTCCATTTGATTTGGGTAGTTAGAGCCTTAGGAGTAGGGGCAGGAAACAGCTTACAGAGGGAGGGCTGAAAGAGTAAAGAGGGGAGGAAGTAGACATAGTAAGTGTATTCTTTTGAGCAGGCTATGTACTCATTTATTCAGCAGGTAACTATTGAGCACCTATGTGCCAGTTGTCTGTTGTAGGTTAGTGGTATACCAGGGACCAAAACAAAACACACCCAGATCCCTGCCCTAAAAGAGTTTAACTTTGTACTGGGCCTATCTAGGGAAAGAGAGATAAGGCTGGAAGGGGATACATTGTCAAGAAAGCGTGTGTGTGTAAGAAAATAAGGACTTAAACATTAAAGCTAAGAAGGTATGGGGAGATAGAGAGTAGAGGTGAAGTGATTGACATTATAGAGGAGATGGAATAATTATTGATGCAAAAAGATAGGAATATGGAGATCAGGAACATAGGTGGAGGCTCTTTATCAGCCTGGAATAGGAGAAGAAATCCTCTCTTCTGAAACTGGAGGACAAGAGCTGAAGCACACACACAACAGGGAAGTGGGAGGAAATACCCAGTAGAGAACTCTGATTTTCTAAGGCATGTTAGAGCAAGGTCACCCCCATAGAGAGAGGAGTGTGGTGGAAGACCTGTGGAGAATCATGAAGCTTTGCAGTAGGCACTTCGGGTAAGTGGGGAGTGCAGTGAATGAGGACAAATGGGAGGTTTGTGGAGTGGCACTGAGGAATTTGTAATTGCTTAATCTTCACATTAGTATGATTTTATCAAATCTCTTCTTAGCTTTGTTCATGCAGGGATGAAGACAGCTGTTTCTGACATTGGTTCTAGAATTAGGGCTTTGTGGGTCAATTATGACAGCCTGGTCGGGAAAAAATGAAGGAGCTGGTGAGGCAATAGGTTCCATGCATGAACACTGTATAGGAAGAGTGAAGGTAGGGAATTTGAGAAACTAAGAATGGGATCAAGAGACAAGCGGTTTTAAAGAGCTATTGTAGTGTGAGTGAAAGAGCTGATAGACTAAGAGACAGAGCGTGCAATTCTTTGAGGTGTCAGAGATGAAGCAATAGTCTGTCACCATAGAGTAGTTGGCTAAAGTAGAGCAAAGGTGAAGATCCTTAGAGCAAACTCATTCTGGGACTTAACAGTCTAGGTTTTTGAATGAGCTATCCATGTGGATGGTGATGTTTCCAAGTGCGATGGCAAGAGATAAACTAGAGAACAGTACTCAATGTCAAATTTCCAAACCTGTTGTCAGTGTAAGTAATGGGAGATCTATTTGATACAGATGATGAAGGATAGAGATGATGAGATGGAGATAATGGTGTCCAAGAAGTGTGCAACAGGAGAGCGGAGTTGGTTGTTCACACAAACGTTAAAGTTTCATAGGATGATGGCAGGAGATGAGATAGAAAGGCCCCCAGTGACCCAAATGAATGAACGGAAATGTCCAGGAGACAGGATGTCCATGATGAGGTGGGGTAAGAGCTGATATCTCCAGATTGCATGAACCCAAAGGGAGGAGGGGCTTTTCGGAAGGTTGGATTAATGGACTGCACAAGCATTGGAAAGAGGAAACTGACCCCTAACTCTCTAAGGAAGAGTCTTCAGAAGAAAGCTAAGTCTCAAGGAAGGCCAGTATTTGTAGGGAAGGTTTTTCTCATGTTAATGATGTAGAGAATTTGATTAACAAGGATGGCAGATTCTACAGGGCGCAGTTTACTCACTGAGTTAGAAGCGAGGGAGGGAAGGGGAATGAACAGTGAGGTAGAGAAAAGAAGCACAGAGCAGTATTATGAGGATAAGGATGAAGACGGAAGTAGGGTGAGAGTATGGGTTGAAGGAATTAGATTTGGGGTTCCCCCAATTTCTTTCTTTGTAAAATCATCTGCCGGAAATGCCCTGTGAGTAGTTCAGAGTGCCACAGGTGTACCTGGAAATTGCTACCACCCGTTCTTTCCCTCTGCAGATACTGTCTGGGTCTGAGCCTGACTAGAGTTCTAGGTTACGTGCTTCCTACCCCAAACCCTGAAGTTTATTTTAACTGTGAGTGTACTTAATGCAAAATAGAAACTATAACAACGAATGTGCTGTTTTAGAAGTGCAGCCAAAATCCTTAGTTATATTATTTATATTACTTTTAAATTTTACTTTATTTTTCAGCTATATAGAGTTATAATTAACACATGATATTGTGTAAGTTTAAGGTGTACAACATGGTGATTTGACATACGTATGCAGTGAGAAATGGTTATCACATTAAAATTAGTTAACACATGCATCACCTCACATAGTTACTTGTTAAAAATTTTTAAATGCTTATTCCCAGGAGTAAATGAAGGAATTTCTTCTTAGTATTTTATGTTCACCGTTAGAGCCCAAATCCTCTTTTCACTATAGTAACTGGGTGGTTGGGTGTTTATTCATTTAAATAAACTTATCTGCGTATTTATTTATAACGAAAAGACAAAAGTAAACCTTACGAGTTACATGCTGTATTGCATCATGCCGCAGACAGTTGCTCAACCCAGCCTTACTGAAACATTTACAAAGCCACTTTTGATTAGCTCTTTAATCCTGATTATCAGGTAGATTCCAATCTACTAAACCAAGTCCAAAGATGATTATTACTGAGATTTATAGCCACCAACACCACAAAATCTTACTAGCTGTGAGGAATTTTTTTGGGGGGGAGGGACAGATTACTTATGTGGAACAACTGGACAGCAGTAAATTTGAAACCTCTTAGCATTTCTTACTCAAGTATATTATATACCAGTTAACACCTTAACACCTAGAGGTTATCCGTGTTCTTGCAAGAGTTACTGTTTTTTGGGTTTTTTTTTAATGATTTTTATTTTTCTATTATAGTTGGTTTACAGTGTTCTGTCAGTTTTCTACTGTATAGCAAAGTGACCCAGTCACTCACTCACACACACACACACACACACACACACACACACACACACACATATATACACATTCTTTTTGTCACATTATCCTCCATCATGTTCCATCACAAGAGACTAGATATAGTTCCCAGTGCTATACAGCAGGATCTCATTGCTTATCCATTAAGGGTTACTATTTCTTAAAGTGTTTGGCCTTTTTCTATAAACCTTTAAATATAAATGTATAAGCAAACTTTTTTTTGAGGTTCATATTAAACTCAGGATTCATAACGAAATTTATATGATGGAGATTCTGACACAGCAGTCTGAGCAATCTCTATAGTGGTCTATAACTTTTCTCTTACTGCGGCAGTTTCTTTCTTATCCCCAAAGTTTCTTAATTATCCCCAAAGCAAGTACATTCAAACATATCAAAAACAAATGGAGCAGTATTTGGCAAGCATAGCATGTTTTAACAGTGATTCCATAGGTTGTAAAAGATTTCAGTTGTAATAATGATGAAAACTTAGAAAAGCAAAGAATTATTGTTCTCTTGCCAAGAACAGTGAGTTGGAGAGGCTTGCCCTGAGACTTAAAGGGAATTTTGGATAGAGGCAGTAGTTCCTAAAATGTGGCTACAATATTGAAATGTCATCTTAAAAGAATGTTTTACCTATAAACTTCTTTTTTAATGTCCCCACTTGTGGCATATGGACGTTCCTGGGCCAGGATTGAATCCGAGCAACAGCTGTGGCAACACCAGATTCTTTAACCCACTGTGCTGGGCCGGGGATGGAACCCCTGGCTCCACAGCAGCAACCTGAGCTGCTGTAGTTGGATTTTTAACCCACTGCACCATGGCAGGAACTCTACCTATGGACTTGATTGAGTACTCCTTTGTTTAAAAACTCTGATATAGCTTGCGCCCTGTTAGGCCCATCAAGGTCTCTCATTTTCTCTGTTCATCTGAGTATGTGAACTATATTCAGATTCCTACTGCTCCACCCCCTACATTCATACACTGACGCCTTTCTCTCAGAAATCCCCAGCCTGTCCTGATACTAAAAATTTGCTTGAAACATTCACTATTAAGAAACACATTAGGAGTTCCCGTCGTGGCGCAGTGGTTAACGAATCCGACTAGGAACCATGAGGTTGCGGGTTCGATCCCTGCCCTTGCTCAGTGGGTTAACGATCCGGCGTTGCCGTGAGCTGTGGTGTAGGTTGCAGACGCGGCTCGGATCCTGCGTTGCTGTGGCTGCGGCGCAGGCCAGTGGCCACAGCTCCGATTAGACC
>PVHT020000017.1:1377772-1421908 GCA_004024745.2 Catagonus wagneri | reverse complement strand
CACATTAATGAGGAGCTCCCACTGTGGCACAGTGGGTTAAGGATCCGTCATTGTCTCTGCAGAGGCACAGGTTCAATCCCTGGCAGAGTGCAATGGGTTAAGGATGTGGCATTGCTGCAGCTATGGCTTAGGTCACAGCTGCGGCTCCCATTTGATCCCTGGCAGGGAACTTCCATGTGCCTTGGGTGTGGTCGAGAAAGAAAGAAGGAAGGACAGACAGACAGACATAAATGTGAAAGAGCAGAAACATTTGTGGAAGTTTTTCTAAATCTCTTCAAAGCAGAGGCTCTGGGAGAGGTTCTTGATTTCATTCTGGCCCCTGTTGCCCCCTCGTCACTAAAATCAAACAGGGGTCACTGCTGCTTGGCAAGCATCAAAGCTTGATGCTGGGGCGCACCACCTGGGAGCCCTTTTTTATGAATGGGAAAGCAGGGGCCTGGAGAGGAGGAAACTGAGCCTCAGTGGGAAAGCAGAGGCCTGGAGAGGAGGAAACTGAGCCTCAGTCAAAGTTGGCTTTTTGGTGGAATAAGCCACTGAGTTTAGCATAGGAATGATGCTTATCGCTGGGCCTAGCTCATTCAATGCTCTTTAAATACTTGTTTCAATTAAAAAAAGGGTGGTCCTCTGGTTTAGAGGATCTCACAAATACCGAAGCCCCTGCGAACATATTTTTAAATTTGATTTGGACACAGTGGTTTAAGGTGAATGTCTGAGACCAGCTGTTCCAGATATAAACCTGTGACCCTCTCTTTGTCCAGAGCCACTCACTGCTCTGACCACCCTCTTGTCTCCTTTAGTCAGTGTGCTACCAGGCCACGATGGGAGGTTTCTTCCTATTGCCTGCCTCTGAATGCGCTTACCCCTCCCTGCAGGCACTGGAGATGTTGCCGAGCTTGTGCCTTCTCATAGTTGTGTTTGATTTCACATGCTGGTTATTTCTGCCTCCATCCTAGTACCTAGCCCAGAGCCCTCCATTTGCTGATACTCCCCAAATTCTAATCCTTAAGCTGAGTTATAACTTTTGAGGAGCCATCTGAATGAAGTTTGCTTTAGATCTTTTTTTTTTCCTTTGCTTTTTTTTAGGGCCACACCTGTGGCATATGAAAGTTCCCAGGCTAGGGGTCGAATTGGAGCTGTAGCCACTGGCCTGTTCCACAGCCACAGCAACGCCGGATCCGAGCCATGTCTGCAACCTACACCACAGCTCATGGCAAGGCAGGATCCTTAACCCACTGAGCAAGGCCAGGGATCAAACCTGCCTCCTCATGGATACTACTCAGGTTTGTAATCTGCTGAGCCACAACGACACCCTTTGGATCCTTTTTTGCAACATTTTAGATGAACTATATTTGAAGTCCTGAGTAAAGTTATGGTGACTATCCTGCGTTATGCTCATAAGCTAATCAAAAAGTATCCGCTCAGTGTGGAATAGTTCATTTAAAGAAATAATCATTTGGATTTTACAGGCATGCACTTTCAGTTTTACGAAATTATATCTTTCTGTTTTATTCTAGTTTAGAAAGTAGTCACACTGATTTCATTTGTGCCACTGCATTTCAAGTGTAATAACCCTACAGATGTATTTCAATTATTTGTATTAGGATACTTATTTTTTACATGGATATTTTAAAATCTGTGTTGGAAGCAACTAGTTAGTGGCAGCAAAGGAATTTGCTATTTCACTGTGCTATGTAACAGCAACTAATGGTTTTATTTACTGTGTGAAGGCACTGTCTCACAAATGCCTTGTAAGTTATCACCAATATCATCCTCATTTTTACAGATGGGGAACCTGAGACATAATATGGTTAAGGAATTTACCCAAGGTCACTTAGGTAGTAAGTTGCAGAACCAGAATTTGAACCCAGACATCTGGCTCCAGAACCCACACACTCAGCCAGTATGTTCCTCTTCCTCACCATCTCTTGTATGGCCACCTTGAAACAACCTGATAATTGCTAGGCTCTCTGAAAGGTCATTAGAATGGTGAATGTCAGAGTGTCTGATTTTTTAGCATCCAAAACACACCCATTAGAATATATTTATAAGACAGTTAAAAGTTTGAGGCACTAGCCTTGATCAGACTGTATTCACATTTCAGGTCATAGCTTAATGATCCTTGGTGATCTCAAATAACTCTAAAAGATACTCTGATTTTGGAGCCAGGCTGGTTTAATCAAATGAGTGAGCCATGTCTTTTTGTCCATAATCATTCTGTCACTCCATCCATCCATCCTTTCATCTGTCCATCTACAGAATTCTTCATCTGCTTATAACACACTTAGGTGTTCCTTATGTTTATTGAGGAAGCAAATCCCAAACGTAGACTGAGTAAGACAGCTCCGAGAATCACTGGCTAATCACCTTGAGGGGGAAGCTAGTTTGTGCAGGTTTGTTGATTTTGTGTATCTACAGTCCTTCATAAGGTCTCTTAGATTCAGTTGTTGAATTTCACAGAGTTGAACCTTCAGTTTACTTTCAGAGATACTCATGCAGGTAATTCCAGTCCAGCAGAACAACGGTTAATAAAATGAGGAGGGAGACCAGTTTGCTGAGAGCAGAGCCTTTTTTCGGGAGACTATTAGTAGAAAGTGCAGTTAGGGTGGATGGGAAAGGCCAGGTTGCCTTAGAGAAGCCCTGAAACCAAGCACAATGTAAAACTGAAAATAAAATTCTCTTACCGTTGTATCTAAATTCTAGCTTTGGAACATGGCACATGCATACACAGGAGATTTTTAAGTGATTTGGCTCATATTGTGGATTAGAAGAGGCCAGCATTACCCAAGGCTTGGACATTCATTAGTCTAGAGGGGTCTTACCACTCGGCTAACTCCCTGGCCCTAGTCAGCCTCTGCATTGCAGCAGTCCTCACTCTTCAACCTCCTTCTCTGTGTTTACGTAGCGGTGTGCCGCAAATGTTATTTCTGTGCTTCCTTCACTTGTGTGCTGCTTATATTCATTCTGTCAACCCCACAAGATTTTCTCTCAGGAACCATGGTGCCACCCTAGGTCAGACAGGTCAGTGAGAGGTGGAGCACAGGAAAAAGGAGGGACGTGATTGGGCTTTACTCCAGTCGGCCCCTGCGTGCCGACTGATGGCCTTCCACAATGGTGCCCCACAGTGGCGCAAGGTGAAAGAGTGAACGGGGACGTGGGGAGAGTTGGCTGGCAGGGAGGCAGGGGCAAGATTGGTAACCTTGAGGGGGGGTGTATAGGATATGAACCTTAAACCCTGCTCATGCACCCTGGACAGGGCAAGACATGTAGGGGCCTGGTGAGCTATGGGCTCCTCTTTTTTGATTTATAACCTGAGATTCCTCAGTCCCAGGAACATAGTTAGCTAGGGGGGGCTAGGAAGAAAGATTTTCCCTAGGAAAATGAGCACTTAAAAAAAAATATCGTCTTGGGAGTTCCTGTCGTGGCTCAGCAGAAATGAATCTGACTAGTGTCCATGAAGACACAGGTTCCATCCAACTCACTCAGTAGGTTAAGGATCTGGTATTGCCATGAGCTGTGGTGTAGGTCACAGACGTGACTCTGAGGCTGTGGCAGAGGCTGGCAGCTGCAGCTCTAATTCGACCCCTAGCCTGGGAATTTCCATATGCCTCAGGTGAAGCCCTAAAAAGACAAAAAAAAAAAAAAAATCTTAGAGTTCCTGCCATGGTGCAGTGGGTTAGGAATCTGACTGCAACGGCTCAGGTTGCTATGGAGGTGCAGGTTCGATACCCGGCCAGGTGCAGTGGATTAAAAGAATTTGTGTTGCTGCAGCTGCAGCTCAGATTCAGTCCCTGGCTCAGGAACTTCCATATGCCAGGGATTTGGCCATAAAAAGAAAAAAAAATCATCTCACTAGGTTCCATTATTTGCCAGCTCTATTCAAGATGGTTTGTATATAAAATATTTATAAACCTTATTCATTTTTTTTTTGCATTTTCTACTATGAAGGAGGCTAAAAATTTTGGTAAGTGGCAATTTCTGTGATTGAAATGTACCACTTGTTATGTGTTTGAGTTGTTTTTCTACAAAAGCTCTACTGTACTCTCAGCATAGGATTAGCAAAAACCGAAGGAGAAAATTCTCTTGTGTGTTTTTTTGAATATTGATGAAAGGAGAGAGTTTCCCTTACAGCTGTGCTGCTCTTGAATGTTGAGTTTCATTCTAATTTGGAGTTGCATTTGAACAAATAGCTTTCTTCCCTAACCCATTGTACCAACAGCCATTTCAACCTGCAGCCATCCTTCCTTACACATCCCACCCTTTGGGAGGGTCTCAGGGCAGGAAGTATTTTCTGTGGCCAAACAAACAACTAGTTGCATTTGGCAAAGTCTCAGGATACAAAATTAATACACAGAAATCAACTGCATTTCTATATACTAACAATGAAAGATCAGACAGGGAAATTAGGGAAGCAATCCCGTTTACCATCACATCAAAAAGAATCAAATACTTAGGAATAAACCTACCTAAAGAGACAAAAGACCTGTACTCTGAAAACTATAAGATGCTGATGAAAGAAATCAAGGATGACATGAACGGATGAAAACACATACCATGCTCTTGGATTGGAAGAGTCAATATTACCAAAATGACTATACCACCCAAGGCAATCTACACATTCAATGCAATCCCTATCAAATTACCAAGGACCTTTTTCACAGAACTAGAACAAAATATTTTAAAGTTTGTTTGGAAGCACAAAAGGCCCAGAATAGCCAAAGACATCCTGAAAAAGAAAAATGGAGCTGGAGGAATCAGGCTCCCTGCCTTCAGACTCTACTACAAAGCTACAGTCATCAGAACTGTATGGTACTGGCACAAAGACAGAAATATAGATCAGTGGAACAGGATAGAAAGCCCAGAATTAAACCCACGCATCTACAGTCAACTAATCTATGACAAAGGAGGCAAGAATATACATTGGAGAAAAGACAGCCTCTTCAATAAGTGGTGCTGGGGAAACTGGACAGCTACATGTAAAAAAAATGAAACTAGAACACTTCCTAACGCCATGCACAAAAATAAACTCAAAATGGATTAAAGATCTAGATATAAGACCAGATACTATAAAACTCTTAGAGGAAAACATAGGCCAAATACTCTCTAAAATAAATGAAAGCAACATCTTCTCATATTCACCTGTTAGAGTAATGATGATAAGAAAAATGAACCTTTCTACAGAAAAGAAAATCAAGGACTTGGAGAACAGACTTGTGGTTGCCAAAAGGGTGGGGGGGGAGTGGGATGGTAGGGGGGTCTGGGGTTCATAGTTGTAGACTGTTGCCTCTGGGCTGGAAAAGCAAGGAGATCCTACTGTATAGCACTGGGAACTATGTCTAACCACTTGTGATGAAACCATATATGTATGTGTAACCCTGTCACCACGCTGTGCAGCTGGGTATAATGGAAAAAAACTAAAAAATAAAAAACTGTCAAAAAACAGCAAAAGAAAAATAAACAAATGGGACTTAATTAAACTTCAAAGTTTCTGCACAGCAAAGGAAACCCTAAACAAAACGAAAAGACAACCCACAGAATGGGAGAAAATATTTGCAAATGAATCTACTGATAAGGGATTAATCTCCAAAATTTACAAACACCTCCTACAGCTCAATACCAAAGAAACAAACAACCCCATCAAAAAATGGGCAGAAGATCTAAACAGACAGTTCTCCAAAGAAGACATACAGATAAAAAATGGGCAGAAGATCTAAACAGTTCTCCAAAGAAGACATATAGATGGCCAAAAAACACATGAAAAGATGTTCAACATCACTCATTATTAGAGAAATGCAAATCAAAACCACTATGAGGTACCACCTACACCAGCCAGAATGGCCATCATCAAAAAGTCTGCAAACAATAAGTGCTGGAGAGGGTGTGGAGAAAGGGGATCCCTATTACACTGTTGGTGGGAATGCAAATTGGTGCCACCACTGTGGAAAACAGTATGGAGATTCCTTAGAAAATTAAAAATAGAATTACCATTTGATCCAGCAATCCCACTCCTGGGCATCTATCCAGAGGAAACCATGACTTGAAAAGACACCTGTACTCCAGTGTTCACTGCAGCACTCTGTGCAATAGCCAGGTCATGGAAACAACCTAAATGCTCATCGACAGAGGAATGGATAGGGAACATATGGTACATATACACAATGGAGTATTACTCAGCCATTAAAAGGAATGAAATAACAACATTTGTAGCAACACGGATGGACCTAGAAATTATCGTGTGAAGTGAAACCAGTCAGACAATGAGACGCGAACATCAACTGCTACCGCTTACATGTGGAAACTAAAAAAAGGGACACAATGAACGTCTTTGCAGAACAGATACTGACTCACAGACTTTGGAAAACCTGTGGTTTCCAAATGAGACAAGTTGGGGGGTGGGGGGAGGCACTGAGGGTGTGGGATGGAAATGCTATCAAATTGAGTTGTGATGATTTTGTACTATAAATGTAATAAAATTTATTAAGTAATGGGAGGAAAAAGGATATATATACATATATATATATACATATATATATATATATATGTATATATATATAATATTTTCAATCAGTTAGTTGTGCTAAGCCCTGATTTTTACCAAGGATATATTGCTTCTGGCTTCAATTGTTGAGTAACTATATAATTATAGCCAGAAGACTTTCCAATTGTAATTTTATAGATGTACTAGTATTACAGCTGACTTTAGAAGAAAAGAAAGAAATGCAAAGAGCTTAAGCATATATGTTATTTAATTAGGGGAGAAGCCTGGGTGGGGGTGGATGGGAATTTTTTCCCCAGGAGGTTGCATAGTTGGTTGTAGTGGAGACACTTCCAACTTCCTGCTTAAAGGGATGTTCCTGGCGGTCAGTCTAGGGCAGTTGTGGGTTTCTTGCTGTGTACTTTCTGAAGTCCTGTGTATAGCAGAGGCCATCTTCTCCTTTATCCCCCTTCCTAAACTCCTTCCTGGCTTTGCTACCCCCACATGCACGTAATCAGAATTTTTGATATAACATCTTCACAACCAAACCTTATATGTCCTGCTTGATATACTGTTTGTTGGTACACAATTTATATTCATCACACCAAAATGTAACTATGGTGTAGGGAAAAAAGCACTGAGTTCAGCTCAGAGGCAGAAGCCTGGGGTTCTGTGTGGTTTTGAGCCAGTGAATCTAAACTGGCTTAGTTCCCTGTTTGTAAAATGAGCATGATAACAAACTTTTTATAAGATTTTGCTTGGAGATATGAAATGTGTGTATCTGTTAGGGTTAGATTTAGTTGCATTAGAGAGGAAACCAATAACAGTAAAATGGTATTAAACGTAAGTCAGGAACTGGCATTTTGAACTTTTAAACATTTAGGAGTAGGGAGCGGAAACTACTGGGCAAGAATAAAACAAGTCTCATTCTCCACTTAAATGGAGTGTCTCAGTTTTGTGTTGATTTCCCAGCAGTGTTCTTTAAGACTGGAAGCTATGAACCAAGAAATAGTGGTGCTGATTACATGCTATTGTTTAATCATTTGTTAGTAAACTCTTTGTGCAGGCAACATTGCTGTTATGTCAAATGTGAGTACAAAGAAATAATATCTGTTAATCATTGAGATGTTATTTTTTTAAATGCAATTTATTTTCACTCTCAGAAAGCACAGGGATAATGTTTAAAACGTGTCCTTTGATAGCTTTAGCAGTTTTTTGTGTGGAACTTTCTATAAGTCAGTGATATTTATCTGTTCGCAGAGAAATCAATGCTGCAAAAATACCTTGCCCTAGTTCGTGATTATTAAATGGGGTAGACTTGAAAAGAGAACAGCACGTTTGCCTTGGTCCTAGCCTGTGTTCCATAGTGCACCGTAGCTGGGTGATAGGCCTTCTTAAAAACCTTTTACAGCTTGTCCTGTACATTATGGTAGGTTATGTTCATGGAAGTCAAAGTAATATAAATCTAATCTGATTTTCTTCACAGAAACAATATTTCTTGGAAGATTATATTCCTGGACTGATGCCTGACTTTTTTTTTATTAAATAGAAATGACCATAGCCACCATTTTTTAATCAGCTGGAAATGATTAATCTGAATACTTCTCAGGATAAAAATTGTCTAAAGTATACGTAAATCAATTAACAAGGCATCACAATAGCCAGTCACATTAAATTGTGTTTAATGGGCTAAAGTGTCAGTAGAGACTACAAGTTCTTATTGTTAAAATAACTGCCTTGTTTTTACTGAGACTAATCAGAAGGTTAAAAATGTACTTTCTGCAAAGTCAGGGAATTCACAAAGGATTTCTCTGGATAAATGTTGACAAGAATGTTTGCAGAGAATTGGGAGGAAACTTGGAGTTACGTCTTTTCCAAAAGTTGAATTGAGATTTTCTTCTTGCTTTGTTTTGCTCATTGTAGATTCCCTATAGCAGAGGTAGATTTTTGGAGACTGAGTTATTGGTCTGTCTTGATTTGAGTTGCCATCAGGGAAGGCTTTAGTGAGAAAGAGACCTGAAGGCTGAACCAGAAGGTCAAGAGAGGAGGGTACAGCATTCTAGGGGAGGGAAACAACACAGTAGAAGCCCAGGGGCCTGAAGGAGCCAGGGTGCCACCTGGGACGGAAAGAAGGCCAGTGGGCTGTAATGGAGTAAAGCAGGGAGGGGAAGCTTGCAGAGAGGTTGGGGAAGTGGGAGGAAGAGAGCTCACCGTGCAAGACCTTGCAGGTCAGAGGAAGGATTTTAGTTTTTTTCACTTTTAATGTCAGTGGGAAACTTATTAAAGCAGGGACTAAAGGACTGATGTGATCAGGCTCTTGCTGTATGTGGTTGTTGTGTGGTCATGGCTGGGTCAGCTCTCAGAATACTTTGCAGCCATCACTCTTACCATTTAGCTGATTCATGTGTCTGATTAATGTCTTGTCTCCCTCGCTGTACTCTAAGCTCCATGAATGCAAGGCCTGCACCTGTTTTTTATTCATCACTTTATCTCCAGTGTCTTGCACATGGTAGGGACTTAATAAATACTGGTTGAATGGATACATCAACCATATTAAGCCTTTTGACCTGCTATAAGGCAGGCGTGTTAACTTTTTTTGTTTTGAGGTGAAGTTTGCATAACATAAAACTATGTTAAAGTGAATGATTCAGTGGCCTTTAGTACTTTAACATGTTGTGAAGTCATCCTTGTCTATAACGTCGTCTTCACTCCAGAAGGGAGCTTGATACTCATTAGGTAGTCTCTCCCCATTCTCCCCTCCTCCCAGCTCCTGGCAATCAGCAATCTCTTCTGTTTTCATACATTTACCTGTTTTGAATACTTCATATAAATGGAGTTGTACAATATGTGACCTTTTGCGTCTAGCTCCTCTTATTTAACGTGTTTTGAGGTTCATTCATGTAGTATGTATCAGTACTTTATTCCTTTTTATGGCTGAATAATATTCTACAGTGTTCCATTTTGTTTACTCATTTATCAGTTATTGGGCATGTAGGTTGTTTCTTCCTTTTGGCTAAGATACAGGTTTTTGTTTGAACAGCTGTTTCCAGTTCTTTGGGAGTATATAAGGAGGAATAAGATTGCTGGCTCATATAGTAATTCTTTGGTTAGCTTTTTGATGAACCCTCAAATTGTTTTCCACTGAGGCTGACCTTTATTACATTCCTACCAGTACGAGAATTCATTCCATTTTCTTTATACACTCATCAACTCTTTTTATTTTATTTTTTAACGTCTAGCCATCTGAGAAGGATTTTATCTTTAAAATGCATGAATGAACCACCCCTTATTTGTGGTGAACACCTCATTCCTTGATATCTCATCACATTGTGGCTGAACATGATGAAAGGTTGAAGTGACGCTCGAAAGGCACACTGGACTGAGCTGGATTCCATAAAATCTATGTCCAACATCATTTTGGTACATTGCCTTCTAAGAAAGGCTTGCTACTCTTAGGAGAATCCCACCTTTTCCTCTTAGCGCCATTTTTAGGATCGAAGATGAGGTCTAAGAACTAATCTGACATTTAAAGAAGTTTCTTCCTTCTGAATATATGTGTTTAAAAGCCCTTCTTTGGATGTGTCTTGAGAGTTGTATTGAGAATGATGAGGACGCTCCATGCATTCTTAGAGCAGAATGTTCTCATCACAGCTCATTTTCTTTTGGTTTGTCACATTTGTACTTCTCCCTTTTTCATTTTCCTTTATTGCTCACTTTTTTTTTTTTATTTTTTATTTTTATAGTTTAGCTCCTGCTCCCAGGAAGATGTACCTGCTTGCTTTTGGCTTAGGCAGAGACTGTAGCAAATGGCTGGGAACCAAATAAGCAGAATATCTTCAAATACTCTGATTATTCCCATCCATTGATAGTCATCAGTCCACCATAATTGGCCCTCATTAATAATGCTTCAAAATGTAAATGCACTTTAACTTTCAGCGTTAGAGGGC
Organism: Catagonus wagneri; assembly: GCA_004024745.2. Classification (NCBI taxonomy): domain Eukaryota; kingdom Metazoa; phylum Chordata; class Mammalia; order Artiodactyla; family Tayassuidae; genus Catagonus; species Catagonus wagneri. Next base: position 1,411,489 of record PVHT020000017.1, on the reverse strand, counting down.
CATTTCCACTCTTTTGGGTTATTGCATTTTTCTACCCTTAACTAATGCTGTAATTGTTTTCTGATTGGCAAGACTTCGAAAGTTTTCTATCATATCTGAGTTCACAAAGTGGAGTAAGAATGGACTCAGAAATGTACTAACACATTTGCATACATACATGCCTTTAATAATAACGTGAAGTAGAGTGAAATGCATTGCAATCTGGAGATTTTGAGTCTTTGTGAACATTTAATTATCGAGTACTGGTTGGTCATGACTAATCTGCTTGTGTTCCACTGACTCCATCGCTTAATGCTACAACCACTGTGCTGTTTCATAATTTAACTGAAAGCATTTTTCCTTTTCAAAGCTTGCCAGGTAATTTTAATGTTGGCTGTAAAGTCTTATAGTTGTTCTGGATACCCCCTATATGTGCTTTGGAAATATCCCACTGCTATTTTCAATCATACACTTGAACAGAACCTCAGACTATTGTTTGTCCTATTTGGTAACCCCGCCCCACCAAATTGTTTGGTTTGGGGGATGGGATAACCTTTAGCATGAGTAGTGTTTGTTTTTGAGAAGTCATACGTTTTGTCTGCTTTAATACAAATTCTTTCAAGTGGTTTTATATCTGTGTGTGTATTTCACTTTATAGCAAAAACCTTTTGTACAAGTAAAATTTGTAATTCTAAGTGGTTCATTATTTTTTTTAATTGCATTTCTGGTAATCAGTCCTAACCTGTTTTAATTTGAAGTTGTTTGTGCCTTGGGTGCCTGGACATAAATTTCATTCTATTTTATCAGAAGAATAAACTATTTCCTTTGGGTAACAGGCACATTCGAGAAGGCATTCATTTTTTTCACATTTAAACGTTAACATTAAATAAATTGACACTGTGGTGCTTTAAATGGACATCCTTAAAGCCTCAAAGAGCCAATGTACCTTTTAGTGTACCAAAATTAGCACCCTGAAGCCTTTCCCTGGTCTTTGTAACTTTTCGTAATATTTCTTTTATTTCTCCTGTGTCTACTTTGAAGCCTACAAAGAAATTTCATCCTGAATATGTTATTTTCTTGTGTGTATTGGTTTATAAATTATTCTTTATTTTCAAACAGGTAATCTCTCCCCCACCCTTGAACAGTTTGTTTTTTGTTTGATCGAGGCTGAAACAGGTGGTAAATGATGTAGCCACCAAAACCACGTTTCAGATTTTATTGCCAGAAGAAGATCTGGCTGGCCCCAATTCCCCTGCATCCTCTCAGATCAGATTATTTAGCCAAGCTCTTCTCAAGTTACCTATGAAGAAACCAATTCAGGACTTCCCCCAAGACACACACAGGCCCTTTGTAGTAAAAGGCAGTTAGAACCATGATCTTTCATGCTTCTCATAATTAAGCCTTAGAAGCAAAAGCACATACTTGGGCTCATGGCCAAACACTTAATTTTCCGTATCTATTTTTGGCATACAGGGAGAGAATTTGTCACAAATTTAGCAATTATCTCACCTTATCCCCTTGAATGCTTTGCCAGTATAACATGGTGATGGGCTTAGAAATGTGTGTATTAGAAGAGTATTGCCCAAACCGTGCTTCACAGAGAACCTCGTCACTGGGTCACTGGGTCTTCCCGGGACGGGGTGTGGGAAGGTCGTATGGGAAATGCTGACTTCGACCAAGATAAAAAAGTTGCTTTTCTACAAGACTTTTTAGAACTTTTATGATATGAATATTTGTTATGAACAGCCAGGAGGAGGGGTTACAGGAGCAGCTTTCCCCCTTTCTCTGAGGAACCTCATTTTCGCTTGTTTCATGTAATACGGTTGGTGAAACATTGAATGGTGTATTCTGATATTCTAGCTAGCTCATCTTTGTGTGGCACTCCTAGTTGGTGGTACCCAAAGGCTAAATATTAAAATTTTGTAAACCAAGCCGATTTTATTATACACAAGCCATTATTTAATATTTATTTTATATGCTTTTCTTTCTGTGCTTCAGTATTCTGAAAGTTATACTTAAATTTATAACAGCACTCAGTTTTTATAGTATATATCAGCTTAAAATCCAAAGCTTTGGGGGAAGAGAAGGGAGATTTTAGAGACAATGTTAAATAATACTAATACCCAGATGACAGTTTGCTCTGCCACAAGGGAGAAATTAAATTAATTCCTAATTTTACTCCAGCGGTGTCAGGTCAACAATTCCAAAAGACATTTGGCATATGTTATGGACAACAGCCTTCAGGGAATTCTCTGAGTGGCCCTCACTTGCTTTCAAACACACCACCTGTCAACCTTCCAGGCCAGCTCTAGGCCTCTCATGTACACTAAGGAGCTGTGTTTCAATACCAGGTACTCTCTGACCATGGACCACAACTCAGTCTGCCCCCTTGGATAAGGGTAGCATCAGAATTGTATTTGCCTCTTCTGTAGAGCCAGGAACAAACTTTCTTTAAATACATCAGTTGAATTATTTTGAGGCCATTTCCCAGTTCCTGGAGTTTTATTACTCACATAGTTAATATCTGTGAGCATCAACCTTTATTTCACCTGAATAGCTATTTGAGTCCTTTAAAGTGATCTCTGGGTGTTTCCTTAATCCTGCTATAAGCAGCCTTTAAAGTTGCATGACTTTGTTTTACTGTTAAGGAAGTTGAGCCTTAATTTTCCCCAGGTCTCACTCACATTGAAGAAAACATAGGTATCAGTATTTTCCAGGGTCATGTCTTTATTGCTTCTCCTGTTCCTTCCAAGCCTTGCCCTAAAAGCCTTCTAAGGGAGGATACCTTTTTCAATAACAGACTTTTTTTTAAGGACACTAATTTGAGCCAGGAAGTTGGCCATGATGTGGTTGAATGGAAGGGTAGAAATGCTCACTGAAGAAGTGACTTCCTTTTGTGAAGCACCTCTCCTCCCCCCTTTTTTTCCCTCAACTCAGCCATGTTCCACAATGGAAACTTGGTTTTTTTACCTCTTTTGTTGAGAAAGTTAAACAAAAAAATTAACAGGAGTAGCCTAGATGTGCTACTTTAATTGCATGTACAACTTGGACATTTTTTTTCTAGCTAGTTTGCTTTCTGTAATACCAGAAAAAAAATGCATTCATTGATTTCACTGGACACGCTCCAGCATATATTTGAAATGCTAGGCCTTTCTAGGAAACGTATTATCACTTTTATAATAATGGTGCTATCACTAAAACGGGAGATAAAACTGTTCGGAACATCAGACACCTCTTTTACAATATATTGTTTTTCTAGCCAGAGTTTATCTCTTCTTACACTGTAATAAAAATTTTTCTCTGGTGACCTGGAAAGATTTTTGGCTAATTTATCTCTTGTATTGATAAAGGTATTTTTCACCCTAATAGCCAGAGGTTCTTTTCCTTGCCGTTGTTAGGTATTGTTTGCTGCTGAGATAAAATTTTCCTACCCATGAGCTCTCTAAAATGTAGGAAAATCTTCCATCCCTAAGCGATTTTGCCACAAAAACCATCTGTTTAGGTCACACACACACACACACACACCACATTTTTGAAGCTTCAGTGTACAGTATTACCATTCCTCTCTTACAGTGTGGGGAATCAGTGTATCAATACCGATTATATGTCTAGATTATATGTCTTCCTCTTATGCTATTTACCTGCCTGGAACCAAAAGTTCACTTGAACTTTACTCAGAAGTTTCGTTTTTCGCCTCGATTCTTATATTGGTCCATTTATCATAGGAGTGGGTTAGAAAAGAACTTTACAAGATGAGAAAATGCTGTGTAGGGAAGATACTAAAAATTTTAAATAATGATACTTTAAAAAATTACAAAGGCAAATCAGGTCTTTGGAGAAGAGTAACAAAAAAAAGTGTCAAATGGTGTCATGTTGGAGGCCAGGCCACCAGAGTGCTGCTTTGAAGTCTTAAAGGAACAGACCAAGTCTTCTAGTGCTTCCCTTGGACGTACCCAAGCTTGCCAGCCTCAGTTGGCTGTCTTCCCAAATTCTGGGAAACTTAAAAGAATCGCAGGGGTTGGTACAAGTTGCTTTGATAATCTGCAGCGTTCTCTCTGATATAGCTGCCATTGTGTTAGCAAATTTTCCGCCTGTCAGTATGCAGATGGTCCCATCTTCCCCTTCTACCTCTGAGGTTTGTGATTTGTATTTTTTTCTGTTTTCTTTTCAGCCAGGTTGGGCTTTGAGGTCCTGTGGCCTTCTTTATACTTGCTTTCTCTTTGCATGTGTATTTTTATCCATTTCCTGAGGGCTCCTAATCTTAGAAGTTATGGCCCTCCCTTTTTAGAATTTTTAAGTCTGTTAAGAGTTGGGAATGCAAGATAGTGTGTAGATGCGGGTAATAAAAGTGCAAAGTAACTTCTGAGGCCTTGTAGACCTGTGTGTTGAGTTCATCTGGAGTTAAGTTTGCCTTAGGAGAGATACCGTTTCCAAGGAAAGTGGAGTTCCTGAGCCCAGGGCCAAATACTGAGAGCCTCGGGTTACATCTATAAATGGAAGAATCTCTGAGTCATTAAAAATATATATATATATTCCTGTTAGACTCTCGAATCACTGAATGCTTATAGCATTTTTGATCTGTTGACTCTCTATTAGCCATTCTGTGAGAAAGAAAGCTGAATTTCTTCTTTAGAGCAGTATTTCTGCAGCCCTGAGGTCCTTGGGGTGAGGGCGTGGTGGGGATCTCATTGGGAACACTTGGAATTAATTGTTCCTGGTAAAGTTAAACTGCTCACTGGATCACATTTAGACAATGAAAGTCTAACCCTGAGCTTCCAGTCATGGCGTTGTTCAACCACGTCCCCACAGTCACTGCTTTTTCCTAAGCATTGTGCTTGCTGATTTAGGTGTTTTTGTGGTGCTTATTATCCATTTCCTATACGAGTTTCTATTCAGTTAAATGTGCTGCCATCAGGTAATGCCTACCTAGAGACTGTGATCATGTGAAGGGAATGTACTTTGGCTGTGCATTTTTCTTTTGATCAGGTGTTTGAGAGTTGCGGTGAATATAACCATAATTAAACTTTATTAGGAAGAAGACAGAATGCCCTGTCTCGATCTTGCTTCACTACCTCTGGCAAAGGAGAGTCAGCTTAATCACTTAAGAAGATGCAGGAAAAGCAAAATCTGAAAAGTGCAATTTTTAAGGCTCCTTTTAGAGTTATGACGGTAAATTACACATGAAGATTATTCTTCTTGACCTGTTAAAGTGAGCTTAGAAACCTCAGCAATTTGGCCACTGAATACATTGTAGCAGTTTTAACCAGAAGGCCTAATACACCGGAAATGTTGTTGCCTGGCACTGTAGTGCCCTCCTTGGGCCCCACTTTCCAACTTTAGTACAGAAATGCAGAAACTGGATGAAATGGTCTGTCTTTCAATTTTGAGTTTGACCTTTCAAAGACTGATTATACTGTTCAAAAATACTAGTGCTTCAGAGGAGAAGATAGCTTTGGGGCTGGGACGTGGAGAATAGTTTTAATGCATTGCCAAGTTTTCAGGTTATTAATGAGGATTTTTGTTCACTTTTGAGCAGATATAGTTGTCTCTTGGTATCTGCGGGGGATTGGTTTCAGGACCCTCTGCAGTTGTCCCCTATATACTATGGCATAGTATTTGCATATAACCCACGCACATTCTCCCATGTACTTTAAATCATCTAGATTATGTATAATACCTAGTATACGGTAAATGCTATATAAGTAGTTGTTGGGTGCATGACAAATTCAAGTTTTGCTTTTTGGAATTTCTGGATTCCCCACCCCTTGAATATTTTCAGTCTGAGGTTGCTTGAATCCACAGAGGAACCCACCAATAGGGAGGGCTGACTGTCTGTCCCCTTATTTGCTTTAGTAACTCACAGAGTGCAGAGTGGTGATCAATAAAGGTAATGCTGTGATTGTTAGGGAGGACATTCATGATAATTTGCTGATAACCATAGTAGTTTTGCATGTTTTCAGGGCCTGCAGTTTTCATTATCGATGATCAGGATAACTGATGAGGATTAGCCACATGCAGAATGAGGATTGAAGGAGAATCTCATTTGTGAGCAGGTTAAAATGGTTGGACAGGATGCTGTTCAGTGGTTATTTTTTTATCCTTTGAAAAGCAAATTATTTAAATAATTTTAATTACTTAAAAAGTGTAGGATTATGGTTGACGTACTAAAAAACTTGTAGGATGTTAGTTAAGGTCAGTCAGTCATTCACGGAGAGAGATTCTGTAGCATTAATTTTCAGCCCTGGCTGTAATTTAGAATTGTCACCTGGGGAGCTTCTAGAAAAATTAAATATTAAAAACCCAGGCATTGGTATTAGGTTTAAAACCAATGTGTGACCAGAATTAAGAACCACTGATCTATGACTAAATGATAAATTTAAGTCTTGACAACACCTGGAATGGATGGAGAGGTGAGCTCTGTTTCAGAACCTGTGTCAGCTTTCCTAATAACAGCCTTGTACTGAGGTCTCTATTTGCCCCCAGTTCTTATTGAGTCACTGGTCTAGAGGCAGTCAAGAAACAAATCAATACTTCCAGCAGCTTTCTGTGTTTATGACTAGCAAAGGCATGGGCTTTTAAGATGGTACTAGTTGAATAACAGCACCATTTTACTCTGGTTTTTATTAAGAGACCATGTTTTGGTGTAAATACCTGACAAAAAAAAACCAATATTTAGTTTGTAGTATGGAAACTCAAGAGTATAAAAGTTATTTTTATCTTGAGGAAGGAAATGTAATTGATTTCTCTGTTAATTCATATAAATAAACTTTTAAATAGTTTCCCACACTTTAAATTGTAGTATATGATGTGCATTAAAACAGAATTGATGCCAGCACATTTCAATTTTAATAAATGCTGTTCCTAAGGTAATTTGCATAGGAAGCACTTCAAACACAGGATGGACACCTGATGAATTAAATTCATTATGAGGTGGCTGGCATCACATAATCACTCCACACTGCATTGTGTGCCATCCAACTGGGAATTTTTTTTATTTTTTAAAGAATTCCTACTTGAAGTTTCTCTCCCTTGGCGAAGGCACCTATATTATTCAGAATCACAGGAACTCAAACCATTGTTTTAATGCTCTACATTGGCAGCAAGTGGAAAATTACAGTGAATTTATACAAGTTCAGCTTTCCCATTTTTATACAAACGTAGCAATTCCCTACAGTTGTAGCAAATTCTAGCAAAAGTCATAGTTTCATCAGATTTTAGGGTGAAACAGGCATGGAAAAGTCATTTTAATAGTCCCCCAACCCCCACCCCAGTCCTCAGGCAGCTCCAAACCCAAACCTGCCTGAGCTGAAGAGACTTTGCCCTTTTAAAAACACTCCTCGGGAGTGGACGTTCTACAGCTTCTCTTAAGCCCCCTTCTCATCATGTAACAATGATCACTGCCAAGATCTCCCATCCCCACCCCCATTCCTCCCCAAACCTGCACAGCAATTTTGATCCATTTTCTCCAGTTTAATAGAGATAGAGGTCATTTAGGCCTTGCTCAAAAGACCAGAGAGAAAATGTGTGGGGAAAGCTCTTAGTAAAACTGTAAATGCTAATGCAAATGCACGGAATTCATAAAAATGTCATGTACCCAAAAAATTGTATAATGCTTGTCCCTTCCTTGTATTTTTTGGGATGCTGTTATCTGCCCTAGAAGAAAGTTGAGGACAATTCAGAACTGGTGAAGTGCTAGTTCGGTTTTGTTTTAAGTTCATCAGTGGCCATTGTTAACTGAGGGGAACGATCTTTGTTGACAGTGCTACCTCGTTTCCTCTTCCCCCTTTCCATTTGTTGAATAATCTGAGAACTGGTATGAAAGGTCGCTCATCCTTATTTACTTTATAGCCATTTCTTGCTTATGTGAAAAACTAAACAACCATATGAATATTAAATTGAGGGCTTTAAATTGTAGTGTACGTATGGACTTGACAATTTCTGTACTTCAAATTAGTACATTATTAGGTTCAGGTCTATTTAGAGACTACAGTGGAATCATAACTTGCAGCAGAAGGCTAGGATAGGGGCAAAGCAAAGTAAATTATAATTTTACGCTGGTGTATCCAGTTTCAGTTTACTTTTTGCAAAATTTATATTATGGAAAATTCAGTGCTGTGTCAGACCCTGTATATTACAGTTGCAAACAAAGTCCCTGAATCAAAATGTATATAGTTAGCATTTCTGGTAAAGCTATTATTTACTGGTTTCCAGAAACTGTGTGAAAATTTACCCGTTAATCACTGACCCTTGGCATGCAAAGGACCTTGTACATCAGTTGTTCTATTGCCCTGTCTTGGGGCAGGCAGGTAAATAGCTAAGTTGTCTAGTACTGACACTTACTGACTTTCCAGAATGCAATGGATTGAATTCCCACAAGCTCCCTTATCCCATGCCAAGAGTAGATTTCTAGAAGCTACCCTTTATATGTAGCCTAAATCTCTTCTACTTCAGTTTATTTCAGTTACTCTTCTATTGATTCCCTATAGATTTTGGAGGCAATACCTCACTAAATAGTTGTTTGATAAGTTTATGATGAAAATGGTGATGCAAGAGATCTCATCTATATTTTAGGGTAATTTTTTTTTTAATCTGAAAAATTATTTTCCCTACATCTCTGTTTGCAGTTCAAAAATTCAGACTGGAATACCTCCAAATATAGGCATTTGGAAAACTTTGCCACCTCTAAGTAGCCTTGCTTAAAATGGTTATGGGGGGGGGGTGTCAAGACATATCTTTCACCTTTAAATACATCATTGAAAGGAAAGGAAATCTTTGTGGCCATAGACTTTAAAACATTTTAGCTTGGGGAGTTCCTGTTGTGGCTCAGTGGTAACAAACCCGACTAGTATCCACGAGGATGCAGGTTCTATCCCTGGCCTCATTCAGTGGGTTAAGGATCTGCCATTCCGGTGAGCTGTGGTGTAGGTCGCAGATGTGGCTGGGATCCTGCGTTGCTGTGGCTGGCGTTGGCCAGCAGCTGTAGCTGTGATTCAACCCCTAGCCTGGGAACTTTCATATGCTGCAGGTGCATCCCTAAAAAGCGGGGGGGAAAAGGAGTATCCCAAATTTATATAAGAAAGTATATCATCCTGATTTAAGGTAAGAAAGCAGTGAAATAAAAAGGTGAGGTAAAAATGGAGTTTAACCTTACAACTTCTAGATTCAACAAATCTACTTTTAAAAAACAAAAGGGTCACTGGAGCCATGAAATTGGACTTTTTGACAGTAGGCTGTGAGAGATCACAAAAGAATGTCTCTCCTTGTAAAGCCAAAGAATTACAACTTTTCTGTGTAGAAATAGTTGATCATTACATTAACAGAGGCAGCCATTCTATTCCTATGTATATTAAACAGTTGTGTTTAGAAGAAATTTGCTTTCTGCTATCTGGTAAGGAAATCAACAAGGTTGTCTTCAATAGTTGTATAATAAATTAAATATTCCCAATCTGACCTTTCCTAAATTAGTCTGTTGCTGTGATGGTGATGGTTGAGATTCTGCGGATGAAAGGATGACTGGCAGTAAAAATATTGTTTCTCTAGGACACTTATTTTATTTTAAACATTTTAAAGTTGCAGTGTTTGCTTCAGAACAGTTGGCTCAAGCAAAACTTACTAATAAATCTTCACTAAGTCAGCAACTAAGAGCTTAGTGGAGTTTGAATTTCTGAACAAGGTTTTCTGAACAAGGTTTTCTCCTCTCCCTACTACTCTTTCTGTAGACAATAGCCAAACATGCTTAGACAAGAATTCTGAGCTCAGTAGAAGCATGGAGAAATGTAATGAAAAACTGACTTTTTTTCCTCTTTCTCTTGGTCAGTGTGCTGGAGAAGAGAAACGAGTTGGTACACGCACAGTATTTGTTGGCAATCATCCAGTTTCAGAAACAGAAGCATACATTGCACAAAAATTTTGTGATAATAGAATAGTCTCCTCTAAGGTAAGTTTTTTTCTTTTTTTTGTCTTTTTTGCCTTTATCTAGAGCCGCACCCTCGGCATATGCAGGTTCCCAGGCTAGAGGTCTAACAGGAGCTGTAGCCACCGGCCTTCGCCACAGCAACGCGGGATCCGAGCCGCGTCTGCGACCCACACCACAGCCCACGGCAACGCCGGATCCTTAACCCACTGAGCAAGGCCAGGGATCGAACCCGCAACCTCATGGTTCTTAGTCGGATTCGTTAACCACTGAGCCACGAAGGGAACTCCTAAGGTAAGTCGTTTTTTAACTCAGTAGATATTCATATAGTGAGCCAGATAATGCACTTATTTACGCTTCTGTGGAAGCAGATGCATTCATACTGTGTGCCTGGGTGTGCACTTACACCAGTCATAGACTAATGTGGTAATTATTCCACCAAAAGGCAGTTTTTTAAAAAAGCATCACTTTGTCGTGTTATCGCTGAAAGATCATTTACTTGCCTTCCATTTTGATCCACAGTGCCTGTTGATTATCCATATCACTTGAAGCCTTAAAGTGTGCTAAAAGTAGGAATTATTTACTTGCCCAAAGCTTCCCAAATTGCCCCTAAGTGGGTGGCTTGGGTTGTAAATAATATATATTCTTTCTGAGGATGTTATCTTAGAATTACATCTGTATCTCTTTCCATTCCACTGCAGAGCTTCTCAAGTACACTCCTCTTTACATTCTGTTCTGTACACTGCTTGAACAGTTAAGGGTTCAGTCTCTATAGCTGTGTTACCATTCGAATAATCATCTTAACGGCATTGTGTAGTACTAAAAAAAGTGGCCTGAAAGTCTGAGGACCTGTGTTTAAATCCTGGCCTGTGTATGACTTTGACTAAATTAATCTCTCAGTGTGAATGTCCTCGTCAGTGAAATGGAGCTGGTGTTCCATATGTGAAAGCGTTCTTTATAGTTCCTGGTATCCGGTAGTCATCTCTCTGCAAGTATTAGTTTCCTAATCTTTACCTTTGGCTAACCAGGCTAGGTGCTAGGTGCTGGAAGGCTGGGCCACTGCTATCTTGTATAGTATGGCACAGACCTGGATAATTTTCCTCACTTCCTCATGCAGCCTGGCATGGCAGATCTAAAGTTGGTTACAGTTGGTTCACGGCATGTTGGCAAACACTGAGGACCCCAAACACAAAATCATACCCTTCCTTTACAAATTTAACACTTTGGTGTGTGTGTGTGTGTGAATAATAGAAGACTTTAATAGGTCAAAAAGTAGTTTTGTGATGTATTATTAGCCAGTTTATAGCCCAGCTAAAAACACCAACAATTAACAGCATGTCAAAGGTTTGTTTTTCCCAAGTTCACAGAACAGAAGACCATAAGCTAGACCCAGCCAGCTTCTTACATCTCATTAGCCAGTTTCTTAACATCTCATAATTAGAGTCATTCGGAACCACAGAGGTTGAATAGAGGTAGAAAGAAAATAGCACATATGACTTCAGTCAGACCTGCCTCCTTTCTCTTTGTTAATATTTAACATTTTGGTTTTTAAACATACATGTGATTTCTCTTTGGGTAGTGATACAGTACAGATTATGCTTAGCTGGAAGAGTAGGTAAAATACGGACAGAATGAGTGGAAACTATGTTCCCTAGTGCAGAGTTCTTTTGACCTATAGAACACTGAGTATATTTGGATTAAATGTCTGCTTCCTGTTAATCTTTAACCTTATGGCAGAAAATTTATCCTCATCTAGAAGTTTTCCATACCTTTGCCCAAGATAGTCCTTTCACTGAAAATTGTGACTCACCCTGTAGTAGCCAAGAAAACAACCCATGGTAGTCCTTTGACTCAGATTCATAGGCATTATAGAACTAAATTATCCTAAGAAGTCTTCTTGTTCAACTTGCTGACTTTCCAAATGGAGAAAGCAAACCCAGAGAAATTCAGTTAGTGACATGGTCACAGAGCAGAGTTAGTGATAAAGCCAGGAGCAAAACTGCTTTATAAGGTCTAGAGGCTCTGAATAAAGAGCTGTTTTCACATCATTGTGCTATTTGGCTTCCTCCTTCAGTTTTCTCTCTCCTTTTACATCAAGTGAAATGTAAAATACTTTCTAGGGAATTATTGTTTCCCATAGTGTTTTATGTAGAAGATGGTAAAGTGACACACTGATAATAAAGTGACTTTTCATTGAACTAGTGATAGTAGGCTTTTCATCTACTAGTGATAATATATTTGTTGCAATATACCTTATATTTTGACATTTCAAAGAACATATGAGACTTAGTTAATTCTCAACTCTTTCTGTTTTTGTTTTTGTTTTTTGTCTTTTTAGGGCCACACCCGCAGCATATGGAAGTTCCCAGGCTAGGAGTAGGATTGGAGCTGCAGCTGCCAGCCTACTCCACAGCCACAGCAACACCAGGTCTGAGCCACGTCTTTGACCTACACCACAGCTGGCGGCAATACCAGGTCCTTTCACCCACTGAGCAAGGCCAGGGATCAAACCCGCATCCTTATGGATATTAATTAGTCAATTCTTAACCTGCTAAGCCACAACAAACTCCCTCTTTTTGTATTTAATAGAATATTTTTCATATTTTGTCTAGTTTCAGTTTTACCAATAGGCAAAACAATGAAATAGGATATTCTTTCTAAATACTTGGGATTTCATGAGCAAATAAGACTCGTCTCTGAACAGATTTGCATATGCAATATATATGTATATGTTTTAGAAACCATAGTAAATAAGTGAGCATTTCCACAATGATAGACTAACACATCTTTTTCTCTGTAAATATTTTGTATTTACAGTTTGTCTAGTTAACTGCTTATTAACCAATCTATTTTTCATAAACACTCTAGAGCAGAAAAAGAGGAATTGACATTATACTAATTTTACAAAAAGAATGAAATCTTAGTATAATGAATAGTTTGAGAGAATAGTGTATAATGCAGTGGTAAAGAGTTTCATTCTTGTAGGTAGAAGACCTAGATCTGAAGATAAAGCAAGTCATTTAAACTTCCTGTGGGAGTTCCCGTCGTGGCGGAGCGAAAATGATTCCAACTAGGGATCATGAGGTTGCAGGTTCGATCCCTAGCCTTGCTCAGTGGATTAAGGATCCGGCATTGCCATGAGCTGTGGTGTAGGTCGCAGACTTGGCTCGGATCCTGCATTGCTGTGGCTGTGGTGTAGGCTGGCACCTGTAGCTCTGATTAGACCCCTAGCCTGGGAACCTCCACATGCCACAGGTGCAGCCGTGAAAAAACAGAAGATCAAAAAAAAAAAAAAAAAAACCAAAAAAAAAACCTTCCTGTGTCCCAGTTTTCTTATCTGTAAAATGGGGTTATTAACCACTTAAACTCAGAATTGTGATGAGGATAGAATAAAGTAATCCACAGAAAGCATTTAAGCACTGTGCTTGGCATGGAATAAAAATTCGGTAGATGGTAGCTACTATTGTGTTTCTGTGATGATTATTACTATTACTATAGTCCTGAGCAGTACCATTGACTTCCTCAGTGTCAGGTGTTTTGAATTTGTGGAGTGATCTCTCTTAAAAAGAGCCCTTTGGGTAGTGTCTGGAGAAAAAGGGTTTCATAATTTGACTTTCTCTTCCTCACTTTTAACTGACTGTATTTGCACCAGAATATTTTAATTGAAAAAAAATGTACAGTTTATATGTTAACTGCCTTCCAACTTTGTAGCAAGTGTTGATTTCCTTTTTCCAACATTCAGGATCGGAGTTCGCGTCGTGGCTCAGTGGTTAACGAATCTGACCAAGAACCATGAGGTTGCGGGTTCGATCCTTGGCATTGCTCAGTGGGTTAAGGATCCGGCGTTGCCGTGAGCTGTGGTGAAGGTTGCAGACGCGGCTCGGATCCCGCTACAGCTCCTGTTAGACCCCTAGCCTGGGAACCTCCATGTGCCCCGGGTGCGGCCCTAGATAAAGGCAAAAAGACAAAAAAAAAAAAGAAAAGAAACATTCAGGATCTCTTAATTAGGTGCTTTTTGTTTATTTGTTTACAAATGCCATCAGTAATGTCAGTGTAATACTGGGAATAAGTTCCCTGTTAATGCAGGGAACACTGAAGATAAGCACTTTGATAAAACTTTAAGTTTTATTTACTTAAAAAAATTACCATCCTTTTCTCCTTTTGGGAACACAAGTACTTTCTGTAGAAAAACTCATTCTTTGTAGCCTTCCTACTGTAATGCACTCAGCAGGGACCTTTGGGGATCACCAGAATTTTATAGCTGGTACATTTTTTTTCCTTTAAAAATCCTGAGCCTTGGAGTTCCTGTTCTGGCTCAATGGGTTATGAACTTGACTGGTATCCTTGTGGATGCAGGTTCAGTCCCTGGCCTCGCCCAGTAGATTAAAGATCTGGCTTTGATGTGAGCTGTTGTATAGTTTGCAAACATGGCTTGGATCCCGTGTTGCTGTGGCACAGGCTGGCAGCTGCAGTTCTGATTTGACTCCTAGCCTGGGAACTTCCATATGCTGCAGGTGCAGCTGAAAAAGGGAGAATAAAAAAATTCTGAGCCTCACTTGAAGGCCCTTCAGTGGGGTAAGAATCAGGGAGCTCCACCTAACTCTTTCAAACTATGCCCGGGGTTAAACATAGTACTCTTGTGTGAAAGAATGTCTTAAAATTTCCATGCTAAAATTACACTAGCATTTTCCCTCATTTTGAAAATCAGAACCATCAGTAGAATTTATTAGACATGACTTTGCATCTTATTGAGCTCCCTAAAGGTACCTTTTTAGCTAGAGTTGTTAAATCCCTTTTTTTTTTTTAGGGCCGCACCCGTGGCATATGGAGGTTCCCAAGGTAGGGGTTGAATCAGAGCTGTAGCTGCTGGCCTACACCACAGCCACAGCACTCCAGATCCTTAACCCACTGAGCGAGGCCAGGGATTGAACCTACATTCTCATGGATCCTAGTCAGATTCATTTCCACTGAGCCACGACAGGAACTCCCTAAAGTTATTAAATCCTAATGCAGTAATATTTTGATAGCTACTTTTGCTATTCTGAATTTATGGTAGAAAGAGTGGTACTTTAAAAAAAGAGAATGTTTTGCTTGACGTTGGTAATGAAAGTGAAAGTAGACTGCTGTGATATTCAAAATTGGATTTAAAGCCTACATCAAGGAGAATTGATAATAAAGTAGATACTGTCATTTAGCACAGTGAACAGTTGTTCAAGCTAGAGCTATAAAGTATTTATTTACAGCTGGTCTTAAACTATAGTTATTTTGTTCCATCACATCTAAATCCCAGTAGTTAGAACAGTCAGTGCTCCTTCTGCCAGCTAGTTCACAGTTAATTGTTACTTTTGTTACTTTTTTTTTCTCTTCTTAGGGCCGCATACAGGACAGATGGAGGTTCCCAGGCTAGGGGTCAAATTGGAGCTACAGCTGCCGGCCTACACCACAGCCACAGCAACTCCAGATCTGAGCTGTGTCTGCGATCTACACCACAGCTCACGGCAACGCCGGATTCTTAACCCACTGAGCAAGGCCAAGGGCTCAAACCCCATGATTCCTAGTTGGATTCGTTAACCGCTATGCCATGCCGGGAACTCCACCTTTGTTACTTTAAATAGTTACTTCATTTTTAGCTGTTCCCCTTTTTCTCGTGAAATATAGAAATATTAGAACAAGTTACTTCGAGCTTTTGCTTCTCCCATCAGCATTTTTAAGGCTAAATTGGAAAATTGTTGGACTCTGGGTAAAAACAAGTAATGTTCTAAAGCCTCCTTTTGTTTAAATACTTCAATTCAGTAGACTAAGATTCACTTCTGCCTCCCTCCTTTATATTCAGAAAGTTGTTTATCAAAGTTGTAAGATTTTGATTTCAAATTAAGTGGTAGATATGTCAGGGAGTGACCCACAATTTTTTCACATTAGAGGCCTCATTTGTGTACCAGTTATTTAATTCACTTTAAAGTACATGAAACATACATTGCATATACTTGGGAAGGTGGCATTTTTCTGTAGAAACTGTTTTAAACTTCTGTATGTCAGGTGTTTTTTTTTTTTTTAAGTTTATGGTTGCACATTAAGATCGTATAAAAGATCAACTTACTGACTTCTGAGCGTGAACTTATTTATGATCAAAAAAAATCTCTTTTTCATTGTGTATGATAGAAATGCTGTAAACGTTTTCTTCCTGTGAGTTAACATTGTTTTGGGTTTGTAGCAACCAAGTCTGAGAGTTCACTTTTTAGGTAAACAAAGTCAATTTGAATAACTTGGTATATATGGCTTTAATTCAGTTTCAGTTTGAATTAGACTTCTCTTAGTCTGCATTGATTTAATGTATGCTACATTGTATTTATATTATAACAGAGATGAAAAGCTTAATCTGCTTTTTAAAGCAGTTGAAGAAATGGCCAGCACACAGATTTCAGTCAAAATTTCTCGTATGCCTTCTACATGTCCAACAGTGTTTTAGCACCCAGAGGAAGCGAACTTAGGATATTTATCATATGCTCCCTGACCTCTTAGTAGTTCACGAGCTGATAAAGGAAGAGGGCATATAAAGGGAATAACAGAGTTCCCCAAGGAAGCAGTTCATTTAGTAAGTTAAAACAGAGACAAACAGTGGGGGCCTAGAAACAGCAGCAAAAATGTTCCCTTTCCATGTGTTAACACCCCACAGAGGATCCTCACAGTCCCTAATGTTTTTTTTTTCTGTTTGTTTGTTTTTTAGTCCCTAATGTTTGTTTAATGAAAAGCCCTTTACTTAAGGAACAAAAGGTCATCAAGACAGAAGCTCAGCAGTTGTTAGCCTGTTGGTGGAGTTTAGTTTGTAGTTTGAGAAACTTGACCTTCAGTTTTCAAGACTGTATGTGCTGATCTGAACTAAGGCAGCTTCACAGTGACTGGATCAATGGTTTTGATCCCTTTTATTTCTGGTTATAAGCTGCCTTGGAATCTGAAAACTGTGGACTCTCTTCTCCCAAGTGATGCACATCCACACACAATTATGCACTTCATTTTGAATGGGCTTCCCTGAGGCACTTCTGTGAACCCTGGGGGAAGATCTTTCTAGGCTGGCTCTTGGTTGTAATGCAGCTCGTTCACCGAATATGTTTGCTTCCATGCATCTTCATTTTCTTGGGATTTCCTGAGCCTTGGGCCCATAGGCCTTTTAAAAAAGAGTATTTAAGTAGTAAATCCCCATCTTTTGTGTCATGCCCTGCAACTTTGGCCTTTTCAGTCACCTTACCTAATTTAATGCACATTTTCTCATAAGGAAACTGTGCAATTATAAATTTAGATCTTTAGGTTAAGAAACCTTTCTTTCTTTCTGGTTCCCGGTCTTCTTTGCTAAGGCATCTAGAAAACCCAGCTTCTTCTGGTGATTTTAAAATGACCTTGTCCTGGAATTTAAGCTATCAGTGAGAAAGTCTGTGATTTGACAGTTGGCCCAAGAGTTTTCTCCTCCTGCTCATGTACAATTTAGCATAGAAACTTTAACCTATTACTGGTTACCAAAGCAGAGGGTGGTATGCTGTTGATTAGAATGAAAGCCTTCTGTTACCCAGAGTTATGTGTACACCTCAGCTGTCGTGGAGGTAGAAGGCATTGGTAAGGACGGAGTTATATCTGTGATGATTATCAAGATTGCAGAGGTTAGCTGCGGCAAAAGAATTAAATTGTTTATTCATCCAACTAATTTATTGAGTGTCTATGTCAGGCACTGTGCTAGGTGTTGGGGAGAAAGTTTAAAAGGTCAACAGTCCACCCTTAGAGAACTCATTGCCTGTTGAGACAGAAAATCTAATTTAAAAAATACGTACACACATACAGTCCATTCACTGAAATGAGTGTTATCATGTAATTACAGGATGATATGAGAGCACATGATAGGGAAGCTAATTTAGATCGGGTCAGGGAAAGCAAAGCTGTGGAGTTAGATGGCCCAATTGGAATGATCCAAGTGAAAACTTTATACCTGAAAAAGGGGTTTATATGCTGTACCTCTAAGTATACACTTACTCCTATGTATGAGGTTTGGGTTTTAACATGCTTTCAAAGTGTTGTGATAATTTGCAGTCATGAGTCATTATCATTAGGATTCTTCAAATTTCCTTTCTGATAATCTTTTTTTTTCCTTCCTTCCTTACAGTATACACTTTGGAATTTCCTCCCAAAGAATCTGTTTGAACAGTTTAGGAGAATTGCAAATTTTTATTTTCTCATCATTTTCCTTGTACAGGTAAAAGCTCCTTTAGAAACTTAATTACTTCTGGCAAATTTTCAGTCCATTTGTAACGAATGCCCTGTGACTAAAAAGTTGTTTCAAGGCTTATTATAATAAGACTTTTCAAAGTACTGATATTGTATTTTAAGATATATATGAGTTAATATATTTATAAAGTAGTTCATTTACTAGAAAACTTACTGAGACTTTGTTACTATTTTTCAAACTTTCATGAATTGCATATCTTGGTTCATCCTAGAGCGGTATGTATTGCGTACCATTAAATATAGTGCTATATATCAAAACTGAAAATAGTTCAGAATAATAATTGTTTTACTTGTTAAATTTTAGTTTCAGTTTAATTGAAAATTTACCTCTTATCTTTCTGATCACTAGTTTTGCTCTTTCTCATTTATTTACTTTAAGGATACAATCCTGGCACATTGATCTGCTTCTCTGTGTTCCTGCTAATGTTTTGTGTTCTAAATTTTAGACATTTTAAATTGCATTAAATTGCATCTTCCATCTCTAAGTCTATAAGCTATTAAAATCTTTCCTTTACCAAAATTACCCCCTGAAAATTTTACTACGTTGAAGGTACTTTTTTTCTTATTTCATTTTTTTAAATGAAGCAGAAGCATCTCAATAACATTGCTCAAATGCCTTGTTGATGTTAAATGCTTCTGTTTATTCGCTTTGAGGCTTTGAGCAAATGGTACTGTAATTCAGTTTACCCCTGCAACTTAAAACCAGTCTGGGTTGTATTGTGGTAAAGAGCCAATTTCAATCTTGAATGATGGGTCATTTCAAAAGGAGCTCCCCCAGATCAATGGTAAGATGTCTTAACAGAATAGCATAAACTACATAGAAGATTATGCTCACAAGAGTCATTCCAGTTGGTGTGCAGCACATTTCAGTTCAGTTCAGCAAGCACCTACTGTGTGCCAGGCAGTGATCCAGATAACAAAGATTTTAGCAAAGTACAATAAAGATTAAGATATGGTCATTCTACCCAGAAGGAATTTATGCTATAGCCAAAAAGAGAGTCATATATTCACTGAATGTAATAAAAGTCATAAAACTAGCATGAGCAAAATGCTATGGGAGATACAGTGGAAGTTATATTGTTTTTCTACCCAAGAGAAGTTTGAGAAGACAGAATTGAGCCTTGAAGGAATAGAGAGAGTTTACCTGAAGAATCCAAACTGATATCTCAGTCTATGCAAATAGGCATGGAACCATGTAAAAGGAGATTGAACTCATGGTCCTCTGCCCTCAAATCCAGTTCTCTTTTAGGATTTCCTGTTTCAGTGAATGGCAGCATCCACCCAGATACTCGGAAGACATTTTTAATCACCCCTTACAAGAAATTCCTTAACCAGCCCTACCATTTTTGATTTGTACATATCTCTTGGAACTTCTTTCTGTATCTGCTGCAACCTTCCTTGTCCCAGCCATTGTCTTCTGCATCGATTACTGCAGGAGCCTCCTAAATGGACTCCCTGCCCCCACTTTTGTTCCCTTCCATTCCATTTTCCACAAAGCAATGAGGATGACCTTTTCTAAATGTGGTTCTGTTCTTGTGACCTCTCACTGCCTAAAAGCTTCAATTATTTCCCCCTGTTTGTGAGATGGAGAATGCACTTTAGCCTAGAGAGAGCTCTGCTGAGTCTGGCCTCCTTCTCCCTCTCCAGCTCCATCTCAACACCACACTCTCTTGCCACTGGCTTCCTTTATTTCCTTACAGGGCCACACTCCTTACCACAGAGACTTTGTATACACTTTTCACTGTGCCTGGAAAGCCTTCCTTTCTGTCTGGTGAACTTCCATTTACTCTTCAGATCTCAGCTTCTCGCTTGTTTTAATGTCTGGTTTTCACTGTAAGCTGCCAGCTGTATGAGGGCAGGGACTTTTCACCAGCTTGTTTAAAATAAAGCAGCATCTCTACAGCCTGGCTGATAATAGCACAAAGCTGACAGAATGGTGCTCAACAAATAGATGCTAAATGAATGGATATATTTTAGTAAAGGGCTTAATCCAAGCTAGGATGAAAACTAATCCTAAATTTAGAACTATTTTCTTTAACTGCTGTGTGGATTCTTTTGCTTTTAATGAAAACTTATTCACCCTGCTACCAGACCATATTTTGACTACATTTCTGTCTGAAATGTATGTAGCATGTAAGTGCTGCCTATGAGATAATGGCTTGTTTTCATTTTACTTTTGATTTAATTGCTTTACCTAGGTCACAGTAGACACACCAACTAGCCCAGTTACCAGTGGACTACCACTTTTCTTTGTTATAACTGTTACAGCCATCAAACAGGTAAATTTCTAATTTACAGTTTTGTTCTGTCTGATTTGAATTTCATTGTCAAAGGCTCTTTTTCACATTTGATAGAATGAGTACCCTTGATAAATTTAGTTTATATTTGGTTCTTATTGAAAATCATTAAAATAATTGTAAGGTGCATCTTTAACTGCTTTGTTCCCTTCTTCCTCAATATTTGTGTGTAGGGGCATATAACTAAAGGAGAGTAGGTACAGGGTACAGCTTAGCAGGCAAATTCGAGGTGAATTTTTAAGGTTTATTATATTTTTCTTTTTATATTTTTCAGTGTGCTATGTCTGTCTGAAAATACCCCATTTTAAAAAGTGACTTTATTTTTTTTTTTTTGGCTATATCTGCGGCATGTGGAAGTTCGCTGGCCAAGGATCAAACCCGTGCATTAGCAACAACCTAAGCCACTGCAGTGACAACACCAGATCCTTAAAATTCCGAACCACAAGAGAACTCCCCAGTGGACTTTTTAAATGGTTGTCTATAATAGAGAACTCGAGCATAAGTACTTTAATTTTGTCTTTCCCAGTGCTACTGAAGAGGGTGGTTGGTAGAGGAGAATTTTTTTATTGTTTTTATGAAAGCTGACACCTGCCATGATTTATGATGGTGCCTTTGAAAAATTCCGAATGAAATTGCAAATGGAAACCGGAGGTAAAGAGGTAGATTAGCAGTGTTTGTCATGTACTGGCAGGTTACATGCCATAGGACTTGGCAGGTCACAAACATAATTTTGGACAGTACTGATCAGAGTACTCTAAAAAGTGTCCCAGAGAACCAAATGACGATTTGGTTAACAGTGTTGGGAAATTGTTACCTCTCCTCTTGGGGTTATCTGGTCTTCTATCTTGACTACCAGGAACTGCAAGGATATTTTATCAAGTGTTTGGTTGCTAAATAAAGACTGTTGGAATGTTATTTCCCTTAGGCTGTTAGGATTATTTTCCTTTCCTTACTGGTTCCAATAATGGCCTGTATGAGTTTCAAAAGCTCTTACTGATTCATTTTATTCTCAACACTAGTTGAGAAAGTACCATGTGAAGTGATAGCCTAGCATTGCCACAAAGAAGGACAGAATAGGGATGAATATTTAGCACCTAAGAAAAAAGGGAAAGGTGATCAAGATATTTTTTCAAACAGTTGTATTTGAAAAGGTATAGTCATTATCATAAAGAAAAAAAACAGCGAAGTGATGTTAAAAAAAAAGGATATCACTCTCAAACAAATGAATATTCTCTATCCTTAGTTCTTGTGGCTTAAATTTACTCTAGACCAAAGAAAGCCCAAAGAAAAATGAACTGATTCTTTTTAACTCTAAAATATGAACACCAGTTATATTTTTTCTTTTCTCACCAAGTCAATGCAGAAGTTTAACCATTGATCTCTAAAACTTATTATGGATTCTGTTCCAAAATAATCCAACTTGCCTTTTCTAGTCTCTGGGGAAGAAATGATCACTCCACTAGTCTATTACTGAAGAACGTGGTTAAGTGATTTGGTCTGTAAGAAAATAGAACCTAGAAAAAATTTTTTTCAAATTAAAAATCAGAGTTCCCATTGGGGCTCAGTGGGTTAGGAACCCAACTAGTATGAATGAGGATATGGGTTCAGTCCCTGGCCTTGCTCAGTGGGTTAAAGATCCAGTGCTGCTGCAGTCTACAGAATAGATCATGGATGTGGCTCGGATCTAGTGTGGCTGTGGATGTGGCATAGGCCTGTAGCTGCAGCTCTGATTTGACCCCTAGCCCAGGAACTTCCATGTGCTGCAGGTGCAGCCCTAAAAAAGAAAAATAAAAAGATTCCGTTAACATTAACTTGAATAAGAGGAGAATTAGGAAAATAAATCATAGTGTTTCACAGTTGAAGAATATTAAGGCTGTAATGCCTGTGTTTTTATTAATACTTATCTGTAGAGTAGCGGAATCTTTTACTGCAGTAAAGCTATTTACCTAAGGGATATTTTGAAAGCATATATTAGTTATTCCTGCAAAAATTTAGTGTTTTCTCTTTAGCATTCTGAGTTGAAGTTAATACTCTAAGTATAAATATCTGCTGGTGACTCTTGGAAGGGATTATAGAAATTTATTAACAACTTTACTTCATTATGTGAGCTTTATTATGTCATTATTTTTATCCTTCTTAGGGATATGAGGACTGGCTGAGACACAGAGCAGACAATGAAGTCAACAAGAGCACTGTTTATATTATTGAAAATGCAAAGCGAGTAAGAAAAGAGAGTGAAAAAATCAAGGTATTAAATTTTGTAGTTCATTTTTTAAAAATTATAAGTACATTTTAAAAGGTACAATTCAGTGGCATTTTGTACATTCACAGTGCTGTGCAACCGTCACTACTCTCTAGTTACAGAACATTTTCACCACTCCAAAAGGGGAAACCCTCATGGCCGTTAGTCATGCTGCATTCCTCCCTCACCCAGTCCCTGGCATCCACTCACCTTTTGTCCCTGTGGGTTTACCTATTCTAGATATTTCTTTTTTTCTTTTTCCTTTTTTTTAGGGCCACACCCATGGCATATGGAAGTTCCCTGGCTAGGGGTCGAATCAGATCTGCAGCTGTCAGCCTACGCCACAGCCACAGCAATGTGGGATCCAAGCTGCATCTGTGACCTGCACCACAACTCATGGCAACGCCAGATCCTTAACCCACTGAGCAAGGTCAGGAATTGAACCCGAGTCCTCATGGATACTAGTTGGGTTCTTTACTGCTGAGCCACAACTAGAACTCCCGATTCTAGATACTTCATGTAAGTGACATCATACACTATGTGGCCTTTATTTATGTCTAGCTTCTCTCACTTATTGTTATGTTCTTGAGGTTCATGTTGTGACATGTATCAGTATCTCATTCTTTTTTATGATTGAATAATACTGCATTAGATGGCTGTACCACATTTTGTTTATCCATTCATCAGTTGATGGACATGTGGGTTGTTCCCACCTTTTATATCCACCAGCAATGTATGGTAGTTCCAAGGTATTGTTATTTTTCAATATCTCAGGCAGTTTGATTTTTTATTCAAATTAATCATTGTTCATTATTACCCAGTAAGATTCCTGTTATAAGATTTTAGATTTGTCCACATCAAATAATATTTTTTGTTCCCAATAGATTTTATTTTAATATAATAAACTTGACTTTTTAGAGCAGTTTTAAGTTCACAGCAAAATTGAGCAGAAATTATGGAGTTCACATATAACCCCTTACCCAACACAGGCACAGCCTTCCTCACATTCAGTATCCCCCACCAGACTGGCGTATTTGTTATAATCAGTTGAACCTCCAGTGACACATCTTTCTCATCCAAAGTCCATAGTTTAGGTTAGGGTTTACTCTTGGTGTTGTACGTTTAGTGAGCCTGGACAAATGTATAATGACATAAGTCAGCCATTGTAGTATCACACGGAATCATTTCACTGCCGTAATCATCCTCTGTGTTCTGCCTGTTCCTTCCTCCCTCCAGCCACCAGTAACCTCTCTTCTTTTTACTGTCTTCATAGTTTTGCCTTTTTCATAACGTTATATAGTTAAAATCATACAGGATGTACCTTTTTCAAATTGCCTTCTTTCACTTAGTAAGAGGCATTTAAGTTTCCTCCATGTTTTCATGGCTTGATAGGTCTTTTCTTTTTTTTGTCTTTTTGCCTTTTATGTAGAGCCGCACCTGCGGCATATGGAGGTTCCCAGGCTAGGGGTCTAACAGGAGCTGTAGCTGCCAGCCTTCGCCACAGCCACAGCAACGCAGGATCCGAGCCACATCTGCAACCTACACCACAGCTCACAGCAACGCTGGATCCTTAACCCACTGAGAGAGGCTAGGGATCGAACCCGCAACCTCATGGTTCTTAGGTCGGATTCGTTCACCACTGAGCCACAAAGGGAACTCCAATAGCTCATTTCTTTTTAGCACTGAATAGTACTTCATTGTCTAGGTGTAGCAATTTATTTATCCATTCGCTTACTGAAGAATATCCTGGTTGCTTCCGAGTTTTGGCCGTTATGAATAAAACTGCTAAAAACATCAGTGTGCAGGTTTTTGTGTGGACATAAGATTTCAGTTCATTTTGGTAAATACCAAGGAATGTTATTACTGGATCATATGGTAAGAGCATGTTTAATTTTTTTAAGAAACTTACAAGCTCTCTCCATCGTGGTTAACGTTTTGCATTCCCATCAGCAGTGAATGAGAGTTCCTGTTGCTCCCCATCCTGGCCAGCATTTGTTGTTAGTATTCTATATTTTGGCCATTCTTTGGGGGTATATAGTGGTATCTCATTTCTGTCTTAATTTGCAATTCCCTAGTGACATATGGTGTTGAAGATATTTTCATACGGTTACTTGTCTTCTTTGGTGAGGTGTCTATTAGGCCTTTTGCCCATTTTTTAATCAGATTGTTCATTTTAATATAGTTGGGTTTTTAATAGTTTTAGTGTGTTTGTTTTGGTATATTTTGGATAACAGTCCTTTATCAGATATGTCTTTCATAAATATTTTATCCTAGTTTCAATTTTTGTTTTGTTACGGGATGAAAAACTTGTCAACACTAAATTTACTATCTTAACTTTTTAAATACACAGTTCAATAGTGTTAAGTATGTTAACATTGTAGTACAACAAATTTCTAGAACCTTTTCATTTTATAACACTAAAATTCTGTTTCCATTAAACACCAACTTGCCCTGCCTCTAGCCCATGGTAAATACTTTTCTACTTTCTGTTTCTATTACTTGGACTACTTTAGAGAGATGCTCCCTATGAGAGGGGATGTACTGTATCTGTTCTTTTTGACTGGCTTATTTCACTTAGCACAGTATCTTCAAAATTCATCTACACTGTGTATCATATGACAGGATTTCTCCATTTTTAGGGCTACGTAATAATCCATTGCATGTATATACTACATTTTCTTTATTCATCTGTTGATGGACCTTTGGGTTGAGCTAAAAAGGATAAAGACAGCCTCCTTGGTTTTGGTATGAGCAACTAGGTGCATTACATAGTGTTATTAAACAGAATGCTGGTGCTGTTAAATATGATGGAGAAGACTGGGTTTGGGGACAAGGGTAGGAGTGAAGGGAAATCAGGAATTCAGTTTGGGCCATGTTAATTTTGAGATTCCTATTAGACAACCAGATGGAATTGTCAAGCCCAGAGCTCAGAAGAGATGTTTTAAGTAAAAACAGAAATTTGGGAGTTCCTGTCATGGCTCAGTGGTTAACGAATCCGACTAGGAACCGTGAGATTGTGGGTTCAATCCTTGGCCTCACTCAGTGGGTTAACGATCCAGAGTTGCCATGAGCTGTGGTGTAGGTCGTAGACACGGCTCGGATCTGGTGTTGCTGTGGCTGTGGTGTAGACCAGCGGCTACAGCTCTGATTTGACCCCAAGCCTGGGAACCTCCATATGCTGCGAGCGCGGCCCTAGAAAAGGCAAAAATAAATAAATATAGAAATTTGAGTGGAGTCACATGAGGAGAATAGAAACAGGAACTGAGGAATTCCAATGGAAAAACAGTTATTGGAGTTCCCATTGTGGCTCAGTAGAAACGAACGCAGCTAGTATCCATGAGGATGCAGGTTTGATCCCTGACCTCACTCAGTGAGTTAAAGATCCAGCATTGCCATGAGCTGTGGTGTAGGTTGCAGACGCAGCTCGGATCCCACATTGCTGTGGCTGTGGTGTAGGCTGGCAGCTGCAGCTCGGATTCAACCCTAGCCTGGGAATTTCCATATGACACAGGTGCGGTCCTAAAAAAAAGGAAAAGAAAATTGACAGAGTTATTTGTAAAGGAAAGAATATGGGTCTTGGTATTAGAAATATTGGAAGAGTTTCTTAAGGTTTACTGATTATTTCCTTTGTGTATCTGTTTCCTTTGTGTATCCAGTCCACTGATAAGCCCTTTGGAGGAAATCTTTATCTCTGATATCGTGTTTTTCTTTTCATCCTTTTTTTTTTGTGGCTACACGCTCGACATGTTCCCTCCCCAGGGATCAACCGACCACGGCAGTGAAAACGCTGGATCCTCAACTACTAGGCCACTAGGGAATTCCCTGATATCATGTTTTTCATTTTTAACTTTTCCATTTGCCTTTTTGTGTGTGTTGTTTCCATCTTATGCCCAAATTCCTTATCTACTCATGTATGTTGTCTTCCTTTTCCAGTAAATACTTTAATCTCTTAATCATAGCAATTTTTATATCCGTGTTCCTTAGTCCAAAATCTAAGTATTTTATGATAGGTCACTTTTGTCTTGGTTTTGTGTGTCTTATTTTTTTAAATTGAATTTTGGACAGTGTGTGTAAAAGAATGCTAGAGACTGAGGTAGGTAAACCGTATCTGTTCCGAGGTGGGCAGGCCTCTTTTGTCAGCTCATTAGTGTTGGGGTTGAGCCAGTCTAGCCAGGAGCTGGCTGGCTTTGATTTTTGCTGTAGCTAGTAATGCTTTCAGTACACCACTGGAATTTTAAATTTCTGGAGTGCTGGGGTGCCAAAGTGTCTTTCTCAGTGTTCCTGTTCCACTCTCTGCTTTCGGCAGGTCCTGCATTCCTGAGACACAGTGGATGCCTCTCTCTGTGCCCTTCTCCTCCCCCAGCAGTAGATGGTCTTTCTTGTTACTCTTTGCAAGGCTCCTGGTGGGAACACTGGTTTCCTGGTTCTCCTGTCTCAGTATTAGGCAGGTTTTATGTACCTTTGCCTCAGGGTGGAACTTTACTCAGCAATACTCAACATCCTTCCCCCAACCTCCCACGGCAGCTGAATTTTGCCTTTTTTTCAGTGCGAGGTCCTCAGTGTGAGCGGTTTTCTATCCCATCGCCAGTAGCAGATGGCTTTACTTCTACCTCTCCTCTAGTGGTAGGTACGTTTCCCTGAGACTATGCCAGGGAGGATTTCCTGCCTTGTCTTAGACACGGCTGGTTGTTGCCTCATATGAGAGAAGGGTCCCCAGTTCTGGCACACTTTATGTCAGTTCCGCCGCAGCAGTCATCCACGGCCTGTCCCAGTGAGGACCCTCCTGGCCTCCTGCCCTCTCACGAGCCCCCGATGGACTCCCATCAAGAACAACTGTGCTTACGGTCTCCTCTTTTCTCTCAGGCCTGCAGAGATTCCACGCTGGCATGTTTGCCCCTACCAAGCCTTTTACAATCGGTTAAAAATCTTGTTATTTTCTTCTTGGGCATTTTTATGACAGCCATCTCTTCTCTGGTGCTGTCAGTTGTGAAACAGTCTCTCCTCAGAGGGACTTTTCACCCTTCACAATTCAGATTACGTGCTTGCCCTACAAGCTCAGCTCCCCGATGAACTGAAAAAAATTATGACTGTGTAGATTATGTGGCTTTTTCTAATATTTATGATAAGGGATAGCGACGTTCTCTTGTGGTTTTGTACATACTAAGTGGAAACAGAACTCTAGAGTTGATTACCTAACTGCACTGTGTTGTTACCTTTCCTGAAGGCAGTCCTGTTCCCCCCACCCCCCGGTGTCATCGTCTTGTCCTTCAGGATGAGGCCTAAGCTCCTGAACCTGACGCGTCAAGCCTTTTGTGATCTGGTCCCTTTCCATCTTAACAGCCTTAACTTGCACTCCGGGGCAAAGACCTTTATATGTCTGAGCAAATCATAAATGTTGTAGAAGAAATGCTGTTTGTGGTTTTTCTTTATCAGTGCCTGGGAATCATGTTCTATCCTTTGTTTCCTTCTTCTAAGATGTTTCCTTCTTCTTTTTTTTTTTTACCTTTTCTAGGGCCGCACTTGAGGCATATGGAGGTTCCCAGGCTAGGAGTCCAGTTGGAGCCCTGCAGCCTCTGGCCTACGCCAGAGCCACAGCAACACCAGATCCAAGCTGCGTCTGCAACCTACACGACAGCTCATGGCAGTGCCGGATTCTGAACCCACTGAGCGAGGCCAGGGATCGAACCTGCAACCTCATGGTTCCTAGTCAGATTCCTTAACTGCTGAGCCATGACAGGAATTCCCGAAGATGCATTAGTGTTTTGTTTGTTATTTTTCTTCTGTGTGTCTAAGCGTGGATTGTGATTTTATGTAATCAACATAGGTGTTTATGTATGTGAGGAAGGAAAGATCTTAGAAAATAAAGTATTATTTACAAATTAGTTCCATTACTAATGCTGTTGCTCTTGGTTACTGATTAAGATTGGCAAAAAAACCAAAATTATTCCTGAATAAATCTTGAAATCCTGATCTTTAACTGCCAAATCATATAGCAAATGGAAGGCAGGTATATCATTTATTCAGCATTTCATGACCAGTGTGTCCAAGTTGGTGAGCCAGATTTTGACTCCCTCCTAAAGTGGGTTGTATTCTATCAGCAGCAGCCTCTGGAATCGCTTTATCTGGAGGTGCAGTACCAAAGTGTTACTTAACATTTTCTATATGTGCCATGGCATAAAAAATTTTGGAATGCACTGGATTGAATAATTTCTTACATCCTTCCAAAAAAACTTTTATGACTATTCATAAGGTGGAAGTTAAGCTGTTGCAAGGTATTAGAAATAATTATAATTAACAACTATCAGATGGTGAATATGTGCCAGACACTTTGCAAAACACTTTACCTGTATCCTCATTTCATACTCAAAGCAATTCAATGAGGTAGTTGCAATCATCGAAGACACTTAACCCAAGGTCATATAGTTAAATGGCAGAGCTAGGACATAATGTCAAGTTGTAAAGATCTATGTTTTAATCATTATGATTTATTTCCTACATTATTAAATTATGCACTAGAAATGGTTCACAGTTTCATCTCTCATGTTTTTCCTCTGAGCTTTGGGGTACTTGTTGAGAGCAGACAAATTGTTGGAAAACGACCTATTTGAAAAACATTTTTTTTCAAAAGTTAAGGTTAAAACAAATGTCTCTTTAAAAAGTGAGGTTTTCTGAGCACTGAAGAAAGAACTGCCATGCCACAATAATAGTTGTTATCACATGCACGGTAAAGCATTTTGAAATATTTATCCATGATGCCGAGCGGGAATATAGCTGCCCAGTGTTAAAGTGCTCAAGTTAAGATGTGTAGGTTTTCTTGCTTCATTCATGAAATGGTAATGACCGTTCCCTTGTCAAACGCCAGTGCCAGGAACATCAGAAAGAAAAGAGTCCCTGGGTGCTGAAATCATTTATTACAGATTAAAATTCAGTGCTGAGATAACCTGAAAACATTGTAACTCCTCGTGACCTTAAAGAGGGTTCTGAATGTTGAGTAATATTCTTTCATTCCCTTGCACACGGTATAGGATGCTGAGACATTCTAACTCCCATAGTGGGGAGAGATCTCTTGCTACTGTTTTACTTTAGTTTGAGGTATAATGAATGCTTTGTTTGGAATTCAGCATATTTATATTTATTTTTCTCTATACTAGGTCGGTGATGTAGTAGAAGTACAGGCAGATGAAACCTTTCCCTGTGATCTTATTCTTCTATCATCCTGCACAATTGATGGGACCTGTTATGTGACTACAGCAAGTCTTGATGGGGAATCCAATTGCAAGGTAATGGAGACTAAACCTTTGCCTCAACATTTTGAGCTTAGGATAGTTAATCATAAAATATTTCTTCCCACTGCTCCCTAATCTTTTATTTTTTTCCTATTTGTGTAAGTTTATATTTGAAGATCACTTTCAAAGAATTGTCTTTGAACTTCTAAGCAAATACTCAACTTTACGGGAAAGGGTGGTGTTGGGTGAGGAAATCCACACCCCATATAAAAGGCACCACATTTTTTTACAGCACCGTTTGCATTTAATATTGACATTAACCCATTCAATATTTTATTTAGGCTTCTAAAAATGAGAGTAGTCCTAGGCTGAAACTATATAACTATAAAAATAACTTCACCCTAACGTACTCCAATCTTATAGTTTGATATATTTTTATTTTTGAAGTGATAAATATCTTCTTTTAAATATGTTTATTCTTGGCATATAGAAAATCTTACCTGGGATAGTTTGATTACTTTTTAAAAATAGGGTGTAGTTTGACAAATATTAGCTTTATTGCAGCTAGGAAGAATTACAAATGTGTTAGGGTAAATTTGTTCAAAATGGAGGATAACTTACTTCCTGGTACTTTCTGGCACAGTCAGTTCTTGGCTATCATTCACAGCCCCTCAGAGCATGAAGATAAATCCTCTAAATGCTGCCTTTAAGGAAGGGTAATAATGTGCTCGCCTCTGCGTTTATCCTTTAGGGCTTTCCTCTGCATCCGCAGTTGAGTACCAGGACTCAGTATGTGGAAAGGGAACTTAAATGCCTGCTCGATAACTAATTTTGTACTTCAAGAGCATGCTGATGAACCAGGCCCATTTAAACTATTCAAAAACAAAGTTATATTTGAGGGAATATCAGGATAAAAATCAAGAAATTACCTAAAGATTCTGTAATAGGAGAAAAAATTGTTTGGAGGGAAAAAACTTTCAAGAGGTCTCTTTTTCATTTAAGTTGATCTGATCAAATCAGCTCAAAGTACATAGGCTTCCAAAGTCAGAAGACAGTTTTAAATACAGCTCAGGCAGTTCTCCGAAGACCTTACAACAACTTTCCCTTCAGCCTAAGTGGTACAGTCTTTGAGTCTGTGTTAGCCCTTCTTTGATGATTTATAAATGGGTTCATTGGAGCCTTCCTTAAGTTCTAGGTCAGTTAAGTAAGTACATATTATATACTAGTGGACTATTCTAACTGTCTAAAGCAAGACACATAATCTCCCTCCCCGTTATATGGATTGTAGCCACTTGAAGAATTTTCAGAATCATTAATTATGCTATCCGTGTAATGGGAACTATTAATGATTTTATTCTTTCTGCTGGCAAAATGTTAGCCTTCTTACGACCAAAAGAGTTATGTTCAATTCTTACGTGTATGTTAACATCACCATATAATAATTGTGAGCAAAATAATAGGTTTGAGTTCTATAAATAAGAGAAAAAAATGAATGCATTAAGTTTTTTGTGGAGTTAATTACATGCATGCTACAACTGGAATTCTCTCTGCTGTCAGTATCAAGAAATGCTTTTAGTTTTCTCATTATCTTTGAAATCCCCTTTCAGCACAGCAGAGTTATCTTTCTAATTATTTGTAATATATTTTAAGAATAATACCATAAAATGTATGTAGTAGGAAATGTGCATCAGTATTTGTATTTTTCTGCCAAAGCCTCTTACTAAAAACATACAGTGTACCTGAAATCAGGTGGGTGTACGTTTACAATTTTTTGGGGGCTGTTTTTGCTTTCTCGTCTGCTTTCATCTAGACACATTATGCGGTACGTGACACCATTGAACTGTGTACAGCCGAATCCATAGATACCCTCAGAGCAACCATTGAATGTGAACAGCCTCAACCTGACCTCTACAAGTAAGAATTACCTGGTTTCATTTTACTGCTGTCTGATGGCTTTGCTTCTCTTTGCCACCAGTATTGCAAAGAAACACCCACCGTTTACCAGCCTGCTTTCATTTGTGTTTTTATGAGCTATTTCTTTCTTTTGACAGGCAAATGAATCAAATCATCTTTGTTCGCTACCAGCGTAAGATAAATCATTGTGGGCATAGGCATCTTACTTGTGTTTTTTCTTTTATTATTGTTGTTTGTAGACATGGCCGTCCATCAAATATTAAGATTATGTTATCCTGTAAGGCTGATCTATCAGACTCATGCATTTGCCCAGAGTTAATTAAACAAACAAAAAAAATACTTCATGTGTCATCCAGCATTAAAGAGAGAAGGAGATACGGGACTATGCAATTTGTAGGCACTCTGTCATTTTTTATGAGGATCATGATGAACTGAGTATTGCATATAGGCTATTTCTTGTCCACAGTAAACACTTAAGTTGAGGGAGCACTGGAATTGTGTGATTTCCTCTATTTTGCTATGCTTAGGCTTTCTGGAGTGGATTTGCTGATTTACCGTCATTGTGGGCTGTCAAAAATTTGATTTTTAAGACTGGTTAGTTTGGTTGATTAGAACATGATGTTAATGAGGCTAGAATAATAGGTTTTATCCCCAAGTGTGTCAATTCATTATATTCTGTACCACTGTTATAGAAGGCATCCATTACCCATACCAGCCATCTTGTTAATGAATGCCGTTGGTCATAATGGGGGACCAAATGGTTGGGTGTGGCTTACAAGAATGCCTAGTAGTAGAGAAAGTATTCTTCCTACTGTAAGAATAATACCCTTCCTCCGTCCCATCATTCTTTTGTTCCTCTTTCCCTTCTTCTCTATCTGCCTTGATAATAGGAACTTAAGATCACAAAGCAAAATAGCTATTCCCTGCCTTCAGTGAACTCATAGTTTGCAAAGGGGAATAAAATAGTAAAAGTAGGCTTACAGTGTGGCAAGATAAATAAAGGTGAGTAAAAGGCCCATGGAGTCACAGAAAAGGGAGTGACCGATTTTGCCTAAGTTGGAGAATAATATACATCCTTGCATATTTGTAGGGTAACTCCAAAATTTTTCAGTTACCTTAAATATGAAGGTGATTTTTTTAGTGAGGGAAGGTTATTCCTAATTTCTCTAGACTAGACTGAGTACCCTTAGTATATGACTTCAGAACATCTTGTACTTCCACCACCCTAGTGGTCATCACTTAGGTTTTAATTGTCTGATTTCTAGTCTGGGACAAGGAACACTTTTTTTTTTTTTTTTTGCATTATAGCTGGTTTACAGATTTCTGTCAGATTTTCCAACTGCACCACATGGTGACCCGGTTACATGTACATATATGGATTTGTCACATGTAATTAGATATAGTTCCCCATGCAATACAGTTGAAGCTCCTTGCTATTCCATCATTAAAGCACTAGTTATCCCCATTCCCTCCCAGCCCTCCCCCGCCCCCTTGGCAACCACAAGTCTGTTCCCCAAGTTCGTGATTTTCTTTTCTGTTGAGATGTTCATTTGTGCAGTGTTTTAGACTCCAGTTATAAGCGATTTCATATGACATCTGTCTTTCTCCATCTGACTTGCTTCACTCAGTATGAGGGTTTCTAATTCCATCCATGTTGCTGCGAATGACATTATTTTATTCTTTTTTATGGCTGAATAGTATTCCATCGTGTATATATACCACATCTTCCTAATCCAGTCATCTGTCGATGGACATTTGGGTTGTTTCCATGTCTTGGCTATTGTGAATAGTGCTGCAGTGAACATACGTGTGCAAGTGTCTTTCTCCAGGAAATTTTTGTCTGGATATATGCCCAAGAGTGGGATTGCTGGGTCATAT